>JAREIS010000163.1:2215000-2542500 GCA_030060385.1 Muscicapa striata striata
ACATCCCATCCCAGAGGGGAGTGACCCCCATGGAGACCCCGACTTTGGGAAGGATGCAGCCACAACCCACGTGCCCTGCGACAGGAGGGGAGCCTGGGGAAGGGGAAGTTTCACTGCCACTCGATTATAGGGATTGTAAAATCGCATTAGGGAGGTTGGCATTTCAAGCCTGATGCGTTTGGACAGGGTGTCTCTCCCCGGCTCGGAGGGATCGATTATCCATCAGAGGGACGGCGGGCTGGAGCTGGCACTGCTCACAGCTCCCAGCTCCCAGGCAGCTCAGGGATTCCCAGCCAGGGCAGGAGCTGGGACAGGGGCTGGGGCATCCCCCAGGGTACCTGGATGCAGAGTCCCCCAGAGCAGGGCAGGGACAGGGTCCCAGGGAAGGTGGGGGGTCTCTGTGCTGCAGACTGGGATCCGGGGGTGCTCCCATGCCCAGGGCAGTGAACAGCCCAGCACAGTGCTGTTTTAATTGATAGCCCGGATTGTGAATTCCCGTCCTGTTTGCTTACACGTTGTGACTCCATTCCTGCTCACAATCCTGCCTGGGTGACCCATTTGATGCCAAAAAACTCTGGCACCTGCATCAGCACCCACTTCCCTCAGTGCCTTCCCTGCCACAGCAGGAGCAGGGCCCCACTTGCTTCCCAAACCCGGTGTGGCTGGGTGACACCGCTCAGTGTCACCTCCCTGGGATGATGTGGCAAGTGCCACTTTGCCTTGGGCTCACTTGTTTCTACTCCATGTCCCACAGCAGCCGGGATCTGGCTCTGCTGGAGTGTGGGTGAGGATGTGGGGCTCCAGGGAAGGGGATGGTTGTTTTGTTGGGGTGTCCTCTGAGTGCCACATCCCCCTGGTTCCAGGGAAACACTGGACACCTCCAGCACAGCTCCAGCCACCATCAGCTGTGCCAGGTGCCAGCATCACCCTTCCCACCCCTGCTGTCCCAGCTACCCGTGAGCCCCTGATGAATTCCCTGCAACCTGCAGTGCGCAAATGAGTAATAATCCCAGCAGTGCTAATTTGTGAGCTGTGTCCTGACAAATTGATTTGTGCTGTGTTAACATCGCACGCCCGGCCGGCCCTGTGCCCACTGCCAGGAGCAGACCCCAGAGCCACAGCCACAGCTCCTTCCTCCTGGCTCCTGCCTGCCCTGGGGAGGGCAAAGATTATGGGTGAAACCAGAGCAGCACCCAAAGCCCGCTGACTTTTATCCTGTTCGGTCTCAGGGGGTCTGTTCTCTGGACAGCAGAAGTTTCCATGAGCTGGGCAGGAGCCTGGGACAGGAGCAAGGCAGGAACTGGGCAGGAGCTGGGAAGGATTCTGGGGCAGGAGCTGAGCTGGAGCCCAGCAAGAGCCTGGGGCTGCACCGCTGCCGCTCGCTCTTGTCAATTCTTTATGGCGCTGCATCTTTAATAGCTTTACAGAGCCCATTTAATGTGCTCCCAGACATGAAGTGCTGTCTAATCAGCACATTTAGGAGAATTGCCCACATCCTGGTCTCGCTGCCATAAAACAGTGCCCACAGAAGCATCTGTAATTAATGTTTTTTTTCACTCGCTCTCTCTCTCTCCCACTGAATCAATTTATAAAGCGCGGACTTCCTCTGCGCTGGAGCTTTTAGGCTGTTTTACTCCGGCAGCCGAGGTGACTCGGCAGCGCTCGTCAATTAAGCAGCTGTGTATAATGGATGCTTCAGAGTAAAAAACACAGCCTGATTCCCAGAAATGATCAATGTGCATTTTTCTCACAAAAAAAGCCAGGCTCACACATCCCCACCGGGCTCTGCTCAACCTCCCGGGGCTCAGTGGAGGGAAAGGGAAAGGGGGGGTTTGGAAAAGAGCTGCTCTTTTGAGCCTGCTTTTGGAATGGGAAATTAAAAATGGGATGAGAATTAAGGACAGAGATAATTAATGTCACCCGCTGGACAGGACCTGCCTGTCCCTAGGGAAGTCACTGGGAGTCCTGTGCTGGGGGAACACATCAGTGTGGCCACAGAGGGTGGGAGGGAGAATTTTGGGATCTCCCAGGGGGTTCTGTGAGGTGTCACAACCCCCAGCCCCCGCCAGGGAAAGTTTACAGGTTTTATTGCCGGAGGTGGCTCCTAATTGAAAAGAGGGAAATAAAAGGGGAGTGAAAGTGTGGCTGGGCCGGCAGAGAGGGGTCAGTCACCCTCCTGTGCCCCGTTTTGGGAGACTTCAAAGCCTCCTGGTGCACAAAGACGCTGCCTTTGCTCTTTGGCCGTGCAGATCAAAGCCTGCAGAGGGAGGGCACAGAAAGCTCAGCCATGTGTGGGGGCCCCCAGCCCCAGAGCCCAGAGATGCCAGGCACCATCCAGAGCTGCCACCTCCTCCCTATTCCCATGGGATCCCCACTGCTGTGGGATGCAGCAGGAGCCAAGGCCTCCAGCACCCCATCATGGCCATCAGCCCAGGTTGGGTGTCCCCATGTGTCCCCAGGGATGGGACAGGGACCATCCACAGGGACTCAGGGCTGTGGGAAGCCACCTCAGGGTGATGAGGTGGGGTCAGCAATGCTCTCCCCACACAAGGGCCACTCCAGACTCTGCTGGCACCCAGATCCAAGCCACCCGGCAGGACTGTCCCATAGAAACCTGCTCCAAAATGGAAAACTTATAATGGTGGTTAATTGGTTTTAAGCAAAATCTAATTGGGATTGTACACCTGGGCACCGTGCTAGTTTCTGAGCCATAATTGGCCTCAAAATTGGGAGAAGGGGTGGCATTACTGGGCTGTGAGCAGTGGGATGCTGGGACAGGGATGTTGGGAGCACGTTCCTGGGGACACGATGCTAGGAGCTGGCTTCCAGAACAGGAATATTTGGAGCAGAGTTCTGGGAGTGGGAACTGTGAGCAGGATGCCACAGGAGGTGTGGTGGTCCTGCCAATCCACTGGGCTTGGCAGCTCTCACCTGGGAGCCCTGCCAGGCTCCTGCTATCCTGGAACAACAAGGCTCTTGCCTGTGAGTGCTGTGCCTTTTCCAGGAGGGATTTCAGGGCTGGTTCCATGCAGAGCCTGGCTCGGGGGCACACAGAGCCTGATTTGCACGGTCCTGGTGTCACACAAAGGCAGAGCTGTGCTGATGGCCACGCTGCGCTGGCTCAGTCACCGAGACCCAGCTGCCTCATCCCCAGCCCCAAGCTGAGGATGGTCCCACAGAACAATCACCACCCAAGCAGGGCTGGGGACGCCCAAAGCTGCCAGCTGGGCTTCCAGGGAAAACCAAGGTGCTGCAGAGAAAACATTTTTTGAAGAAACAGGGGAAAATCCCGATTTAAATTGATTGTCTGCTGTGGAGGCAATGAGCTTGGGCACACCCTGCTGAGGACATGGGCAGGTCCCAGTGCCAGGTAACAAGGACAAGGATGGCGTGGATGGATGGCAGAGCTGCCAAGATGTCCCATTTCTCCTTCTCTGGAATGCACCATGTGGGAATGGAGATCCTTGCACTCTCTATGCCTCCATTAACCTTCCCTGGGTGCTGTGGGTCATCAGGAAGGGACCCCCAGATCCTGAGGAGCCAAAAGGAGCAGAGGGGTCAGGAGGAGCTGAGCCTGGTGCTGTCCTGGCCACAATGTCATGCCAGGCTGGACAGGGGACAGACAGAGGTGTGGGCAGGGGACTCAACAATGCCTTTCCCAGAGGTCATGGCTCAGCTCACGGAACCTCGATGGGTTTGCCTGCAGCAATGTGCCAAAAATTAACATGCAAATGGAAGGATGCTTCCCCCTGGAGCGGGTTGAGTGAGGGGAACACAAACCCGGCGGCTGCCATGGGAGACGATGCTCTTATCAGAGCAGCGACACCGACAACCCAGCTCTATACATTTTTAATAAATCATTTGAAATTCCTGACTGTCAGGAGGATGGAATCGGGCTCTTCCCTGGCTGAAAGGCCGAGGGGCTGTGCCAGCTCTCCTGGCAGCCCTGATGGGGGCACAGGGGTTCTGGTCTCGCTGTGTGGCATTGCTTGGAGCCACTGGGTGTTGCTTGGTGCCCTGGGCACTGCTCTGTGTCCTGTGGAAGGTTCAGGGATCATTCACCTTCCTTCTCCCACCACAGTCAGTGCCTTCCACAGTGCTGGGGCTGCTGACAGCCCAGCAGAGCTGGGAGCAGCACAGGGAGAGGGGGAACCTGCTGAAACAAGCAAATTGCAACGATTCCCCTTTTCCAAATGTCAGCAGATTTGGAGGGGAAAGAAGCAAATAAGTTAAAGGTGAAGATCTCCTGGGAATCTCCAGCTGGCTCTGCTTTCATTCCCGTAGTGAGCTTCCCGGGGCTGCCCCCCTTGGCAGGGACCACCCTGTAATCCAGGCTGGCAGCACATCCCAGCCCTGCTCCATAAATGCAGTTAAACACCACAACTGAGGTTTTGGGGCAGAAGGAAGCTGGTTAGAGAGCAATGGAAGGGAAATATTGGTGCGGGGGAGGTAGGGAGTACCACACACAGGAGATGGAGCAGGAACAAGCCCAGCAGCACCATCAGGCCTGGCTCTGATCGTGTCCTCTTCCAGGAACTGGTCACTCACAGAGCCAGAGGTTTTGCTGGGGAGCTGGTGAAGGGCTCAGAGGCCCTGGCACCCTAGGGACCAGCAGGGAGGAGGTGATGCCCATGATGGTGAAGGACAACACCCACCAAGCCCTACCTGGGACAGCACCTTTGCTCTGCAGATGGAGCCTGGGGACTCCCCTGAGGCTTCTTGGCTTTGCCTCACCCAGTGATGCCTTTGAGCACTCCAGCACAAAGAGAGGCTGCACAGTGCCGGATATGCAACATCCCCAGGTGAGATAAAACCAAATCACCTGTCAGTCAGCACCTTATCTCGAGTGGCATCAGAGCCTCAGGACTAACAGGGATAGAAGACGCTCCACAGGCTGGAATTGGCTCCTCCTTGCACTCCCAGCCCTGCTCACAAGGGCTTTCACTCAAGATTTTGGTGAAATAGGTTGAATTTTTCACAAAATACCATCAGGAGGAAAGAAAAACGCACAAGATCTGCTGGGCCACTGCAGGGCAGTGACAGCAGAGAGCGAGGACACGGTGACCTCAGGATGCTCCCGGTCACAGCTGGGATGCAGAGCTGGCACAGGGCCACGCTGGGGCAGGGCTGGGGCTGCTTTCATTGCTCTCCAGCCCCAGGAGAGCCTGGATATTTCACAGGGGGGGCTGTGGTGTCCCCTGGTGCTTTTACAAGATGGGAAGGGTGCAGGGGGCTCTTGCAGGAAGCTGGACTCTGCTCCTTGTGCTGGAGCTGGGAAGACCCTGAGGGGAGTCGCAGGAACGATGATCCATCATGTGCCAGTGACCCGGACAGGGATATTTTTAAGCAGGGAATAAAAATAGACTCAGGCTGGAGGCAAGCACTTGCTCCCAGCATCACTGTCAAGGGGTTGGGGCTGGGAGGGGGGGCAGGGTGAACCCCAGCCTCTCACCCCATCCAGCCCATCCTTCACCCCACACGCTGACCCCCCACCATGGATGATCCATCCTGGTTTGCTCTCCGGATGGCTTTTGTGTCACCACCTGCACCCTGAGGACTGTCACCCTGCCCAGGCCACCCCCTGGCCCTGCAGATGCCAGGGTGGTGTTGTGGTGCTGCCAGTGCCCCCCAAAAAATGCTGCCTGATGCACTGGGAGAGGATGCAGGCACCGCTGCCCCCGGGACCCAGCTGGAATGGGGATTTGTTTCAGCTGAATAACTTGCTGAATCTATAAATAAACCAGGGGGAAGCAAGCACAGAGCACAGGAGCTTCTGCCTTGCTGACCCTGCTGCACCCGAGGCAGCTGCCCCCAAACCCTGCCCAGCTCCATCTCTGTGCCATGCAGGGGCACAGCAGGGAGGATGCTCCTGGACACAGCTCCTTGCCCAAACAGGAGCTTTCTGGATCAGCTGTCTGCCCTCCATGCCCTCTGTGCCCCCCAGATCCAGCTCTCCCAACCTGGCCCCAGCACTCAGGGAGCTTCTGGCCCTGAGAAACACAGCAAGGAGCCATAAGGGACCAGTTCTTCCCTGTGGGCAAATTCTGCTCTCACTCTGGTGAGATTTGGGATCCAGGAATGAGCCCTTGTGCTGGCACAGAGAGAGGGGCAGCAGATCCTCTCTGCCACAGAGGAGACACCCCCACTCCTGCCTGCCTTTCTCCTCCTCCTCCTCCTCTTCACGCCTGGCTGCCCCTGGCTGTCTCACTCCTCTCTCCATTTGCTTTCCCAACAGATGTTGGTGTCTCTCCTCTAACAAGCATTTTAATGCCAGAATCTCTCTCTCCCCTCTGACTGGGAAGCAAAAAGCCTCACACCTCCCATCGTCATCAAAGTCCCTCATCCCAACACCCTGCACCCCACCACTGCTCTCTGCCCTCAGCGTGGTGCTGTGTCCTCCACATGTTCTGTCCTCGCCTGGAGCCACCTCTTAGACCTCCATGTCCTGGAGGAAAGAGCTGGGAGCTGGGGGAAACCTCTAAGGATTCAATGGGAATGAGAAGTGGGGTTGTGAGCCAAAAACCAGCCATGGGAAGACCCACTTGAGTGACAACAGCACCACTGGCACTGATAAACCTCAGTGGGGTGGGTGGGCATCTCTGTGTCCCTTGCTGTGCTCTGGTGACATTAAATACAGGGGCTGGCAGGGAGGTGAAGGTGCCATTTCCCCCTCCATGTCCTTCATCATCCCTTTGTGTCCCCGCTGCCAGCATGAGAGGGCTGCACGCGGGGCAGGAGCCAGCGATCCCAAATATCGACGGCGGCCCCGATCAATGCTATCTCCTCTTTCCATGCCTATGAGCTCATTGATTTTTTTTTTTTTTGTTGTTGTTACCTCTGTGTTTATGTAATGTCTGAACTTTGCACAACTGAACCGTTTAATGTGCAGAAAAGAGCCCTGTTGCCATGAAAACGGACCTGCAAATGACAGCACGGATGCGGAGATATCCCTGTTTTATTGGGCCGTACGGAATGGATTTTAACCTTGATAAGTCAATAACTTTTCGTACAAAAAGAACGAGAGCAGATACAGCTTTCAGAACCTTGAATGCATTTAAAGCAGAGAGTAATGGCCCGGTTTTAATCCCCAGGAAATCTTTCTCATCCTGAGGGCCAGGCATTGCCAGGGCAGAGTGACATTTTGGGCAAAGAATTACAGCGTGCATTTGTCAGGATGAGAGATGGAGACGCTCCGTGCTCCAAATTGCCAGTGCCGGTCAAAAATAATGATATTAAATTAAAGGGATATCGTTATCTGAAAGAGCACAGAATCAGAGGAGAGAATCAATGAATGGTTGGAGTTGGGAGGGACATTAAAGCTCATCCTGTTCCACCCCTTGCCATGGGCAGGGACACCTTTCACTATCCCAGGTTGCTCCAAGTCCCTTCCAACCTGGCCCTGGGCACTTCCAGGGATCCAGGGGCAGCTTCTCTGGGCAATCCTCATCACCCTCACAGATAAGAATTTCTTCCTCACATTTAATCTAAACCTACTTTCTGTCAATTTGAAACCATTCTTGTTGTCCTGTCACTAAAATCCCGTGTTATTCCTGTTTTGGGAGTGTGGAAAACTTTGGGTGGGCTCCCCAGTGCCTCCGGGGAGGGACTCACCCTCTGCCACCCCAGACGTGCTGATGCATTATTTATTTGTGCTAAAGCAGAAGGACTTTTAAAAATCTCTCTCCTCCAGCTTCCTCCCTGCAATTCAATCCGTCTGGAGGTGGCAGCGGAGCCGGTCTCACTTTGCAGAGCTCATTCATTAGCAGATTAAGGCTCTCCTTGTGTTCCCAACATCGCTGGGGGAAATTTATGTTCCGGCAAAGTATTCACGGGTTCCCTGAATCACAAAAGTGTTTCTCCTCTATAAAGTCTTAAAAAAAAAAAAAAAAAAAAAAAAGGAGAGAAAGGATGGAAATGCGGAGGTCAGAGCTGCTTAATAGTATCTCCTTGAAGGCAGTGCCAAAACACCCACCTTTTGAAGTTTGCTATTCCGGGATGGATCTCTTCCCTGGCAAAGACGCCGTCACCCTTTCAAGTCCTTGTGAGTGACTTCAGGTGGCTAAAACATTTTCTGAGAAGAATGAAGGCTCCTTTTTATATCTTTTTTCTTTTTTTTTCCCGAATAAAGAGCAATCTTTCTTCCTGCCTTCCTAATAGCTTTGATTAAATTATCTCTGAAAAATCTAAGTGCTGTTCACAAATCTGTAATGGTTTTATTCTTATCACCGGCCTCTATTGCAACTCAGGGAAGCAGACAAATAAGCTGCAGAAAAGGTATTAAACTGCACCAGAACCTGCCAGAGAGATGAGCTAAAAATGTTTGAACTGAAACAAATGAGCAGTATGAATAGCCCTGCTCTGAGAGGGAATTTATTCAATATAATGTATTTTCACAGGGAGGATAATACGTGTTATAATTGCACAGAGGAGTCGCTCTCCTGAAAGCAGATCTAGCTATTATTTTAATTTCCCAACCTTCAGCATTTACTGGATCAGGAGTGGTGACTGGAGCAGCTTCACATGTTTGGAAAATGGGCCCTGGATGTCAGCTCTCCCTTTGCCACCCCTGGTCACAGATGCCTGGAAAACTGCTGGTGCTTCTCTCAGTGGAGGAGGTGGAGATGCCCCAAGAATAAGCCAGATCCACTCAAAACTCCTCAAAGCTCAGTAAGAAGCCAGATTTCCCCGAAACTGGCCAAACCTCAGGGCTGCGAGGGAGGTGATGAGCCCTGGAAGTGCACACAGGGCTGAGGCGGTGACCGGGAGCCATGTCCATGTGGGACCATTATGGACCAGAGCTGCCCCCTTCCCACAGACCCTCGCACAAGTGCAGCGGCAAAATGAACCTGTGGCAGGGATTTTGGGGAAGCAATAATGGATTCCAGCACTTGGGCTAAGCGGGGCAGCTTCAACCACAGACCTCACAATGCAGAGTTCAGGGATGCCTGTGGCCACGGCCATTGGGGTCTCCCAATGATCAATAGCCGGGCTCTCATCTCCCGTTAGCTTAGGACTTGTCACCCGTGGGGACCCCACATTCCCGCTCCCCCCCGCGTCAAATCCCTCACGCACACAGGACCACAACTCCCATGATGCCCCGCGGCGCGCCGCAGCTCCACGGCACGGCGGCGGCGCGCGGGGCACGCCGGGAAGCGCAGTCCCGCCGTTCGGATTTTCCCGCGAACGCGGTGCTCGGTGGGGGGGGGGCGGGGGGAGGCACGCACGTCCTGAGCGGACGCTCCTCCCTCTTTTCTCCCCCACGCAGGACGCGGCGCGCCGGTGCCATGGCAACGCGCCGGGGCGGGGCCGAGCCGCGTGCGGCCGCCGGGCCCCGCGCGGGGCGCTCAGAGCCGCCGCAGCCGCGCGCGCCGGGCGGGAGCCGCCAGCCGGGGCCGCCCCGCCAGCGCCCCCGCCCCGCCCCGCCCCGCCGCGACCCCCGCCCGCCGCCGCCGCCGCCATGGAGCGCTGAGCCGCCGCCGCTGCCCCCGCGACACCCCCACCACCACCACCCCCCGCCCCGCCCCGCCGGGCACCGACCGCCGCCGCACAAAGGAACCGGGGCAGCCGCGGTGTGATGCCCCAGGGTGGCCGCGCCGCCCCAGCTTAGCCGCGCCGGGTGGATTTGGGGTTAATTTATTTTTAAATTTTTTTAAATTTTTATTTTTCTCCCGGATATTTTTGCTCTTCCTCCTTCACCCCCAACCTTCCCGGTGTTGCCCCCGCCGTCCCCCGGGGCCGAGCGGCGGGACCCGCACGCTGGCCGCGCACGGGGCGGGGCGGGCCGCCGGCGGGCGCGGGGCCGGGCGGGCGCCGCCGCTGCTGCTGCGCGGCCCGGGGCGGCCCCGCAACGCAGCGCCCGCAGCCGGCCCGGATCCAGCTCTGACGGTAACGGGGTCCGGGCACCGGGGAGGTCGGGGGTTACCGGGCGTGGGGCGCGGGAGCGGGGGCTCCGCCGGCTCCCGGAGCGCAGCGGAGGCGGTGCCGCCGCAGCGCCGGTGCCCGGTGATGCCCGCGGAGCCGTCGCCGCCCGGGCCCGGCTGGCCCGTCGCTACCGGAGAGGAACGGGAACAACTTTTGGGGTTTTTTTGGTTTTTTGGTTTTTTTTATCCGATTTTTGATTTTTTTGTATGGCTTTTTGGGTCGCCTGGCTCATAAGTGGAAATAAAATATCCACGGGTGCCTCCAGGAGGAAAACTGAGACACTTCCAGCGGGAGCTGACCGGGAGCTGCCGCCTTTGCTGCGACCCTTTTCTTCCCCTTTTCGCCTGGGAGAAAAAAAAAAAAAAAAAAAAAAAAAAGGTTTTCTCCTCCATTCCGGGCAGGAAAGCGCCCGATCCCACCGCAACACCGGAGCGGGTGGTGGCAGAGCAGGACCCCGCCATGGACCCCGCGCCTGGTGTGGATCCCGCCGGTCACAAAGGAGAGGGAAGAAGGACCCACCCAGCGATGGTTTATTTAACACCCGTCTCCCTGGCTGCCTCCGCCGGGTCAGGAGGCTCTGCCGGGGAAAATCCCCTCTGGAAAAAGCCCCGCTGCGGAGCCAGCATCCCTGTGGCATCTTCTGGACCATCGGCGCTGGGAATACGATTCACCGGGGGAACGAGGCATCGTGGTCCCCGAGAGCTCCGGGGCAGCACGGCTGGGCATCCACCGGGGCGGTCGCCGGCTCCAGCCGGGGACGAGCGGGCTGTGCCGCCTCTCCAGCTCGGTCCCCGACAGAAATGAGGTGTTGCCGGTGCCGGCAGCTCAGCCCCAGCGTCCCAATCCAGCTCCGGGGAGAGCCGTCACATCGTGGAGATTTAATGGCTGGAGAGGCAGGGCCTGGACGCAGCGAGCCGGCGGCGGCACGGCACAGCTCTGGCTGCAGGGCACGGTGCTACCGGGGCTCGGCTCCTGCCCTGCGGGCTATTTCCGAGGAGAGGCAGTGGCAAAGTTTACCAGCCGTGCTTGGTGTTTGCCGAGGGGTGAATTCATTGGCGTTGGGCAGTGGTGGTTTGCCCGGCTCTGGTTGTCAGGATCTCTGTAGGGAGGTTTTTGATATGTATTTATGTGTGTGCATATATATTTTTATATATATGTATGTTTATATGTGCGTCCTCCTGCTTGGGATGGTGTTGTCCAGAGGCTGCAGGCAGCTTGCCTGGGTGGGTGATGAGGAAGGGCAGAGTGGCCGTGGGGCTCTGCAGGCATGGGGACAGAGCCACATGGTCCCTCTCTCATGGTCCCTCACTCAACAAGGAGCGTCCAGCGTTGTTCTCGGGATAATTTAGTGGGATTTGGCAGTTTTACACCTTCTCGTGCTCCTATTTTGGGGTTTGACTGCCCGGTGTGCTGGGCACATCTCTGGCCAGTGGCCACACACGTGGATATCGCTTTGGTGGCACCCTGGGCTGGCAAAGCTCTCACACCCAGGCTGTGATGCTGGGAGCTGAGGTGGGCAATACCCCTGGCAGAAGGCACCGGGCATCCTGTGAGGGATTTTTCTTAGGAAGGATCCATAAAACTTTGAGGAGCGCGGTGCGAGCCGGGTGCGGTCGGGTCAGGCGGCCTCGAAGCTGCGGTGGAAGGAGAGGGAAGCTCATGGCTGTGATGCCTTCTGCTGACCTTGGATGTGGAGCAGGGAAAGGGAAAGCCATTCCCCGGCTGTGGGAGCACGGCTTGTTTTCCCAGCTCCAGGAACAGCTTTTCTGCTGGTTTGAGGGTCGGTACCAGTAGGGCAAGTTCTTGATGCCGGAGCAGCACCGGTTGTGAGCTGGGCCCTGTTTCAGCCAAGCATGTCGTTAAAAATCGGAATATCTCGGTGTGAATATTTACCCTCAGGCTGGAGCAGGGAAGCCTAAGCAAGGAGGACATCAGTGGCTGCTGCCAGGCTGCTGAGGCCACATCACCTTAGTTTTTTTAGCCCCTCTGGTTGTTTTATTTGAGCCTTAAATTCATCCATCCCTGCACAGGCTGCGGAGGAGCCCCCTTCCCTCCTGGGGCTGGTTTTTGATTGCAGGCTGCTGCCCTGCCCGGGGATGCTCCCTGGCTCTGGGACCGAGGGTCTCCCGGTCCCCACGACCCCACTGAGGTGGTGGCCTCGGTCCGGGTGTCCTGTGGCCACCGCCGTCCCCGAGCTGCCCCCGCGCTCCCCGCCGTGCGTGCGGCATTAGTGCCGGGCGTTTGCATCCCTGCCAGGTGGCGGAGTTCTTTTTTTTTTTTTTTTTTTTTTTTTTTTTGCCTGGAGCGGGTTTTCCTGCGTGGCCTCAACTTGTGTGGGAAAAAAATTCTGCGGTGGGCCGGGCAGCCCCGCTCCCTCTCCGGCGTGATCCTGCAGCACAGGGCAGCGGTGGGCTCGGGAATGTGTGGTTGGGAGCCACCCCTCCGGCTGTCGGGGTACCACGGGCACGGATGCGGGGTCCTGAGCGTGGAGGGTGATGGCAGAAGTCTCCTGGCCCCACGGCTCCATGTGGGGACAGCAGGATATGTGTTCCTGGGTAAGGTGCTTTGCTGGTGGTGTCTCATCCTGGGATGGAGGGAGTGCTGTGCGTGACCCCCCCAAGGCTGGGGATGCTGCAGCTGGCGGGGTGGGCCGGGGGCTGCACCTGCCGGGACCCCTCTCCCGGCCCCCGCCGGCATCTGTGCCGCCGCATGTCCGTCTGCAGCAGGCGCATGCATGCAAAAAATAAGACATTTCTTCTTTCTCTTCTGCCTGCGCATTCCTCAAAAAGCTAATATTCATGAAAGGTAATTCAATCAAACCACGATGCCTATCAGCTAATGCAGCAAAGCTGGCGCAGGGGTGAGAATGGGAGCCAGGAACACAAAAGCCCTGTTTTATTACCTCCTGCTTGCCTGAGAATTGCTTTTCTCCCTCGAGTGAGCCGGCTAAAGCTGGCTTTATTATGTTAACCTATTTGCGTGTCAAGAGCTATTGTGCCTCTCTTTATCTGTGTTTGTATTTGCTCGATGCAGGGAATAAAAGGACGAGGCGAAAATGGATGGCTGGTCAGTGCTCCGCACTCTGGGGGCACTGATTGGTTGCTAAGTGATTTGCATCCCCGGTAATCGCTTTTATCTCGGAAGGATGTCGTGTATAATTATAAGCCTACTGACATCTTTTGAAATCTGCCTAATGGGTGTTTTTAATTTACATGGGAAGCAGGGGCTATTTGTGTTGCTCTGATTACAGGTTGGGTGAGTGTATGGGTTAAAATACAGATATTTCCATAGATGCCGGGCACCGGCAGGGATGAGGCTGGGATTTTTGGCAAGTCCCTCCTCGCCTAGATATGGGTGGAAGAGCACAAGTCGCCGTGTGTGAGTTTGGGGTTTAATCCCTCAGCCCAGTGCACGGGCTGGAGTGGTGTTGGTCCTGCAGCCATCCCGTGAAATGCAACACGAGGTTGGCTCCTGGCTGCTGCCAGAGCCGGCTGGACCCCCAGGAACCCCCTCTGGGATGAGGCATGGGGGGGCTGTGCCACCGAGTTCCCTCTCCAGCCATCTGTGACAGCACGGGGACAGCTTGAGGTTCTTGTTTAGCCCCCTATACTCTGGAGTGCCAGAGGCTTTGCTGGGAATTCCTGTGCAAATGGTGTCTGGGGGTACCTGTGGAACCATGGAAGCCCCAGCTGGGCTCACACGGGATGGGTTCACACAGCCATGGCAAATAAAGCTCCCGAGCAGCTGTGCCAGCCCTGGGCACCTGCACCCAGCAGGATCCCAGCAGGGTGGCTCTGCTGAGGCATCAGCAGGGTCCAGGGTGAGCTCCCCATGCTGGGGGCACTGGGTGCCTGTCCTGGGCAGGCAGCAGGGTGTGGGTGCTCTGAGATTGTCCCGTGTGTGCCTGGGTGCTGAGGAGCCACGAGTGGGAATCATCCTGGCAGGAACGCCGTGCTAGCCGTGCCAGTGGCACGCTCAGTTTCGTGTTTCTATCTGTGCTATTGGAAAAGCAGAGCTCTGAGGTGCAGGCAGTGCTGAGATGAGGGGTTTTGGGGTCCCCCCAGGGCTCTGTGCACTGGGGCTGGGTCACCTCAAGCACGCAGAGGTCCTGAACTGAGGTTGGTGCTTGTGGCAGGTGCAGGGTGAGAGCGTGGGGCAGGACTTGGGGCAGGACATGGGGACAGCTCCAGCCAGCTGCTCCTCCCTCCCTGCTCCTCCAGGAAAGGCCAGGACTGAGCTGCAGGCATGTTCTGGCTCCCTCAGGCCGTGCACAAGGTGACCCCATCAATTTGCAGGGCTGTGGTGGCTCCGTGGCACACGGTGCCGTGGGCAGTGCTGTGCTGAGCAGGATGGGGTGCAGGGAAACGCGGGGCATGGGAAAAGTTGGGAGAGGAGAGCAAGTGCTGGACCCCACACCTTGGAGCCTGGGGTGCTGTGCCCCCCTGAACAGGCAGCCCCATCCCAACCCATCCCATCCCATTCCATCCCAGCCCGTCCCGCTGGCGAGCGAGCGGCGCGGGCGCCGCTATTTATGGCTGGCTGTAAACAAACTCCCAATGAAAGAAAGTTAATGACCTGAGACTGACAGGAGCCTGCTGGGAGTTTTTATAGCCCCTGGGACTCCTTTTGCTAAAGAGAGAATACATCAGCGTTTTAACCCAAAACGGCGAGAGCCGCGCGCTGCGGGGGTGGGGGATGGCCTCAGCCTGGGGAGGCGTTTTGGAGGGGCTGGTGCTGGGTGAGGAGGGGGCTTTGGTAGGAAGACCTTGACTTTTTGTCTCCCTGCATGGGACGGGGGTGCAGAGCCCCTTTTCAGGAGGCACATGCTGGTATGGGGGGCTCTCCAAGGCTTTGCCATCTGCCTCTTGTAGGTCATCTCTCTGCGCTCCAGGCAAGAGCGGGGGCTGGCTTAGCGTGGCTGGTAACCACACACTAATAAAGCCTTAATACCCTGCAGCGGGGAGATTTCACTGTCAGAGATAAATATTCATATTGCTTTCCAATTCAGCCTTGGCTGCACGACAAGGGCGCCGTGGGGGGAGACGGGAAGGCTGCGGTGTGGGGTGCTCCGAGCCCCGCTGGCTGCCCTGCCTGCTCCTGCCTGCCTGGTGTGCTTTAATAGCGTGCCCTGGCTAATTGTGGGGTGTGAATATCATCCCCAGGGCTCTCAGGGGACAGGATGGCACAGGGTGCCCCTCTCCCCGTGCTCCCCGCCTCCTCCTTTGCCGCCTTGCACGCGCAGCCTCCATCTGCACGCGACGCTTGATTTACCGAGAGGAGCTGGCAGTTAAACCTGACAAATTGAAGGCAGTTTTAAGTGGTTCAGGTTAATTAATAGTCAGGGAAGTATCAATTTTTTTAAGGGATGCTCTTGGCTCGCGGGGAGAGCTGGAGTTTGACTTTACCTTTGGAAAGTAGCGCCGTCTGGACGGGTGGGTGCCCATGGGTAGGGGGATGGAGCCGGGCAGGGAGATGGAGCCAGGCAGGGAGATGGAGCAGGTCTGCATGCTGAGCTTGGTGTCACTGCTCTAGTTCCTTTCCCACAGCCTCACATTGCTGCTGGTATTTGGTGGTTGCTGGTGCTGTGGGAGTTACTGGGGCAGGGAGGGACAGGGCTGTCCTGTGTGGCCCAAGCTCCACTGCTCGTCTCAGTGTCCTTTGTGGCTCTGGTTGTCCTCTCTCCTGGAGTCTGTGCCATGGCTGCAGTGCCAGAGGGTGCAGCTGGGCCAGTAACCAGAGAGACTCATCCATAGCCACCTGTAGTGACACAGTGTCCCTGCTGCTGTGGGGGACCTGGGAGTGAGCAGAAGCTTTAACAGGTTCAGGAGGGTCCATCCTGGGCTGGGACTGGGAGCTGACATGGGTGAACTGGAGCAGCATCCACTCCCCTTGTTTTCTGCACATGTGTTCACATCTGCCAAGCCTGGGAATGCTGGGGGGACAGGTTTTAAAAACATCCCAGTGAAAGAAGCTTAAGGTCTCCTATAAGGAGGAGAGACAGCCAGGCTTTGAAGGCTCTGAGCTGTGTGTGAGAAAGTCTCCATGGCACAGGGACTTGGGCAGTGTCTGTGGTTGTCACAGTGCTCCAGTGCCACAGGATGCCACAGGGATGGGCAGCTCTGGGATTTGGGATCTGGCCTGGGGCTGTGTCCCAGAGCAGCACAAACCCTCCATGTGCTCTGTCTTTCCCAGCACAGAGCAGGATGCAGGTGGAAGTGGTGGGTTTCCAGCAGTCCTAATTCTTGGGAATATGAGAGATTAAGGTTAGTGACCATTTTTTAACTCAATAAAGGGGAAGACAAGCTGTAGTCTGCAGTCCAGAGATATAATTAGTTCGCAGCAGTGGTGCTTTCTTGATTTAGCTTCAGAGAGCAGAACAAGACAAGGATGTTATACCCAATTAGCAATAACATACAGCCCAAGCCTAGCTAGGTGAGATAACAAGCCATTTTTATAGCTCTTCTTTACAGACTTTTTTTTTTTTTTTTTGAAAGAGGGGGAGGAAGAAGAAAGGGACCGAGTCTCGATTTCTTTTCATCAGGGAACAATTATGAGTGAGTACAGAAAGCCCAGAGCTGAGTGATCTGTTGGCCAGTGCAGATGATAAAACAAATCAAACAGCTCAGAGCGGGGCTGAGGCCATGTCTCCATCCAGCTGGGGGAGGCTAAGCAGGTGACAAGGACACTGCCAAGGGCCACCCACACATCCTGGACGTGCCCTGGCTGCTGTTGCCAGGCTTTGTGGCACGTGAGGTGAGGTGCAGGTGAGGTGGCCGTGTCCCACGGTGGGCAGCCAGTCCCCAGCAATGTGCCCCCGAACCGTGTCCCCTGTCAGCGAGGTGACCCTTGCCGTGTCCCCTGCGCAGCCCCGGTCAGATGGCAGCCGCCTGCCGTCTGCCAGCTCCTCCACACTCCCTTTGTGCTGCAGATCGATGGCCATCGATTTTTCCTCCCTGTGTAAACCTGCCCTGGCCGGGGCTGTGCAGGGTTTTTGTGCACGTCTGGCTCCGTCTGTGCCGTGCTGGTCCCCGAGCCCACCCGGCTCCCGCTCGCCTCTGCAGCAGTGAAACTCAAGGACATCCGGAAAAACAGCCTTGTAAAGAGTCGGGGAAACTCGGGTTTCATTAATCAGCTCTTAATGACGGGCTCTGCTGCTCGGTGGGGTTTTTGCAGTCTCTCTCCTCGCTCCCCAGGGCAGCAGCCCCAGCCCCTCCTGTGGTACCTGCTGGGGATGGATGGGCTGTGGTTTGGGGCACCTGTTTGGTGGCCCAGTGCTTCCCTCAGCCTGGGGACACTCCTGCTGCACAGGGGGCTCAGTGTGGGTGACATTCTCCCACCTGATGTTGCCCCCACCCTTCAGCCACCCCTCCAATGGGGCAGAGCCTGGGGATGGAGCTGGAGGCTGCTGTCCCTCTCCGTGTCCTTCCTGTCACCTCCGTGTCCTTCCTGTCCCCTTGTCAGAGGTTTACAGCCTGACAGGCGATGGTGTGGCTGCCTGGGACCACTTGAGCTCATCCCATCACACCCCAGCCCACCCTGGGACATCCCGGCTTGTCCCTGCCGGGAGCGGCTCTCCGGGCTATTAACACCCCGCGATGATCATCAGCTCTCGTCGTAATCATTAAGACTATTAGAAAGAAATGTTGGCTCGCAGCTCGTGTCAGACTTTCCGTTCTGCTTTGCAAACGCACACAATTAATGCCAATCAGGCGGGGGAGGCAGCCAGCTCCGATCCCGGCTGCTCCCAATCCCGGCTGTCAGCTCTCCCCATCCCGCCTGGTACATTTTCATACAATTGCTATAAACATCTGAGGGAAACTCCGTGTTCTTCGGCAGCGCTGAGTATTGTTCTCTGTTCCTTTTAATTACTCGGCATTCAGCGGCTCATCCGGCCTCAGATCGGTGGGGAAAGTAGGGATTTGTAAAACAAATAGAGAAATCTGGAGAGATGCCTTATTTTCCCGTTAGGTCGTCTATGGCAAAATAAGAAAATCCTGTTTAATTTTTGTCTTTTTCTTCCTCCCCCTCCCAAGTTGCTTTCTCCCCACCAGGACACAGCCTGGTCTCTCTCCCAGGGAACCCCAAAAGCAGGGTGAGCTTGAGAGGAGGGGGGGAAGAGCTGGAATTACTTGACCGGATGGTGGTATAATCCTTGTTACAAAAGTACACATCAATTATAAGAATTCCTACAGTAATCTTGGAAATCTATCTTTTCTGCTGAACCAGCTCATTAAAGAGCACCATTCATTTCCATCTCTCCGGGTGAGAAGGGTTTAAATCTCCAGAGCTTTGTGTTACCAAATAGACTGAGGGTGATGGACTTGCGTTAAATATTAAAAGGAAGAAGTTGATTTTTATTTTTTCTTCCCCTTTTTTTCCCCCAGACCGGCAGCACAGACGAAGTGGAGCGTAAGGAGGGGAGGGTGGGGTGGTCCATGCTGTGAGAAGCTTCCCCCAGCTGTCAGTGGGTGATGCTCAATGGGTGCCTTTGAGGACCCTCCTCCTTCCCCTTGGCTTGGGGACCCTCCAGCACTGGAGGAGGAGGGAGGGAGCCAGGGAGGTTTCCCCAGGCCACCCTGGCAAGCCCCCGAGCCTGCGCCGGAGCCGGCCGTGGCACAGGCAGGGCTTTTGTGTGCTGGCGGGGCAGTGGGCAGCTGCGGGGTGAGGGACGGGCACAGAGCCCCTTTGTGTGCAGCTGTGAGCAGAGCAGGATGTGGGGTAGGGCCCAGTGGGGATGGAGAGCTGGTAGCCAGGGAGGAGGAGAGGGTAGCCAGGGATGGAGAGCAGCGGCCGGCCGGGGTCGAGGGCGGCGCGGGGCGATGTGTGCGCTGTGCCGAGGCTCTGTGCAAACATGTTAATTTGTTTTCTTTCTTGCCTCGCCTTTCAGGGTAATTGGTTGCATTTGAAGCCTTTGTGAAAGCCTTTGATTATAGTAATTTCAGCAGCGCGATCTACCCTGGATTCCTTCGTCAGATTCTTTCACAGCTCCGGCGCTTGGGGCTGTAATTATGGAGCGGAGCACACCCGGCTGCCGAGTGTGGGGCAGCTGGACGGGGCACCATGGCCCAGGGATGTCACTGCAGGGGACAGTGAAACCCTTGGGATGAGGCAGGAGTGAGCCAAATTGGGACAGGAGCTGTGATGAGGAGCTTTGGTGTCTGCACTGCTGAGTTGGTTGGGTCTCAGCTGGAGGTGTGGATGCTGCGAGTGCCCATGGTGAGGTTGCCCATGCTGGGGTTGGTTCCTGGCTTGTTTGGGTCCAGAATGCTTTTAACTGCTGCTCTGTGGAGCCACTTGGCTTTTCTGCTGGTTGATCCCAGGTCTGTGCTGGGGCTAGGACTAAAGCATCCATGATGGACAGCCCCCCACCCCCTGTTCCCAATCCCTGTGCAGAAGGCAAGCATGGCACGGCTGTGTTGGATCAGTGAGATTCTGCTTTGAGGAGCTGGTGCCATCTGAGGGGACACGTCTGTACAAGCCTGGCAGGACCTGGCAGATCCTGCCCGCCCGCTGCGCGCTGGCCCTGCCGGGACCTCTGTGCACGCAGCCAGGGCTGAGCCCTGCCAAAAACACCGGCGGCGCCTGAGCGGGGCCCTGACCTTTGCTAACGGGGCCGCTCCCCCTTCTCTCCTGGCATTTTGTTCCCAGTCCCATGTAATGACCTTCTCGGCAGCGCCGTGCCAGCGTCTGCCACTTCCAATTACCCACGGCTGCTCGGCGCCCGCCGCAGCACGCGGGGCTCCTTCCTCCCCGGCAGGATGGCAGCAGCATGGGGGGATGCTGCACTGTGATCCCCCATCCTCCTGGCTCAGGGAGCCTCAGGAGCCCCCCAACACCACCCAAAGCTCTGGATTCCTGCCCCGGGGGTGCTGGAGGCGCTTGGCTTTCCAGAATCATTATTAACCTGTTCGAGAGCCGTTCCTGCTCGCAGCGAAAATAGATCTTTAATCTCTGCCCAAAATAGCTCATTTGATGAGAGGCCTCCTTAAAGCTGACACATAAATTTAACCAGGCCGCCCGAGCCCTGCACAGGGACGTCTGCAAATGCTCAGCAGCACTCGAATTGTTGGGTTTTTTTAAATTCCATCGTAAGGGACACATCTGATACTGTATTTCTTCCATAGGGTCTTTGGAACTGCTCAGGAGGTGATTTGCTGTGCCCTGTTCAGTTCCTTTGGCCCTGCTTGTGAGCAAAAGGTTATTTTGGGGTATTTTTTGATGTTGACTTTCTTGAACAGTCCAAGGGTTTTCTCCTTGGAGCTGTCACGAGAGCAGAAACCTCATCTCTGAGTGGGATGGGAGAGACATGAGATGCTGCTGTAAGATGCCAGCAGTGAGGGTCCTGGTCCAGTGCCACTCTGTCCCTGGCACTGTGCAACAGCTGGTGGGCTCTGTGCCATTCTGGTGTCACACACAGCAGCCCAAAAAAAGTGGGAACTGGGGATGCTCAGTGTGTCACAGCTCTGCTCAGCACTGGGTTCAGCCTCACCCCGACACCTTCCCAGCATTTCCACAGAGCATGGGCTGGGAGAAGCCACTTGGCTGCTCTGGGTCTCTCCCCCAGCCCCCCACAGTCCCCACATCCCAGCAAGGCCCTGAGCAGCAAAATAATCACTTCCAGCATCATTATCCATCGCAAACCCCAGCTTCCAATTTTAATCAGAGGAGCTGGTGTTGCTTTAAGATCTGCGGGTTTTAAAGATCACAAGAGGGGTTAGAGAAAATTACCCTTGACTCTTACATGCTAATGTAATCTCTAACCAGATCTGCAGCACTGCAGCTAAAATTGCTTTTTAGATTAACATTTAATTATTAACAGGGCCCCCTGAAAGGCCTGGGGCTGGAGCACGCGGAGGGGAGCGGATTAGCCGGGCGGGGTGAGGGAAGGTCGGGCAAGGGAAGGTCGTGGGGTGACCGGCGGCACCTTTGGTCACAAACTTTGGGTTTTATTTTACCTGATGCTCCCCGTGGTTCACAGCGGGGTGAGCTTTCTGTGCTCACCCCTTGTAGGGCAGAGCTGTGGTGTCACTGCATCCCCTCTGCCCTAAACCTGGATGGGAGATGGGTATGGCAGTGCCAGGCAGCAGCACTAGCCAAAATCCTGCTCACCCTGCACTGGGGTGGGCATCCACTGTTTGCAGAGGGGAATTCTTCCTCCTCTGGCACCTCCTCACCCTCACCTTTGGTGGGAAGTTGGTGTCTGTGGGACCAGTGGTGGTGGCAGTGGCAGGGGAGGTGAGAGGGAGCCCCAGTGTGCCTGGGGCTGTGAGGAAGGGGAGCTCCCTGCCAGTGTGGTTGGATTCTCCTCCATCGGTGGAGGGACGAGGGACAGGGCTGTTCCCAGATGTACTTTGGGTCTACTCTGCACACCAGGGGCCAGTGAGGGCTTTTGCTCTGTTTCTCTGGTTGCTGCCAGCCTTGGCCTCGCCCTGTGCTGTCCGTGTGTCCGTCTGGCACTGTCAGGAGCCTCCTGTCCTTGTGCCAAACCCAGTGCTGGCTTTTAGCAGCCAAAGGGAACATAGCCATGTTGTGACTCAAACAGCTTTGCAGCATCCTTGGTCCTGTCCTCCTTTCCTCTCCTAACCCCAAAAGCTCCCTTTTTATGGGATTGCACCCCAATAATGCCTGGAGAAGGATCTGGACATGTTCCACCACAGCCTGGATGATGACCAAGACCTTGTCCCTCACTGTGCCTGCCCTGCCACAGCTCGGCAGCTACACAGACCCACTTCAGGCTGAGACTTTAGAAGTTTCTTTTTTCTCCCCCCTCCCATCACATTTTCTTTTATCTAAATCCTCGCCTGCAAAAGCCTCTATCGACAGCTGCGCTGGCCTTATCTCGCAGGAGGGACCTTCGCAGGGCTCTCGGAGGAGATAAGCCCGACTTATCAGCTGCTGATGTCAGAGGAGGTGCCAAACCCTCCCATCACTGGGGCTTTAGACATAGAGGGTGGTGTTTTTTATTAAAGTCACAAAGACCTTGGGCTTCTAAATAGTGTGATGTGAGATGGATTAGCTGGGTGTGGGGCAGGATGGAGTGGTGGGAGAGGGGAAGGATGGAGTTGAGGCTCCCCCATCCCTGGAAGTGTTCAAGGCCAGGTTGGACATGGCTTGAAGCAGCCTGGTCTAGTGGAAGACATCCCTGTGAATGGCAGGGAGTGGAACAGAATGGGATTTAACGTCCCTTCCAACCCAAAACATTCTGTGATTCTATGATGGCAGAGTTGTGGGATGTGGGGTTGAGGCTTCTGTGGGGTCTTGCTCCAGATGTCCCCAAGGGACCCCGCAGTTGGTGGGACTCACCCTGTAGCCCAGTGCTGGATGATGGGGGGTCCACGGGAACAGCCTGGGCAGAGGCCGTGTGGACTCGGGGGCTTTCCAGCAAAACTGCTGAGTGTTGCCTTCCCTGCCACGAAAGAGCCAGAGCAGCTTGAACTA
Source organism: Muscicapa striata striata (assembly GCA_030060385.1). NCBI lineage: Eukaryota > Metazoa > Chordata > Aves > Passeriformes > Muscicapidae > Muscicapa > Muscicapa striata. The sequence continues at coordinate 2,237,360 of JAREIS010000163.1, forward strand.
AATCGGATCCTGCTGATTGGAATTAGTTCAAATGCAGATGGAGCTAACTAAGCCGGCGCTAAGCATTGGACAGCCCAGCGCCCAATTCCCATCAGCTGATTCAGGGGCTTTTCGCAGCAGCATTAGCGAAATGCCACCGTGGCACAGATGCCCATTGTGCCAGGCGCCCACCCGCTCGCCCACGGGCCTTCTGGGGCTTGGGGCTCCCGGCAGGGTGCCGGGCTGGGCAGATGGACGCCGTTCTGGGCTTGTGGCACCGGAGCCTTGCCGGTTCTGAGCGCGCCCGCGAAGGTGGAGCGAGGCACAAGCGGAGCTGTGGGAAAAATCATCTTGGCTGCGAGACGCCGGGAGACGGGGGCAGCAGCAGGGTCTGGATTAATCGGTGCCTTTATTCAGTTTGGCGTGTGGCTGCCTCGCCTGCTGCCGAGGATGATCCGTGCCCAGGGTCGGGATGGCTCCGGGAGGGAGCTGGGCTGTGCGTGGCAGTGGTGGGGACAACCTGTGCCAGCGTGGGGGTGTCCCCAGGTGTAGGAGACTGTTTGATGTGACACTGGTCAGGATGGTGGTGACACGGAGAGATCTCCGTAAGCCGGGTCTTGAAACTTGCGGTTTACTGCATAGGGCATGGGTACAAAGGGCCCTGCCAGGAGCTGCCAGCCGAGCTCGGAGCAGGGCAGGAAGAGAGTGGGGATAGTGAGAGTTCTAAGAGGGAAGAGAGGGAAGTAAGAGAGAGAGATTTTCCCATTTACAATACAATAAATCTTCTTCTATGTTGAATATTCTAATTTCCACTAACAAGATACAAATCCTATAGCATTTACATGCAGCCTATAAGAATCATTACATTACCATAATGTGTTATACTTTAAACCCTAAAAACTACTCTTTGGACCCCTTCTGCCAAGCTAGCAGGGTCTTCTCTGACCTTTGGAGCTGCTCTCCAGCAGAAGGCATTGTTCTGTCAAGAGGGGATTACTTTTGGCTGCCATCCTATTGTCTTCTAGTTATTTAGTAACTAAGGTTTGGTATCTCAAAGATGGCTTTCATTTCAATCTTGCTTATGGTTTCCATATGCTCAAAATCTTTTGCTAGGCAATCATATTTATAAGGTTTTCCTGATTCATCCTTCTCAACACCCAGGGTCCTGCTGGGTCCTCAGGGTGCCCTCAGCTCCTGTGCCAGGCTGCATCCACACCCTCCCTGTGCCTGCACATGGGTTTGGCGCTTTCTCCTCGCTCTCAGCTCCTTGTGCCACAGGGACCACCAGGGGCCTGATCCGCATCTGGCAGTGGCACAAGCCGCCCACGCCACCTGTGTCCACCAGGGACATGGGTCAGTGTCCTCCCCAAGGAGCTGGGAGCGGGTGACAGGGAGCAGGTGACAGGGAGCGGGTGACGTCCGTCACTAATCGGCCAGATGGTGACACCCAGCAGGGCGCCAGCCCCGAGGTCACCGAGGAGCTCAGGCTCAGGTATGGCAGGAGCTGGTGCTGTCACCCATCCCCTGCACAGCCGTGGGTGCTTTGATCCACCCCTCCAGTGGGGACAAGGTCGGGGTGGCAGCTCCCATCATGGAAAATCCGGGCGCTGGGCACGCACCAGGGGAGCTGAGGCTGCGTAATCAACCCCGAGTCCCGGCGGGGAGAGGAGAACTCCTGGCAGTCAAGTGCGCTCAGGCTCTGAATAAGAAGTACTTCATTCTCTTTTCAAATTGTATAATTTCTGCCTGATTGTAATGGCATATTTTAAAATTACCAGAAATCGAAGCCAGAAAATGGATACGGCTGCTTTTACTGCGAGCTGCGTTAACAAAGGATATGTAATGCATGAAATAAAAACACCTCCCTGCCCCCCTCCTTTTTTTTTTTAAAGACAGTAATAGGAGAAAATTGGTTTTGAAACTGAATAAAAGTCCCTTTCAGAGGAAATCATTTCTTTCAGGGTACCTTTGCTGAAAGTAAAATAGTGAATAATGAAAGGTGGTTACATGATTGTCTTTCATTTAGAGAGCGTGAGGACAGATGGAATCTGGGAGAAATGCACGATTGGAATAATTGCATGGTAACAAGGCGCTTGTTGTGAAATTAGTATCTTAAGAAAGTAGTGAAAAAGGCTTTTACTCATGAATACTTCATTATTAGAAGAAAACAGCACAATTTGGGTTCTCCAGACACCTGCTCGGTATTAGATGACTTCCTCCCCTCCTCCTCCTCCTCCTCCTCCTCCTCCTTGTCTTCCTCACACCTTTTGCCAACGAGTCTCTCCTTGTCCCTGGTTTGCTGGGGGGGGTCGGGGTGAGCCCCTGAGGCTGCTGAGCCCAGCTAAGGCATGGACACCGTGCATGGATCCCATCCTGGGGATTATCCCAGAGCCTGGCACCCCCTGCCTGGTGGAGGGCACAGAGCAGGAGCGAGCACAGGTCCTGTTGTCTGCGCCTGTAGTGGCTGAAGGTGTTTGAAGGGTGACATTTAAACCAGCAGAGCTTGGAGAGCCCTGGGCACAGCTTGGAGAGTGTCCATCCATGCTTTGTTTCCTGGTGCTGATGGTCATGGGCTCTGCCAGTGCCTGCCCGAGGCCACCACGTGCCTGAGTGCCCTGGATGCTGGTGCCAGCACTGGGACATGCAGGAAACATCTCAGATGGCTGCAGGAGGACACAATTCCGTCCCAGTGGAGAAGATGGAGTGATGAACCCAGCGGTGACACCCATCCATGATGTGCAGTTGTGACTCCCAGCCATCCATAAACATTCAGCAGCAGTGCAGGAGCTGGAACACTGGATGGGCACCACGCCTGCTTTTCTGCTGCTCCTGCCCACATCTGCCTGCCCTCTCCGTGTGGGAATATCGCTCCCTGCGCCAGCCAGAGCAGTGGGAGGGTGTCAGCAGCAACTGGTTATAACTCAGAGCCCCGGTGGTGCCTGGGGAAGGATGTACAATGAGCAGCACCGTGGTGACGACGACTTTGGCCTGACCCCTCCAGCTTTTGTCGAGCAGATTTTGATGCCAGCTGGGAGCTGGCGACACATGCCAGGACCCCCAGTGGGATGTTAACACTGTCTTTCCCCAGCCTTGGCCGGGGTCACTCTGTGCCACAGGCACCGGCTGGCACACCGGCAGAGCGGTCTGGCACTGCCACATTCCCGGTGGGAGCGGGTGGAAAGCTCTGCAGGAAGCGCGAATCACCCGCTGAGACCTTCATCTTTATTTTATATACATCCCTATTCATTTCAGGCTTTCAGAGTTGGTTGTTTATCTCCAGAGGAGCTGCTGCGGGGTGGTGGTGGTGGCAGGGGGTGGTGGCAGGGGGGGTGGCGGGTCCCTGGCTCACGGTGTGTCTCCTCTCTCGCAGGGCGCGGGGCGGCAGCGCCCGCAGAGAAGCCCAGACCATGCTGGCCTGCCTGCAGAGGACCCAGAACCCCCCAGCCCAGCACCTCCCCTGCCCCAACAAGGCACTGGAGCCACGCAAGTGTAAGTGCCTGGGGGCGGGCGCCCGCTTTGATGCTGTTTCCCTTATTGAAAAAGACATTTATTTAACCGATAATTAAAAAGAGCAGGAGAAGCGGGGAGGAGAGGGGGGAGGAAGGAGCCAAGATAAGCAAATTAAATTGGGTTCTGTGGTTGATAAGTCCCAACTTCAGCAAATGTTGCAGAGCTGCCTGGGAAGCGTGGCGGCAGCAGAGGACGGTGCAGTCGGCCCCCCAAACCTCCCCGGCCCTTCCCCCCCTAATTACTTTCCCCATTTTGCTGCAGCTCGCCTTCCCCAGGAGCTGGCCTTTCAGATAAGCTGTAAACTAGTTACATTAAAATGGGATCCAAAAGGTCACTCCAGCAAAGCACCTGTCTCTCCCAGCCTTTGTCTCTCAATCCAAACCGTGATTAAATGTATATTTAATGAGCCTGCTTTAGGCAGGCGTGTTTGACCTCCCCGGCTGGGAAAGACGCATTAAGATTCTCAAGTGATGAATGTGTGTTTTAAAGAGGGGAGTGGATATTTTTCTGCTGGTCTCAGTTGGATTTTTAAACATTGCCGGCTGAAGACAAATCAGCTGCTAAAGCTCTGCTTGTTAGGCTGTGACAGCCCCTGGGTGTTTGTTTAATGAGCTGGATTTTCCCATAGATGGTTTTTTTTTTCTCTCTACCTGGGCACCCTGAGCAGCCAGGTGAGCTGGGCATGGGGTTTGGGCAAGCTGGGCAGGGATTTTGGACGATGCTCAGCCTCACTGAGGACCCCCAGCATTGCTTCAGCATTGCACTGCCAGCCAGGAGGGTTGTTTATCCTTGGAAGTTCTTTTATCCCTAAAAGTTCTTTTATCCTGAAACTTATCCCTGGAAGTGTTCATGGCCAGGTTGGACAGGGCTTGGAGCAGGTGTGCCTGCCCATGGCAAAGGGAGGAAGTGGGTGATCTTTAAAGTCACTTCCAGCACAAACCATTCTGAATTCCATGATTTTTTGTGTAAAGCTCCCCAATGGCCAGTACAGGGAATAGGACACCCACGCCAGAGGTAGGGTTTGGGGCACCCAGTGTCACAGTGCAGCTTGCACTGCACTGGAGCTTGTGGTGCCTATCAGATCTCCTTCCTTATTGGTGTCTGGAAGGAAAAAGAATGCTGCTCTTGTAAAATTAGTCATAATCCATCATGCCTGTGGCAGCACAGGGCTGGTGAGAGGTGTCCAGCTCCTGGAGCACCTCATTGCCATGGAACAATGAGCTCAGCCATGCCCACATGGTCTGAGACCCACGGGCAGGATGACCCTGACAGGGTTTTCTGGAGGTGTTCAGCATCGAGAATCTCTGTGTGAGCTCATTTTGATCCTGAGGTCAGGATACACCTGCTGGTCTCCATGGCATTCCCTGCATGCAGCTCAGAGCTAAGGAACAGAGCCCAGAGACCCTCCTGCTGGGGAGATTGGTGCTTTCTGGCATTTCCTACCCCGCCACAGGTGCTGAAATAAGGAGGTTTGGTAAGCAGGGTGTCACATACGGTGCCATGGGTGTGAGAGATGCTCCTGGATACAGCTGCCTGTGTCCTGGGAGAGTCCCAGCCCAAGGGTCCTGGTGGTCCTGGAGTTGTGCCAGTGGGATGAGGGCAGAGGTTTGACCCCACCCTGGCAGGTGCGGGGTACCCAGGAGACAGTTTTTGACTGCTCTCACCCCATCCCTTGGGCAGGACTGTGCTTACCTGAGATCTCCAAGAAACTTGTGTCCCCTGGGATGGGTGACAGCAGCCAAACTCTCTCCCAGACCCCCACACCATGCTCATCACCAGCTGCCACCAGCCAGGTCACCTTAATCAAAGTTTAGCTGCCCGTACGTTTCCGCTCATTATGGGCAAATCCGGCACGTCTCGCTCCTCTCTGCCTCCTGCCAGCACAAATTAAATTGCAGGTGACATCCAGGGCCACGCATCTGGCTTGGAATACAATTTTCCCTCCCTTATTTATGGCACCTGTGGGAAGCACAGTGGAGGGCCCAGCAGCCGAGCTCCTGCCGGAACGCCGGCGCGGAGAATCGGCACGGAGAGCGCGCTCTTCAAACCAGGCGCAATTTAGAAGTGCCTCTGATTACTTAATTTGCTCCTGAGTATCTCAGTAATTATCTTTATGGGTCTTATTTCTGTCCTCTGGCATTGTTTCTGTCGATATTAAATGAGTCTGGCTCTCGGCACATTGGCCGTCTGGCCCGGCACCACTGTGAAATCCTATTATCCTGCCCGCGCCGCTGATTAATTTTGGTATTAATTTCACGTAAAAGGTGAGCTGACTCGTTTTCCTGCCTGTGCAGGGAGCTGCTGATGCCTTCACCCCCTGGTTCTGCCCCCTGGCCTTTCCTGCTGACTGCTGTCCCCCCATCTCTGTGCCCCCCACATTGGTGGGGCTGCATCCCAGCGGGCCTGGAGCATCCCACAGAATCCATCCTGATAAAGCTGGAGGTGACTTTGCTGCTGTTGCCAGTGGTATTCCCAAGGCTGTTCCATAGGAACCAGCCTGGCATGCCTGGAGGAGGATGCAGGAAGGTGCCAGAGCCCTTCCAGCCCTGCCTGTGCCTCCTGCCTCCAGCAGAGGAGCAGGAGCCTGTGGAGAAGCAGCATCCTCAGGAAAATATCACATCCAATTAACTCCAGCAGCCTGGTCCCTTTTGATTTTATCCTGTGTGCATTACAGGAATCCTGAGCTTTATTTAAATTATAAATCAAATAATGCCCCTCTCAGCTTGGCCAAACTCTTTGCTGCTCCCACTCTCAGCAGTCACAGAGCAGTGGATGATATTTAATGAAATGTTACTTTCCATGTGCCCTCCTCCAGCCATCCTGGGGCTGGGAGTGTGGCAGGGAGAAGGATGTGTGTCCCCCTAAAGGGGCTGGGAGCCATGGGGAGCTCACAGAGCTGAACCTCATGACCCTACAACAAGGATGGAGAGGGATTATTTAAAAGACTGTGGAATGGCAGGATGAGTGGGGATGGCCTCATGCTGCCATAAGGCAGGGATAGGTGGGATTTTGGGAAAAAATTCTTCTCTCTGAGGGAGGTGAGGCCCTGGCACAGAGAAGCTGTGGCTGCCCCATCCCTGGAAGTGCCCATGGCCAGGTTGGACAGGGCTTGGAGCACCCTGGGCTAATGGAAGAGGGTGGAACTGGATGAGCTTTAAGGTCCCTGCAACCCAAACCAGCCTGGGGATTTTTTCACCATCCACATCCTCCATGCCAGGGGTCCCAATGGGAGCTGTCACCTTGGCCCCACTGGGACAGTGTGACAAATGGCTCTTTGGGGTGGCACAAACCCTCCCACGACCTCTCTGGGTATTAAAACACTAACGAGGGGATGGCCCTAATGAGAGGTGATGGCCAGGGCTCCATGCCAGGGACTCAGCTCCAGGGTCACCCACAGCTCTCCCTGCACCTGTGGGGTCTCTCATCAGTGATAAACCCGTTAATTGCACACAGGATGAGGCCCCATTTAATGGCTTCTCGTTACCCAATTCTGCTTGTTCCAAGGGCATTTTCATTAGAGTGGCTGCAGCGAGGCTTTGCTTTTGTACACACCCATAAAATATCATTTTAATTTCATGAGGGGTTACACATGAGTGAAGTAAGATTAATTCTTTCATTTTCAGTTTCTGGAAGGGATCGGTTAATGATGGTTCTGTGTATTTATATACGTGCCATAAAAAGGAGTTCAATTAACTGCTGGGCCCAAAATGTGCTGTTGACTTGCACTTTCTGTGCCAGGAATTGCTGCAAAAACACTTTTCCATTGGTCACATGTGGGGATGGAGGGTGAGGTGGGGCTGCTCAGTGCCCATCTCTCACCATGTCAGAGCCCTGGATTTGGGATGGGCTTGGCTGGTAATGGTGCAGCACATGGGAAGGTTTGGTTTGTATCCAAACTTCCCAGGATTGTGGTGGTCCAATGGCCACAGGGCAGGTTCCTGGGCACTGGCAGACCCTGCTTTGGGGGTGCCCACCCTGCTGCCCTTGGCAGGTACAGTGTCTTCAATTAATTCAAGTATTAATTGTCTGTGGATGAGTGGGCAGAGGGCCCAGGGGTGAGCTGCAGGGCCAGCAGAGGTCCTGGGGTCACTGTGGTGAAGTGGCATCAGAGTGGCATCAGGGCTTCTGAAAGGTGGCACTGGGATGGCATTGGGGTGGTGGTTGTGTTGGGGTGGCCTCAGGGCTGTGCTTAGACAGTGTTGGGTGACATCTAGGTGACATTATGGCAGCATCATGGTTGTGCTGAGGTGGCACTTGAGTATCGTGAGGATGGCATCAGGGCAGCATTAGGGTGGCACTGGGGTAGCATCAGGATGGCTTTGGGGTGGCACTGGGGCAGTATCAGGATGGCTTTGGGGTGGCACAGGGCAGTATCAGGGTGGCACTGGGGTGGGGCAGTATCAGGATGGCTTTGGGGTGGCCCAGGGCAATATCAGGATGGCTTTGGGGTGGCACAGGGCAGTATCAGGATGGCACTGGGGCAGTATCAGGATGGCTTTGGGGTGGCACAGGGCAGTATCAGGATGGCACTGGGGTGGCACAGGGCAGTATCAGGATGGCACTGGGGTGGCACAGGGCAGTATCAGGATGGCACTGGGGTGGCACCAGGGCAGTATCAGGGTGGCACTGGGGTGGCACAGGGTCAGTATCAGGATGGCTTTGGGGTGGCACTAGGCCATCCTGGCGGGGTGGCACAGGGCAGTATCACGATGGTTTTGGGGTGGCACCAGGCCATCCTGGCGGGGTGGCACAGGGCAGTATCACGATGGCTTTGGGGTGGCACCAGGCCATCCTGGCAGGGTGGCACAGGGCAGTATCACGATGGCTTTGGGGTGGCACCAGGCCATCCTGGCGGGGTGGCACAGGGCAGTATCACGATGGCTTTGGGTGGCATCAGGATGGCACTGGGGTGGCACTGGGCAGTATCACGATGGCTTTGGGGTGGCACCAGGCCATCCTGGCGGGGTGGCACCATGGCTGTGGTGGCACAGTGGCCAGCGTGGCACAGAGCACAGCGCCGGTGCCGCGCTAATACCTCGTGGAGGAGACAAATGGGAAGTGACACGTGTGTGTGTAGACGGGTATTTGTGGTGACGCTTTGACTGCAGATAATAAAGTGCTCGCCCCGAGGTGATCCAATTCAGCAGCCGCCTCAGCAGAGCCGCGCGCGGCGAGGGGGAGAAGAAAGGGGAGGAAGAAAGGCCCGTCTGAAATGACATGTCAGCCTAAAAAAGGGAACGTGTTAACGGATGAATATCTGGGGACTGCGAGCCCGGCGCTTCCCTTTGTGCTTTGTCATGAATTTTGTTGTCTTTGCAGATTCCGGCGCTGCCGCGCGGGGTTTGCCACCTACGGTTACTCAGATGGATTTCTCCCGCTGTTATTGCTGTGCTTGGTTTAATTTAAGCCCCCGGAGCTGGGGTGTGTTTGTCTCGGCTCCTGGCACCGGGGATGCTCCACGGTGGAGTCGGGGGGTCCCGCAGTGGGGGCTGTGCAGTGATTTTGGGACAGCGCAGGGTGCTGGTCAGGGGTGGTGCTGTCCCCTCAGCTGGGGGAAGGTGGGACAGGGACCCCCGTGGCGGCGTGGTGGCCTCTGTGCCACCCATCCTGGGGACACTGTCACCATAGAAACCGGTGCTGGCACGGGGTGGGAGGGCTGGAGGATGTGGCAGCCGCCCAACCTGCCTGAAAAGGGGGCACAGTGCCCACCACCCCTGCCTGACAGCACCCAAAAACCACAAGTGACTCGTGGCTGCTCTCCCCATACCCCCCACCCTGCTCTGGGCAGGGCAGCGTCACCCCCCAGCTCCATCTGGGACCTGCCCTGCCCTTGGATCACCAGCTCCATGTGCCAGCTGTGCCAGGCTCTGCCCTCCAGGGCAGCCAGATCCTGCCAGGCAGCTTTACTGCTTGGGGCACAGACCCAAAACTTGAAGGACTGTCTTGTTTCGTTAAATGTAGCAGCTTTTGTTTGTTTTCTTCCGAGTGTTTTCCAAATATTGAGGTTTCTTCCAAGTGTTTTGCAAATATTTAGGGTTTAGCTCTTACAAAATCTGTTCCCAGCGTGGCAGGCAGAGAAAAAGGGGATTTTTTGATGCTTTTTGAAGCTATGAAAGCACTGGGATTGCCTTGCTGCAAAGGGAACAGGGATCCTGGTCCCAAAGCTGGGGACAAGCTCTCTGCTCTCACAGAATTTAATTCCTTTGGAGGCTGCAGCACTATTATTTTTTAATAAGAGCCATTGGCACGGCTGCTCAGGTCCCCAGTGTGCTCCTCCCTCTGCCCAGCATTGCTCCCCTTCCCACCCCTCCTGCCCCTGTGCCAATTAAAAATCCTGCCTAATTGCTGCCCTTCTGCCCTGCTGGCTCAGAGAGGCTGGACAGGAACAAGCCAGGAGCTCAGGGCTGGAAATGCCAGTGCTGTTCTGGAAGATGGGCAGGGCAGGGCAGGGATAGAAGATGAGGATGAGCAGGCAGGGTGAGGGTGGGTAGGATGCTCAGGGCTCCAGGAAAATGCCCCTTCCCGGTGTGAATGTGACAATGGGACCACATGAAGACAGAGCTGGGGCAAATACTTTCCTTGAGCTGTTTTTGGACCCTCTATTGCAGCTTTTTTCCCATCTGAAAAAGGGGTGAAGAGCGTTTTGCTTTGGGACCATGGGAAGGCAAAGCCCATCCCCGGCGCTGGGAAGCTTCCAGCCACGCGTCGCCTTCGGCAGCTTTATAAAGATTCCCTGCCGAGATTACTTTTTTCATTTATTGCGAAACATTGTAGCACCTTCCGTGTGTAAAAATAAGGATTGTCCCATCTTATCTGGGAAGGAATGGAGGGGAGGGAGGGAGCAGCTCGTGTCTCTGCTGTTAACCACTGAGGTGCCGTGTCCTGCCACATTCCCACTCGGCTTCTCCCTGAGCAGTCCTTGCTCAGGGCTGTGGTGCTGCTGGTGCTGATCCCCAAATCGTTCCTTCTGTGCACCCCAACATCCTGCTCCCCATCCCCTTCCAGCTGCCAGGCAGTGCAGTCGCATGGACTGGAAATTAAAGGCACAAATTGCTGTTCCCCCATGCTCATCCTCCTCCAGGGAAGAGGGAACCCAGGCAGGAGTGTTGTTCCAACAGCAGCTTTGGGGACACACCTGGGCTGTGGGAGCAGAGTGGAGCTTCTTTTTGTGTGCTGAGTGTCCATCCTGTCCTTCCTGGTAGTGAGGATCCACTCTATCCTTCCTGGTCCTAAACATTCTTCCTGCTCCTGAGCATCCTTCCCAGTACTGAGCATCCTTCCTGGTCCTGAGCATCATTCCTCTCCTTCCTGGTCCTGGCCATCCTTTCTGGAGACATTTTGATCCCACACCTGCTTTAACCAAGCAGACCCTAGTTAGCTTCTCTTCCCTCCTTTCTTCCCATCTTCCTTTTTTCTTCCTAGACTTTGTGGGCTGTGGCTGCAGCTGGGCATGGTGTGGGGGTCCCTGGGGACACCAGGGTTTGAAGGAATGCAGGGGATGCAGGGAGTACTGTGGATTTGGGAGGTGCAGGGAATGCTGGATGTGTGGGATGCTGAGGATGTGGGGGATGTGGGTGATGCTGGCAGCAGGTGGGCATGTCTGAGGAGGCTTTTGGGAGGGGTTTTTCCCACCTCTCCCGCCCTTCCTGCAGCCATCCCTTGTCCCTGTCAGACATTTTGCCTCATCCTGCTGCTCAGGGCACAGCAGGGCTGGAGCTCCCTGCTCCATAAACCGAGATTTATTCCGGACCGTGGCCCCAGTGGGGTCTGGGATTTACATCTGTGTCTGGGACTGGGCTTGGTGGCCAATTTGCTAAAGTAAAAAGTTGTTTAGCTGGAGGCGTAATCTCATAAGCCCGTGCTGCCATTAGCCAGGGTCTCCTCTCTGCCTGGCTTTCCAATAATGCTCCAAGCAGAAGCTCAGAGTAATATAAAAAGCCATCGGATTATTACTGCAGGCGATGCATTTTCCATTTACAGTAATAAAACACTGAAGAAACAAAACAATTTAAAATTCCAATAAAATTCAAACCAAATCTTTGGCTGCTGAGCAGATTCAATTATTTAGCTGTTATTGAGTGCAGGCTGGAAAAATAGAGCAGGTCAGGGAGGGGAGGGGGAGGTGAGGGGTGCTGGACCCATCCCATGGGAATGCCAGTGATGGAGGGAGGTGGAAGGCAGATAAATAACTGGGAGAAGAGGCTGGAGGTGGCTGCTGGCATTGGCTGGGTTCAGGGATGGCAGGAAGCATGGTGGTGATGACAGTGCTGGGGATCACTGTGCATCCCCTGCTCCAAGTTCAGGAGGAGATGGACACAGAGGACAAACAGCGAGTGGCCGTGTCAGGGCTGGCTGCACCCACCAGTGGCTCAGTTTGGCTCTTGCAGCAATTAGAGGCCGCTGGAAAAGCAGTAATTACTGCAGAGAGCAGCAGCCGCCGGCAGAGCGGCCGCTCTGTAATTTTCCCGGCGGGGGTGCGGTGCGTCACCCCGAGATGTGACAACACACCCAACTGGTGGCTTGTCACATCCAACCCAGCTGGAGCAGGGAGGTGACAAAGGCTGCTCTGGGCTGGGATGCCCTTGGCCACCCCTGAAGTGTCACCTGTAGTCCCAGTGTGTGGGGACAGGGTTTTGGTTAGTCAGGGAACCTCAGTGCTCACAGGTGACACCGTTTCCTTTCCCTCCCTCCTGCAGCAGCCCCTTGGTTTTTTTAGTATTTTTCCTCAGAAAGGAGCATTTCCATGGGATGGGCTCATTAGGGATTCTGCAAGTGTCACCAGCTAATTAGTGTCATGTTAATTGAGTATTCACGGTGCTGCCACCTCCAAGGACAGTGGTGCTGGCATGAAGGGGAATGCAGATGTGCGTGCTGTGCCATTCCATGCCATGCCTCTGTCCCATTCTCAGCCCCCTGTACCCTCTGACCTGGGGGATCCCCATGCCCAGCAGAGCCCACAGTGCCCCCTCAGTGTCAGCTGAGTGCCAGCTGTCCTGCTGGCCCTGCAGGAGCTTCCCAGAGGCTGGAGGGTCAGTGCCTGGGATGTCCTGGTGCCACATGTCCTCACGTGTCCTGCTGGAGGGAGCTGCTGGTGCTGCTCCTCCTGTGTTCCGGCAGCTCCATTAAATCCTCCTCAAAGGCACCGGTTTTAATTGGCTTAATACACTCGTTAATAACAATGTCTATTTAAGACACCTGTAAAAAGCCCATAATATCAGCTTAATGGGAGCAATGGCTGGCGCAGGTGCTGCGTCCTGCCTGGGCAATTACTGCACTGATGGAGAGCACGGAGAGTGGCCATGGATGGAGAGGACAGAGAGCACAGAGAGTGGCCATGGATGGAGAGCATGGAGAGCACGGAGAGCAGCCACAGCCTCGCTGCTGTGTCCCCCCATCTGCTGCTGGAAGTGTGGAGAGTCACAGATTCCAGTGCATCCCTCCCGCTGAATCCTGGTTTTAACCAATGCCTGGTTCATCCGGCCATGTCACAGCCACAGAAATGTCACTCAGAGTGGGACTGGGACAGACCATCCCTTCTCAGGGAATGTGGGCTGTACCCAGACATGTGGCTCTTCCATGGTGACTTTGCCACCCAGGATGTGGTGGCATCAGGGGGTGCTGATCCTGGTGGCATCGTGAGCAGAGTGCTCAGGTGCAGGGGGGCTGCACTGCCTGGGAAGGCTGGGCCTCCCCAAACCCCCCCTAGTTTTACCATCTCTCCCTTGCAAAACCTTCCTCTGGGCAGGCACCAGGTCTGGCATTCCCCGTGTGCCATAGACATCCCTTGGCAGGGCTGGGAATTTTGGGAATTTTGGGGACCAGCTGGGAACCAACCACTCTTCCCATGTGCTGACGTGTATGTGCATGTGCCTGAGTGTGTGTGGAGATTTTAAACACCTAATTTATTCCATCTATTAGATAGATTTTGTAGATTTAATCATTTTCACAGTTGGTGGCTCATTGGATACTCAAGATAAACTCCAAATGAAAGTATAATGGGAACGACAAATGAGTTTTCACACCAGAATGGCAGAAACTTGCTCAGGAAAGAGTTTGAAAGGAACAAAACTATATACATATATAAATTTTTTTCTGCAGTGGCTTTTGCTGACTCCAGTAGGTTACCACAGTTAATTTCACCAGTTTTGTTCATCTGTAAAATTGCATAAAAGTGACATTTTTGTGCTCATTATAGGAACTGCTGATTTATGGCTGGTAAATGCAACGCTTTTCCATTTTTGGTGAGGTTCTCGTAGCAGCGCAAAGCACCCATGAAATTGCTTGTATAATGTAGTTTAAATCCAATCTCAGAGAAAGATTCCCCCGTTGGGTAAAGTGACATTTCCATTCTCCACACCGAGTTTATTTTAGGCCACTTACAAGCGACTCCCGTCAGCGGGAGGGGACAGCTCGGTGCCGTGACCTGGTTTCTGCCGGGAGCGGGTGGGATCCAGCCAGGGGAGGATGGTGCTGGGGTGCTGGGTCCCCTCATGCTGCTGGCACTGGATTCACCCCAGGTTTTTATCCCGCAGGCGAGACGGCCCCCATGCATTCCCCGCGCTACCCCAGCCCCGCCGAGCTGGACGCCTACGCACAGAAGGTGGCCAACAGCCCGCTGACCATCAAGATCTTCCCCACCAACATCAGGGTCCCCCAGCACAAGCACCTTAACCGGACGGTGAACGGCTACGACACCACGGGGCAGAGGTACAGCCCCTACCCCCTGCACGCTGGCGGCTACCAGGGGCTGCTGGCCATCGTCAAAGCCTCCGGCAAAAGCGTGGTGAAGAACTCGGAGGGGAAGCGGACTAAGCTGTCGCCTGCCCAGGTGGGCGTTGCTCCCTACCCCGCCTCAAGCACTTTAGCTCAAGGTCCCTCCTGCGCTGGGCAGCTGAGCTACCACAGCGGCCAGAAGCAGCTGGAGGGTCCCGTGCCCCCCAACGTGACGGTGGCGGCCTCGGTGCTGCCGCTGGCGGGCAGGAGCCTGGCCCTGCCGCCCTCCAACCTGCCCTCCATCCAGAGCATCATCTACCAGATCAATCAGCAGTGCCAGGCGCAGGGTGCCCAGCCTGGCTGCCCGGCTGTGGTGGCCGCTCACCCCAGCCCAGCCAAGCACAGCGCCTTCGGCCCTGGCTATGGCAGCACCGTGCTGCCCGAGTGCCGCAAGGGCGCCGAGCTGGCGCTGGGCTCCAACCCGCCCGCTGCTGCCACCCTGGCACCCAAGGCTGGCGTTTACCCCGAGGGCATGGACTACCTGGTGTGGCAGCAGAAGCAGCAGCAGCAGCAGCAGCAGCACCTGCGAATGTACAGCGGGGGCAGCGGCGGCGGGGGGGCGCTGAGCAAATCCCCCGAGACGTGCGCGGGCAGCTCGCGGCCCTACGGGCTGGGCGGCGCCGCCGACAAGGTGAGCTCGTCCCCCTTGAACTGCATGCACGGCAACTTCGCCGTGGGCCAGTACTTCGCTCCCCCCTGGAACAGCATCCTGGTGACCCCCAACAGCGACTGTTACAACCCCGCGGAGCTGGGGGCCGCGCCCCGCGAGCTGGGGGTGCCCCCGGCCGAGGGGCTGCCCAGCAAGACCCTCTGCAATACCTCCATCCTCAGCAGCAGCCTCCAGTCCCTGGAGTATCTCATCAACGACATCCACCCGCCCTGCATCAAGGAGCAGATGTTGGGCAAGGGCTATGAGACCGTGTCTGTGCCAAGGCTCTTGGACCACCAGCACGCCCACATCCGCCTGCCCGTCTACAGATAAGGGACCGATGCTGCTCTTCCCAAACCAACCCAGGGCCAGGACTTTGGCGCGAGCTGCGGGTACCAGACCGGGGGGACGGGGAGGGGGACGTGGGGTCGGCTGCCCAAAGGGCTCCCGGGACACTGCGCCGGGGTCCCCAGACTGGACACACCCGCTGGAAGCCGAGGCCGAAGGACTGCTTGTCTATATAGCTCAGAAATCATTTTTATCTCCACGAATGTGAACAGGGAATTGCAACGAGTTGCTGCTATCCAGGGAGGGGAGGCTCTGCTGCGCTGGCAGAGCCCAGTGTCGTGGCCGGCCGGGAGGCTCCAGGGTGAGTCCCAGCCCAGTGTGTGGCCAGTGCTGACCTGACAGCTGTCCAGGAGGCTCCACAGTGGCCAATCCTGGCACAGCAGTGGCCAGGAGGCTCCATGGTGGCCAGTGCCAGCCCAGTGGTAGCTGGTCCCAGCCCATTGTGGCCGCAGGGAGCTGGCGCCTGACCTGTAGCTGAAGTCCGTAACTTGCACTGCTTTGATTAAAGCTAATAACTGGGGACAGTCTGGAGGCTATTTAAGAAAAAAACACTTGAAAACTTGAACAGATTTTTTGTTTTTTATAATTTTTTTGGGGTTTTTTTTTAGTTGACTAGGCTGTACATCTATGTGTTGGCTGCTACAGAGTCTCCTCCCACCCCTCTTCCTCCTCATCCTCCTCCTCTCGCCCGGCCCCACAGTGGCCACCAGCTCCTATTCCCACTCAACCAGGAGGTTCGGGACCCCCTGAGCCCCTCTTTCCTGGGAACCCCCCAGCTCTCACACTCCCAGGCTGTTTTATTTCCCCCCTTACTGTCAGTTCTACCTTGGTTCTGGTTCGTGGTACCAGGGCGCTCACATACCTCCTTTTTTCTCTTTTTTTTTTTTTTAAAAAAAAACACCCATACAATTCCAAAATTATGGTCCATTATTCACTCTGTGTATTTCTGTATTTAATAGATTTGTTCATTTACAAAAGGCTCCTCACCATGAAATACAAAGTGTTTTGATGTTTAAAGGTAAAAGAAGAATAATATCCCGATGAAACCCAAGGTGATTGTGCTCGGAAAAGAGGTACTGTATCCCTGAAAGCCTGTTCAAGCACTAAGTGCATTTACAAATCTCTGAGAATGTTTTTTTTTTATACTAAAATTGACCATTATATTCTACTGTGAGAAGTGCTGGCTGCACTATATTGTTTTAAAAATGAGAAAACAAAATGAAAAAAAAAAAAATTAAAAAAAAAAGAAAAAAACAACACAAAACCCGCAAGCCGTGTGTCTGGATGGTGTTTTTCCCAAAGTAAAACCAGGATCTTGCTGGATGTGTGCTCTGAAGCCTCTTTGCTTTGCTGTGGCCTCCCCCAGAGCCAGGACACCCCCCCTGCTCCAGGAGATTTTTAGGGCACTGAGGAGCACCTATAAATAACCTGTTAACGATGCTGAGCCATTAATCCCGGCACCAGCCTCCGCCTCACACCCAAGGGGCTGCACATGGGACAAATCCCTGGGATTAGGGCTGTGGCCTCACGTGCACCCCTGGGACGCCCATCCCTGGTGGGGTCACGGGTGCTGGGGTCAGGCACCGTGTCCCCATCCTGTCACCAGCACTGGGGGTGGCACCTCTGCTGCCATCGTCACCCTCAGCCAGTTTCCCACTGGGTTTCCCCATGGCAGGGCTGTTCCTGGTGCCCAGGTGGGATGGGGGCTCTCTGGCACTCCTAAATCCGACCCCTGTGCTCTGCCTGGCAGCAGCAGTGAGTCAGTCACACTGGGATGATGGATCTGAATCCCAAATAGCTCCTGGCTGTGGATGCATCTCCACGGCCTCTGTGTCCCATGGTGGGACACACAGCATGGCTTTATCCCAGCCAGGGAGGGATGGGATGGGATGGGATGGGATGGGATGGGATGGGATGGGATGGGATGGGATGGGATGGGATGGGATGGGATGGGATGGGATGGGATGGGATGGGATGGGATGGGATGGGATGGGATGGGATGGGATGGGAACCAATGGGGACAAGATGAGGATGGGGTAGGATGGGAATGAGGATGGGGATGGGATAAGGGTGGGGATGGGATGCAATGGGATGCAATGGGATGGGACAAGGACAGGTAGGGTTATAAGGACACAGGCATGTGCCTGGAGCTGCCCCGTGGCCGTGGCTGAGGCTGGGGCTGGCAGCTCCATTTGTCTCCTTTGCTCACTCCTGCGTGGCTCCACCGTATTTCTGGCACGCCGGGAGGGGACTGCTCCGTCACCAGCGTGACAGCCGATCCAGGGAACAAAGAGAAATTGGGACAAAAGGAAATTTTCACAGAGGTTAAGGTTTCTGACGGTGGGGGGGATGGTGCCACTGCCTGCCTGCTTGTTAAAATTAGTCCGTCTGGAGGAAGATCTTTGCTCAGATCTTTGTCATTAAAAAGATGCCACATCAAAGGAATGTGAAGCGCAGCAGGGCTCCTGGCAGGTCCCTCTGTGCAGGGCAGCCCCTCCTTGGGGACCACCCCGCACCAAAGGGGGGACTCTACAAAGGCTGGGGTGCAGGGAGCCGTGCTGGGGGCTCCAGGAGAAACTTTGCTCCGTCAGCGGTGCCCGTGGGAGGAGGATTCATCAGTGCTGCCTCCATCAGGTTTCCCAGCTCGCCATAAATCAGGGCGAGTGGCCGGGAGCGACGGCGCGATCCATCTTGCAGGTCTCCAAGTCATTACATTCCATTAGGAGGTGTGTGGGGGTTTTTATTATTTAGCAGGTTAATTCTCCCCTCAGATCGCTCCTTGGGAGGGGGATTTTGCTGGGCATGGGGAGGCTTCAGCTGTGGAATACAAAATAAATGGGTCCCTCCTTGGAAGGTACCTGCCTCCAGGCAGGGCTGCTGCAGTGACCAGGTGAGCACGTGGGCACCCAAAATTGTGCACAGACACCTGTGGGAGATGGGGCAGGGATGCCTGAGGTACATCCCAGCACTGAGGATGAAGACACCACAACCCATTGCCCTCCCATCCCATGGAGCACAGCACCCATGAGGAACACACTGAAGGAAACAATGCTGCTTCTGGCCTACAGATATCTTCCAATTCAAATAATACCAATAATAATACCAATTTCTAAGGCAGGTGTGCACGAGGCTGATATTAAACCCAGCGGCCGCCTTTGCTGTTTGGGAGCGAGGAGGAGAGACAGGCAGTATAAATTGCACGGCTGCAAAAGGACTTAAAAAAACCCATCCCTCATTTTGATTGATATTAGCTTCACAAATTAAGCTTTAGATTTATCTAAAAATAAATTTGCTTCCACGCTCCGCATTCTGGATGACAAGTGCTTTTCTCTTCCCTTTGTTGGGTTTGTCATCGCTGGCAGGGCGGTGTAGGGAGGGGGCCGGGGCTGAGCATCCCCTGTTCACCAGCCCCTGAGGGTGAAACAGCTCAAGGCTTGGTGGAGCAGGGGCTAAAAGGGCCAAAGTTAATCCCTGAAGGTGGCAGAAGCCTCCTGTGCTGGGATGTCACCGTGGTGGCTGTGGTGCCCCCATCCTCACAGAGCCACTGCAGGGTGCAGAGTGATGATGCAGGGGTTTGGGGACAGCTGCCCTTCCCACACCCTAAATCCTTTTAAAGCCCACTGACATGTGGCCTCTTGGCTTTGGGGCATTGAGATCTGCATGGGAGGGGAGAAAATTGTTTTAAATCTCATTTTACTGGAAAATCCCATTTCTGGTGCTGCAGCCGGGGGCAGCCACGGTGCTGAGCCCATCTCTGGCACATTGGGTGGCTGAGTCCTGTTCCAGGGCTCCCCAGGCACCACACATGGCCCAGCCAGGACTGGCCACTGTGGTCCTGTGGCCACCCAAGCCAAGTTTCTTGTTTTCACCCAAGAACCAGCCTAGAAGCAGAGCAGCTCAGCTCCTCATTCGATTATGAAGCAGGAGCTGCCACCTCCGCCTCTCCCAAGGAGCGATAATGAAACATATTCATCCCTCACCCTGGGGAAATATTTAAACCACAATATGAGAGAGGTATGTAAATCACATTTAAACGGAGACGGTGCCGTTAACGCTGACGGCGACTCATCGAGTTGGAAGATGAAGTGTCCCCTCGGCTGCTGAAGCGTTTGCTGAGAGAGCTGGGCTGTCCCCAGGGCCCTGGCTGGGGTCTCTGTCAGTGTCACCGTGTCACCACGCCCCTGGTGCCCACCCAAAGCGCTCCTTCACACCTGCACAACATCCAGCTGTTAAAGGAACGCTCACCATTGCAGGTGGATGGGAGGATGAGGAGGAAAGGAGTTACAGAGGGGTGGTGGATGGGATGGGTGAGGATGGGAATGGGATGGAGATGGGCTAGGGACGGGAGGGGATGGGGTGGGGATGGGATAAGGATGGGATGGGGATGGGATGCGGAGCACTGGTTTGCTCCTGGCCCGGTAGCAGCCCCGCCGCTGCGCTCCGGGTGCGGAGTCAGGCCCGGCCCGGGCTCCCCGCGCCCGCCGGGGCCCGTCCCGCATCGTGCGGTGTGTGCTGCCCTCCAGAGGAGCCACCGTGCACCGCATCCCTGCACCGCACCTGAGCATCGTAACCGCGCGTTGCACCTGTGCATCGCATCTCTGTACTGCACCTGTGCATCATTGTTTCCCTGTAACACACCTGTACATCACATCCCTCTACCACACCTGTAACACATCCCTCTACCACACCTGTACATCGCACATCCCTCTACCACACCTGTAACACATCCCTGTACCACACCTGTACATCACATCCCTCTACCACACCTGTACATCTCATATCCTTGTACCACACCTGTACACATCCCTGTACCATGCCTGTACATCACTGTTTCCCTGTACCACATGCACACACATCCCTGTACCACACCTGTTTATCTCACATCCCTGTACCATACCTGCACACATCCCTGATCCACACCTGTACACATCCCTGAACCTCAGCTCAGCATGATGGGTGACCATTCCCAAAGGCACAGAATGGCTTGGCATGGTTTGGTTTGGCTTGGCATGGCGTGGCACAGGGAACAGGCAGCTCCTCCATCCCGGAATCACCCAGTGCCGGGAGGAGGCGGCGGTGGCGGGTCAGTCTTTATTTCTAAATAAATAATCGTATAAATCCTGTGCAAAACTGTGTGGCAAAAACCATCGGCCTGGGCGGGCGGCGGGGGCCGCGCTCCCACCCCCGGCCCGGGCCGAGGCTCCCGGCACGGCAAAGAGAAGCGGCGGCACCGGAGCTCGCCGGTGAGAGCCGAGACTGCCGGGGCAGCGCCAGGACCCCGAGCCGGGCTGGACACCCCCCGGGACAGCGGCCGGAGGGCCAGAGGCTGCGCGAATCCCTGAGGAGCAGACAAGCACCATCCAGC
Organism: Muscicapa striata striata; assembly: GCA_030060385.1. Lineage (NCBI taxonomy): Eukaryota > Metazoa > Chordata > Aves > Passeriformes > Muscicapidae > Muscicapa > Muscicapa striata. Next base: position 2,257,984 of record JAREIS010000163.1, read on the forward strand.
CCAGCCCAGCCGCGATTCCAGAGCCCGGGCAGAGTCCGTGGGCAGCCGGTGCTGCCGTGCTAGAGCGGGGAGCTCGGGGCATGGCCGTGCTAGAGCGGGGAGCTCGGGGCATGGCCGTGCCGCCGCTCCCGCGGCTCCGCCGTGCCCAGGGTCCCCAGGGGCACCACCACCTCCTCCGGCACTGGGCAGCTCTTGTTCAGCTCCACCACGCGTGGCACCACCGTCGACCACCGATCTGCGGAGAGGGCGGGAGATGTGCAGAGCCCGGAGCCTGTGGCTGCTCCCCAGGCACCCGGATCTGCTCCTGGAGCTCGTCAGAGGCTGCAAGGGATGCTCGAGCCCGCGGCAGGGCGCTCACCTCTCCGCAGCCGGCCCATGGTGTGGGAGAAGCCGTAGTACTGGTACGTGTCGCTCTTGCCTGGATCCTCGCTGATGATGCCCAGATTCTGGTTCCAGTGGGACCAATTCACCTCATCCACCCTGTGGGAAGGTCAGACCCGCAGGGGCTGCACGGAGAGCCCAGGAGCTGGGCCAGGAGCTCCAGCACCCACCAGCAATGCCAGCTGCCTCCAGACCAGTGCAAAGCAGCCAGCAAACGACTGCACCCTGCCAAACCCCCAAAACGCTGCTGGCTCTGCTGGGAGAGGCTCAGCTGCTCCCCAGCGAGGGCGCCCACCTTTACCTGAAGCACCAGCGGCGGTCAGGGGTCCCGTCCGTGCCCTTGCCCACCGTGACCATCTCCCCCGAGCGGAACGCTTTCCGCAGGAACACCGGGAAGGAGCGCTCGATGTCCAGGATGGTGGTGGCCCACTGCCAGGGACACCAGGGACAGCTTGAGCATGGAGGTGCCTTGCCTGTTGGGACTCCTCGATGCTGCAGCCCCCCAGGCACAGGCAGCCCCCATCACACCACCCCCAGGGTGGTACCTGCAGCTTCCAGATGTGCTTGCTCTCCTTGGAGACTTGGCCCACGGTCTCGCCCATGAGGGCGATGAGCATGTTGAGGAGGAGCACAAAGGTGAGGATGATGTAGGTGACAAGGAGGATGATGAAGACACCCGGGTACTTGGCGCTCTCGAGCATCTCCAGGTCGCCCATGCCGATGGTGAGCTTGAAGAGGTCGAGCAGGAAGGTGCTGAAGGTCTGGCTGTCCCGGCACGACGGGTAGGTGGGCACTGTGCAGTTGGACTTCTCGCTGCAGGATTCGCTGCTGGGACACGGGTTGAGGAGGGACACCAGGGCTGGGGGAGAAGGGACAGGACAATGAGTCTGCAGGGGCAATGGCAAGGGCAGGATCCACAATGGGCCCCAGTGTGGCTCTGTGCTGGCTGAGACCTTCTCCACCACGGGAGGAGGCAAAGGCTGAGCCTGGGGCAGGTGGGATGGAGCTGAGGGTCTGCAGCCCCCTGCCCAGCCATGCTGAGCACAGGGCTCATCCTTCCCCCAGCCAGGGGACCTGGCTTGTTACCTGATGCATAGCCAATCATGAAGAGCAGGTAGACCAGGAGGAAGCGGAACAAGTCTTTGAAGAGGATCTGAAAGTGAGGGAGAGCAGAGTGAGGTGTGCTGGACCACAGCACCATCATCAAGCTGTGCTGCCAGCACAACTGGGCTGGGAGCAGGGCAGTGGAGAGCCACAGGAACCCTTCACAAAGCCTGAAACAACCTCTTTAGGCTGTACTTCCACAGGAGCATCACCCCTGGAGAAAAGGACAAAACCCACGACCCCACCAGACCTTCTGGATCATGATGCTGTAGGTCCCTGTCAGCTTGAGCCCACGGGTGAAGTACAGGGCATTCATCCAGCCCAGCACCAGAGCAAAGACCATGACAGCCAGGTAGGCCTCGATGCCACCCAGGTACAGCCCCGCCGTGACAATCACCAGCACCGAGTAGATGAAGCTGGAGGAGAGTCGGGGTCAGACCCTGCAGCCACAAGCCTGGGGGATGTGGTGGCTCGTGGCCCTGGAGGTTCCCTACATACTAGAGCAGCTGGAAGGAGCCATCTATGAAGAAGGAGTTCACACCTGGGCACTTCTTCATGAACAGGTCTTTGATCTGTGGGAGAGAGGCAGAGTTTGGAGGGTCTCGAGGCCCCATGTCTGGGGCCACTGTGGCAGTGGTGGATGCCTCAGGGGACAGGGCTGTCACCCCTGATGACCCCAAGAGTTCAGTGGTCCCACGGGAGGACCCCCTGCCCTGCCACACTGACATTTGTGCAGAAGAAGAGGATTCCAGTGAGGAGGGTGATGATCTCCCCGGCCAGGCGCAGGTAGTCGGCAGTGCTGGTGTAGGGGTAGGGCGGCTGTGGGGAGAGCACAGAGCTGAGCTGCTCCCCCATCCCTGGGGACAGACACCCAGCAGAGCCCCCTGCGAGGCAGAGCTGGGGCTGTACCAGCCTGGGGACTCACAGGGCCTTCCATGGGGCGGTAGTAGGCGACAAGGGTGAAGATGATCATGGCACTGAGGTAGGAGACCACGCTGATGTAGAAGGAGACAGCCCCAAACTTGCGCCACTTGTCCCTCAGCAGCTCGTTGATGGGCTCCACGGCCAGCATCTCGTGGCGGTTCTGGTGGCACATGGGTGCTGACAGAGGGGACAGGGCCACCCGGTCCCCTCCAGACCCTCCCAGTCCCTGCAGCCCCTGCACACCTCGATCTTGCTGTTGTAGACGAGGATCTCCAGCACGGACACCTCCTCCCCGCAGGTGTCCAGCGAGGAGAGGTCATAGAGGGAGGAGTAGACGGGGCCGTACGCCCAGTCCTTGAACTTTCGGGAGAGGTGCCGGGCGTCCTCGTCCGTGATCTCCCGCCGGATGATGTGCTGGAAGATCTGCAGGAGGCAGGGAGGGAGGGAGGACTGCTACCCACAGACCCCGCCCCACCTGCCTGGGGCACCCTGCCCTCCTCCCACCCCATCCTGGGGGCATCCCCCAACCCACTCCCTGCCCCCCCGTGCGCTCAGGATGCTCCCAGGTGCTCCTGGGGTGATGCAAAGACACTGTCGCAGCCCTGCAGGATGCTGCAGCTTTTGTATTTTTGATGACTCCCCTGCCTGCCCCACTAGAGGCCAAGGGCAGGTCAGGGGAGAAGATGGGCTGTGTGAGGGTCTGGAGTTAATTAGGAAAGGGCCAGAATGCAAAGGGGTGCTAATTAGCCAGGTTAATAGGCTGCACATCCAGGTTTCCAGCAGCATCTGCAGAGAGAAGCCGTGCACGCACTGAGTGTGACGGGGCTCAGCAGGGATGGCAGGGACACGTCCCCCGACACGGGGGGGACACCGTACCCCGATCTTGCCGGTCTTGGCTGCCATCATGAGCGGGGAGAGGCCGTCGTTGTTGAGCAGGGTCTCCAGGTTGGTGTCGGGGAAGAGCTTGGCGCACTTGACGAGGAGCAGGTCGTACATCTTGGTGACGAACTTGGTGTTCTCGCGGGTGTTGTCGGCGATGGCCACCAGGGCGTGCAGCACGGTGTTGCCGCGGGAGTCCTGGCGCCGCAGGTCCGCCTGCTTGTGCCCGTTCTCCGTCAGGTAGTGCACGATGTGCGGCTGGTTGGTGCAGGCGGCCAGCGAGAGGGGCAGCTCACCTGCGGGGACAACACCGGGGCTCCTGTCACCCTTTCCCCGCGGCGGGCACACCTTGGGGTGTTTCCCTCGCTGCTCACCGAAGTAGAAGTAGCCGCCCTCGCCCTTGGGCTGGAAGAAGCGGCCGCGGGCCTGGGCGTGGACGTCTGCTCCCTTCTCCACCAGCAGCTCCACGTAGTGCTTGCAGCGGCGCTCGATGGCGATGTGCAGGGCTGTCTGACCTGCGACAGCACCGCCCGTCAGCCACCGCCCTGCCCCGGGTCCCCTCTCTGCTCCCTGAACCACCCCTGTCCCCCACGGCCCCCACCTCGGTAGTAGACGTCCCTGAAGGGCGAGTTGATGAACTCCCGCATGTTTCCCGTCTTCTCGGCGATGTCCAGCAGGACGGGGATGGTGTCGTTCTTGCCCCCGCTCAGGTTGAGCAGGGCTTTGGGCAGGCAGGTCTTTCCCGTGGAGGGCTCTGCGAGTGGAGGGTGCTGAGTTGGGGCCAGGACAAACCCTTCGGGCCCCTGGCTCCCCATGCCAGAGCTGTGCCTCCCCCAGGAATACAGGGATCGGCAGTGGCACCACGGCGAGGAGCACCCAGGTCCTCACCTCGGAACTCCTCGTCTGTGAGGCGCTTCTTGTGCGTGAGCAGGAAGGAGAGGAGCCCATCCAGGCCGGCCGGGGACCCCCGGGAGACGATGTCGAAGAGGATGGGTCTGTTGAAGACCTTGAGGACGGGGGGCGGCTCGGGAGCCGGCCCCTTTGCGGCTGGCGGCTGCTTCCTGCGACAGAAACGCCAGCGCTGCGAACTGGAGCCGCTGCCTCGGCTTCCCCCAGCGAGCTTGAGGGTGCTCAGCCACTGGGGACAGGCACATGGGGACACCTCCCGGCTGGGGTCACCTAGGAGGCCAGGGCAGCCTCCCCATCCACAGCACAGCAGCCTGGTGCTCCCCGTGCCTTTCCAGCTCCCACCCGGGTGCTGCAGTGCTTGGGGCCCCGGCTGTGCCCCCCGGGAGGGACGGGCCGAGGGCTTGGTCACGCTCCGGCAGCACGGGTGAAGCCAGATCGGTCGGAGCAGTCTGCAGCAGTGGGGGATGGACCAGGGACAGGTCCGGGCATCGAGAATGGGGGCATCGGTCAGCCCTGGGCACCGGGAACGCGGGCACCGGAACGGGGGCATCGGTCAGCTCAGGGAACCGGGAATGGGGGCACCGGGAATGGGGGCATCGGTCAGCTCCGGGCATCGAGAATGGGGGCACCGTTCAGCTCCGGCACCGGGAATGGGGGCAGGACGGACGGCGGCTGTCCCAGTCTGAGGGCTCATAGGGCATCCTGGTCCCCTCCACCCACGTCCACGGCAGAACACCCCGCTCTCCTAAGCCGGCTGCGCCCCTGGGTGGGGACCCTGGCGGGCCGCCCCAGGTGCCCGGCACAGAGGGGCATTGTGCGTCCGGCCGCGGGCTGCCCCCCCCGGCTCCGGTTTCCTGGCGCGGGCAGGGCGGAGGCCCTCCTGAAAAGCCCTTTCATGCCGCAGCCAGACGGCCGCACCGGCCAGGGGAGCGGCCGGGCGCACAGAGCCTCTTTCATGGCTCCCGCAAGGGGGAAGGGGAGCGCGCTGCCGGCCCCGCGGTACCGGGGGCTGCGGACCCTCACCACGGCATGGCACAGCCATGGGTCTCGCTGCGAGCTGTTCCCTGAGCGCCGCGCCTCTGCCCAAAGCGCCACAAAGTGCCGCTCGAAGGTCTGCCCGCGTCCCCAGCCACTGAACATCCCCATCCCCACCGGGGAGCCCCCAGCCCAGCGCCCTCCGCCGCACCGGGGGGCGCGGGGGTCCCGTACTCACTCCACGATCCTCCTGCGCCAGCGCTTGTTCTCGCTGGGGTGGTGGCGGTAGGTGCCGTAGTCGAAGAGGGAATCCATGGGGGCTTTCTTGGGCGCGGGGACCACGGGGGACTCGTAGATGGTGGCCTCCAGCAGCTCCATGGGCTTCGGGGCGCCTTTCCGAAAGGCCCCGTGGAATTTCATGCGGAGGTTTTGCTTTCCATCCCCGGCGCCGGGGGGACCCCGGGCTGCCTCGGCGGGGTTCGGGGTGTCCTCGCTCTCGAACAGGTTGGCCAGAGAGGAGAGCGGGAAGGATTCGTTCTGGAGGGAGCCGTCCTCCCCCGCGCCCTCCCCGGCATCGCGCGGGGCATCCTCGGTGTCTGCCATGGTCCGTGCCCGGAGGGACGGGCACGACTGACCTGCCGGCTGGCTGTGACCCCTTCCACGAGAGCAGGAGACCTGGCAGAGGAAAACCCCCGTGTCACCCCCAAAAGACCTCCCCGTCCTCTCCCCGGGGCACCGAGCCCCGCGGCGGGACAGGTCCCGCACCCACCCTGGCAGAGGTTGGGGCTGGCGGGACCCCTCGTAGCTCAGAGTGTCCCGGACGGTTCTGCCTTGTCCCGGCTCTCCTCGGCACCCACCTACCCGCTGCGGGGACCCCTCAGCTCTGCGGGGGCCCCTCCGGCTGCGGCGCTGCCGCGCTGGGCGAGGGCGAGCCCGGCCCCGCTGCGGTCAGCCGGGGTGCAGCCCAGGACAGGGCACAGAGCAGACCCTGTGCGCTGCGATCTGCCGCCCAAGGAAAGAAAACATTCCTTGGGATACTCCCCACATCCAAGGAAGCGTCCAGGGAAGCGCCCAGAGGCAGCAGGAGCTGCCACCGCAGCAGGGCTGGGAGCGGGGCCAGGGCTGCTCCTGGTGATCCACAACCCAGGGGGGCTCGGTGGGACCCGGGTCTGGGCACCGGGAGGGGACGGGCGCGGCACGGGAGGGAAGGAGCAACGGCTGGGACAACAAATTACGGGTTTAGGTTGCCCAGAGGAACGCGGAGATGAAAGAGAGACGTGCTATGAGCGCGGCCAGCCGAGCACTGTACCGTGTCACCACGTCCAGGACACGGACAGGTGATTGTCCTCAGGCACTTCCCCAGCCCCGCTTTCCACAAAAACCCTCCGGCGAAACGCAGCAGCGTCAGGGCTCAGCACAGCTCCCGCCTGCCGGGACAGAAAAAAACAGCGCTAAACGTGTCATTTTGTGCTGGGCTGAAGCTCTGTGCGACAAGCCACAGCGGCAGGCTGCGCCCTGCCGGGAGGACAGCCCAGCCGGAGAAAGGGCTCGAATGAGGCAGCAGGTCCTGGCAGCCACGCGGTGCTCCCGTGGGCACGGGGGATGAGGGTGGCAATCGGCCCCAAACCCCGCAGTGACCGGGAGGGGGTCCAGGCAGGGCCCCCTTCTCCCTTCCACCCTGGAGAACACCCAACGGGGCAGATGAAGTCCTGGGGGACACAGAGCAGGGATGGCAGAGCCCTGGGGGACACCCAGAAAGGACAGTGCAGCCCTGAGGGACACAGAGCTGACAGTTTCTCCTCTTTGCTGACTTTCCTGCCATCCCCGTCTCTTCACGAAATTCCACAAGCACCTGCCAAAGCCCGCAGGTCCCACATCCCGACCCCATGCAAACAGGGGCCCTCGCATGGCCGGCTTGACCTCGGACAACAGGGAAGAGGGAATTGCCAAGCACACGGAACCTGCGGGCTGGGAATGGGGATGGAGCACCTGAGCTGTTCAAATTGTGCTGGGACCTGGAAAAGTGAAGCTTTAGGGAAAACCTGGATATGGCATGGGCTGTCACACACCTGCTGTCACCAGGTGGGACTGAAGTTTGAGTGGGAAATGAGGGACTCGGGGCTGGTGCCGTCAGCCCGGGCACTGCCAGGAAAGGTGCTGTCACAGGGGTTTGATTTGGCCCGTTTAGTTATTTGGGTTTGGATTTTTCAGACTTCCTCACCTCATGGAATAACTGAGTCAAGGCACAGCTCTTCACATCCAACACAAACCCCACCTGTGCTCCCACCTCTTCCCAGCTTCCCAGCAAGATACTTCCCAGTTGGACCAGTGCCCCCACTCCAGCCCACCGCGAGAGCAGGACGCTGTCACCAACGCTGGGATGTGCGGGGACATCTCTGGGTGGGCGGCAGGGACGGTGTCCCATGACATTAAAGGGTGATCTGGTGGCAGTGAATCACTGAAACCACAGCGAGTTCTTGTGGGAAATCCTCATTCGGGCTGATGCAGCTGCTTCCCAAATTCACCTCACCGCGGGGCCCGTGCTCACCTCGGCAGCAGCAGCCAGGAGCTCGGGGTGGGCAGCATGGGGGGTTCAGAGCCAGGGGGAGACCCCTCCTCAAAGCTCCGCCTGGGAGCCCACCCAGCACTTCAGTCTCAGATTGTGAGTCCCCAGGCTGTCCGCACAGCGCGGGGCATCCATAAGGATCCACCTGGTGCTGCCCAGCTCAGCCCTCCACCCCGGCCTCACCTGGGGTCTCCATCCTGCCCCGGTCCCCGTGTCCCGGCCCGTCCCACTCCCGGTCGTGCCCCCCCGTTGCCCGCTCCCCCGGTTCCGTACCGCGAAAGGTCCCGTGGAAAGTCCCGCAGGCTCCGGCGCCGCAGAGTCGCCCGGGGCCGGTCCCGAAAGCGGCCCCTCCCCGCCCCGGCCCCGGCTCCAGCGGCGGAGGCGGCACCGGGACCCGCCCTCGGGATCGGCCCCCGCCCCCGGGCCGTTCCCGGGCAGTCCCCCGGGAACACCGGCCACAAAACAGCCCGCAAGGAACAGCCCTAAAATACACTTCAAAAATAAGCCCCCAGGAAAAACTTCTCTGACACAGCCCTCCCAAAGAACAGCTCCAAGAACCCTGCCAAAAACAGCTTCCCTAGGAAACAAACCCAAATCTCCCTACCCAAAATAGCCCTGCCAGGACCAGCCCCAAAACACCTTCCCTAAAACAGTCTCCCCAAACGCCCTTCCTGCCACAGCCCCCATGAGCAGCCCCAAATGAGGCTCCCAGGCCACGGGTACTGTCAGTTTTTATTAATTGCTGCTCCTGCCGGGGCTCGGGAGGCCAGGGGGGTTCATAAGGCACCGCAAACACCACGGGGACACTCCCTGGTTTCTGAATCCCAGCGAAGGGGCTCGATCCCACATCAGCACTGGAGGAGTTGGGGTCACCCCAAAGTCATCAGCTCCTCCACCACGGGCATCATTCTGGACAATCCAGTGCCAATCAACACGAGGTGTCTGTCGGTGGGTTCCAGGCACAGTCCGAGTGCCACTTCATCCATCAGCAGGACACTTCATTCCCTGCCCCACTGAAGGCAGGAATCTGAGAGTTGGGACTAGGAACATTTGTTCTTCCTCTTGGGAAACCCGAGGGTGACACCCATAATTGTTTTATTGCCGTATTCTTAATAGAAAGTTAATTACTGTTATTTTTTGGTTAGAAAAGACGTTATCCACTGCAGATCCAGACAGGAATCAAAGTCACCAGAGAGCTGGGAGCCGCCCCAGCTGCCTCAGTGATGAAGACATAGGTAACACCCACCACACGTTATTTAATCTGTGCCAATCCTGTGCCAGCTTCAGGCTTTGTAGCTCAGCTCAGCGTTCATCTTCGTGTACATCTCATAAATTGCATCCAGGATTGGAGTGACCCTCGTGAGAAACTGGTGGATTTTTTCTATGCTTTCCTCTTCCTTGACTTCTTTACCCTTCTCTAAGGCCTTCAGCAAATCAGATTTGTAGGGAAGAGCGTAGACTGAGCCCTATAAAACAGGGAGAGGCTGTTTGACTCCCACAAACCCAGCAGAGAGCATGGGTTGGGTTGTTCCCATGTGCCCACGCTGTGGGGTCTGTGGACACCTGTCAGGGCACGGGAACAGCTTTAGGGATGATGGCTGGATGCTTGGAGAGGGAGGCAATGCTCACCGTGAAGAGCTTCTGCAGCATCCAGCCGTGGTATTTCTTCAGTGCGATCTCGTAAGCCTTCAAGGCATTCACTCGGATGAGGTTGGGATGCTCCTCATCCCTCTCGCCATCAGAGATGCTCTGCAGCAACACCAGAATGAATTTCAGACCCCTGGGAGAAGAGCAGAGGTGTTGGGCTCAGGGAAGTGGGTGTTGCTTCCCAGCTTCCAGCCTGGTGTTTCCAAGCATCCCAAAAACCCACAGCCCCAGCAGAGTGCATCCCTCTCACAGAGCTGGTGCCTGTCCCTATGTGTCCACCCAGGGAAGAGAGAGAAGGGCTGGATGGAGCCCCCGGGGCAGGATGGAACCCTCAGGTGAGGCCAGGGCTGAGCTGGGCAGGATCAGGTGCAGCCCCATGGATCCTGCAGGAATTGCAGGGTCCTGACCTGCCCAATTTGTGAGCTCATGCTCTCAGGCTGAGTTCCCCTGTGCATTCCCAGGGGATACCAACAGCTGTGCTCCCCACACTGCCCAGCCCAGCCCACAGGGCCCAGCCCAGCACACGCAGCCTCCATTGGGCATTCTCCAGCTCCCCACATGCCGGGGCACAGCAGCTCCCAGCGCCGTGAGTCACCTTTTCAACCACATCAGCGCCAGCGTCGCGCCCGTCTTGGGCCAGGCCGGGCCGTGCAGCTCCTTCTCCACCTCCAGGATGTTCTGCAGCGTTTTGAACTTGGCAGGGTTGGAGTCATAAACCGCCCGGATTTTCTGAGGGCAGAAAAGGGGGTTGGCTTCCAGGTGCAGGGACTTTGGGCAGGAGCCCTGGGAATAAACCTGCGACTGGAAGAGCCACTGCTGAGCCCAAAGTCCCCATGGGAAGAAAAGCCTTTTTGAAACACCTCCAGTCCCACAGCATCTCTCCCCAGAGATTCTCCTCTCTGAACCCTCCTGAGTCCCTTCCTACCTTGATATTCCCAGTCAGGTCTGCTTTGACTGGCGAGTAGACAATGGGAGTCCCCAGGCAATCTGTGGAGACAGGGAGGGAGGACAGTTAGACACTGGTGACACAGGGGACACCACAGACTTCCCATAACCAACTGGTTTCACAGCCCAGGCTGAGACACGCCAGCGAAACTAGAAAAGGATCTCCGAACCTCGTACGTGGCTGTTGGTCCTTGAGACAGCCCTGCCACCTACTGCAGCCCCACCAGCGACCTCCAATCCCCCTGGCTCCGGGACACAGCCCCGGCAGAACACCCTGGAACAGCCTGACCGGCACCGGACAGTGCCCCATGTCCTGCCCTTCCGGGGCTGCCACCGAGCCGCCACACAATAGCTCACATTGTGGAGGGCAGCGGGCACGCTGTGCCACGAGGGCGGCCACGCCGACACCCACCCATGTCTCGACACGGGGTGGGACCCATGGGTGGGATGGCAGCTCCTGTCCCGGGCCATGCCTCAGGATGGGGTGCTGCAGGACGCTTCCCAAGGGGGCTGCTCGGCAGGTCTGACAGGATCGTGATGCAACCCCAGCTCTGGCAGAGCAGCCAAACCCGGCGAGAGCCCTGGATCAGGTAGGGGGCTCACACCCAGAACTGGGGAGGGGGCACCCCGGAGCGGCTGAGCCCGCAGCAGGCCTGATCCCAGCCCGCATCTCCCAGCCCCAGCCACCCCGGTCTCACCGAAGAACGGCGGCAGGTGCGCCACGGCCTCCAGGAAGGGCAAAGTCTCGATCTGCTTATCAGCCGGCAGCGGCTTGAACTCGTGCTCCAGCAGCAGCGCCATGACGAGCACAGCTCCCCCGCTTTCCCCCTCACCGCTCCCCGGCTGAGGGGGCTCTGAGGGTAGCGGGGGCCAACCCGGCAGCACGCCCACGCCACGCTCCGCCCCCCGCCGCTCCGACCAATGGCTACGCATCTTCCGTACTGCCGGTGCACAGCCATTGGTTGGAGTGTCAGGGGGCGGGACCTGCGGGCTAAGGAAGAGGCCACGCCCCCATCGCCCCCTCAGACTCGAGGCCTGGCCGTGCCCCGGACCCCGCTCTGCCCCGGCCGCGTTCCGAGCGACAGGCAGGCCAGCGTTAATTATTCACGGGAGATAAATATTTTATAGGGAACAGATGGAAAACAAACCTCAACGCGCGGGAGTGATGAAACACCTCAGTGAGGGGTTGGGTGGGAAAATGACACCGAGCAGGGACACCGAGAGGCGAAGAAGGGGTGGGAGCGGAGGGAGGCTCAGCCCGTCCGCTGCGTGGGGAGCGGACCTGCCACTGTCAGGGCCCCAAATACGGTGTTTTTACCGGTTATTCTGGAAAAGCAGGTCGTGGGGCGATAACGATCGGTGGCTGGAAGGGCGGGTGCGGATACGAGGCGGGTGTGGGGAGCTGCGGGTCACCGGCGGGGGCTGCCGGCTGGTGCCACCTCCTCCCCGCTGCCAGACTCCCGTGGTGCCCGGATCCCCTCCTGGGGTGCCCGGAGCCCGTCCTGAGAGACACCCGGGTCCCCTCCTGGGGTGCCAGGAGCCAGCTCCGTGGTGCTTGCGGTGCCCTGAGCCCACCCCAGCGTGCTCGGAGCCCATCCTGGGATGTCCAGAGCTCACTTCGGGATGCCCGGAGTCTCTCCCGTGGTGCCCAGCCCGTTCCGGGATGCCCTGAGCCCCTCTGGCAGTGCCCGGCCTGTCCCGGGTCACGCAGTGCCCGGTCCGGTTGGGTTCGCCGCGGGCGTTGCCGCGCTGGTGCCGTGCCAAGGCGGGCAGAATCATAAACCTTTCACCCCTGAAATATTTACAGCGCCACAAACCCCGGCACAGCGGCACCGTGCCCGGCTCGGGCTGGACCCGCGCATCCTGCGAGCGCTCAGAGCCCGGCAGTACCGCCGGGTCGGACCGAACCGAACCCCTTCCATCGCTCCATCTCCCCCTCCTCTCTCCCCGCCTCCCTCCGCCAGTCCCCGCCTCCCTCCGCGCTCGCGGAGCCCGTCTCGCCGTGTCCCTCGGCGGGCGCCGTCGCCGCGGGCGCGCTGCGATGTCGCTGCGGCCGCGCTGGGGCCGCGGCGCGGAGCGCAGGGCGGCCGAGCGGCGGAGCTGGAGGCGCGCCGCCGGCAGCAGTGGGAGAGCACCAGCCGCGCCTTCGCCCGCGCCGCCGTCTGCTGCTCGCTGCAGGCGCGGTGGAGCGAGCCCCGTGTCCCCCCGCCCAGGTACGGCCGCGGTCCGGCGGGCCCCGGGCGGTGCCGGGGTCCCGCTGACTCTGCCGGTCGTGTGTGCGGCAGCGCGGCGGCGGCGCGGCGGGACGCGGAGGAGGCGGCGGCGCGGCTGCAGCGGCGGCGGGAGCGGCTGGAGCGGCTGCTGGGCGAGGAGCAGGAGGCGCTGGCGGCGGAGCTGCGGGAGCGGCGGCGGGGCGGGATGCGGAGCCAGGAGCTGCGGGACGGCCCCGGAGAGTGCGGGAGGAAGGTGAGAGAGCCCCCGGGGCTCGTCCCGTTCTTCAGCTGTACCAGCGGGACTTGGTGCCCTGAACCCTGGCAGCCTCGGCGGGGTTTGGGATGCCGAGCACTCCCGGATCCTGACCTGACCCCGCTCCGTGTTCCCAGTTTGCTGAACCGCTGCTGCTCGAGCCCTGGAACAAAACCGCAGAGCTCCGAAAGGTGATGGTGCTTTCTTTTGAGTCTCTGCTGCCTCGTATGTATTAAAGCAGTTTTTAACTTGAAAGTCATCATATCTCTACTGTTGTCACTTGTCTCACACCCCAAGTGCTGATAAAAGTTTCTGATTAATGAAAGGGTTTAAGTTTAAATAGTTTTAAGAAGTCTTTTCAAAACGCATATTTTTAAGTCAGAAATCTGTTCAGACTGAGCAAATTTTCAGAGCTCACAACGTAAATAATAAGGTACATAAAATATAAATATAAAAATATAAATCTTAATATCTCAGCCATGCTGTGGTGCTTCCTCATTGTTAATTCCACCCATGTGCTGCTCCATAATGGCAGTCCTGTATCCCTGTCACCATGGTGTTCCCCATGTGACACTGACTCTCAGCTCAGGACCTGGTGGGCACCTTGGACACTCAGATGAGCCCACCTGAGCAGAGGCAGATCCTACTGGGATTTCAGGGCCAGGTACTGCTCTGAAAGATCCTGGGGGACAGAACATTTGGCACTGATATCCCTGCTGCATCTATTGTGTCTCCAGGCAGAGTCAGAGCTGCACAGGAAACACGTGAGAGAGGCTTGGGGTGATCAGCTAACACAACTAAACAAGGTATGGGGTGCTCTGGTCACTGGGAGAACTCTGAAATGCCTGTGCAGGTGGAGGGGTGACACTTGTGCCACAGGAGCTGCTGCCAGGAATGTTAACAAAGCAATCCAGCTTGTAGGAGTCTGCTCTGTGGATTTTCTGAGCCAGAAGTTGTTTCTTTGTGTCAGGCTAACCTGAAATACTGTTTTGTTTTCTTTGGGAAAGGAAGAAGTGACCAAACTCGAAGAGAAGAGTCACGAAACGGCAGGAGGGGAAGTGCTGGAAAGAACGAGACAAGAGGAAGAGAAGCATCAGCTGGAGAAGCAGCAAGCAGAGACATTGCTTCAGCAGATAGAAGAACTGAAATTGCAGGAGACAAAGGTAATCTTGACTTTCTCCTCATCTGAGAAGGGAATTTGTTGCTTCACTTGGAAACACAGCAAGGCTGACCTGATCTCTTCTCTCCATGTTTGCACTGCAGGGAGCGTTTTCCCTGCCTGCAGAGGAGCAGAGCAGGGTACAAACTCTGGTCAAGCATGCTCTCTGGGATGTTGTGGCTCTCTGATGTACTCTTGGTGCTTTTCCTTTTTAGGCAACAAAGCTGAAAAAGGAACAAGAGAATTTGTTAAAGCAGCAGTGGGAGCTGGAGAATTTGGAAGAAGAAAGGAAAAAAATGGAAGAGCACCGGAGGAATAAAGAGCTTGGGTAGGACACCAAGTGGAGCTTGTTTTGGATAGAATTTGTTCCTGTGCCCATAGCAATACTTGGGGCACAAGGAGATATTCCAGGTAGCAGTGGTAGGATGTAAATATCTGGGTTTTGGTGGATTTGCCCACAGCAGCCAAAGAGCAGAGGCTCTGGTGCTGTTACTGCTTTTTGTTCCTGATGGCAGGTTCCTCTTGTCACAGATGAACCTCCCTGAGTGCTGCTGTACAATGACATGGTGCTTTAGAATCAGTGGTACTGTTTTTTAAAATTTTGCTTTTTTTTCCTCCTTCAGTCGCTTTTTGAAGCATCAGTGTGACGTCCAGTTAAGGAGACGAGCACAGCAGATACAGGAGGAGCTGGTAAGAGATTCCTTTATACTTTATAGATGCTGTGTGGTGAAAAAACTTAATTGTGTGTGGTTTGTGTCTGTGTCTGATTCCTACAGATCAGGAGGCCCCTTCAGCTTGTGCACAGGGCTGGAGCACAAAGCTCACGGGGAAGCAGCAGATGGAACATCTTGCTGAGCACACCCTTGACACTGTCAGCAGTAATGCCTAGAGGAGCCCTGCACACAGGCTGGGAGGCTGTTGGATAGTTGTTAATCTCGTGGTTTTTCTCCAGGAGACAGACAGGCAAATCTTATCAGCCCTCCTGGAGAAAGAAGATGAGGATCAGCGCTGGCAGATCTCGCGGCGGGAACGGGGGCGGCAGATGTGGCCTGGATGAAGAGGGTCATTGAGGAACAGCTCCAGCTGGAAAGGGAGAGGGAAGCAGAGCTCGAGACTATCTTCAGGTGAGTCTGCCCACTTCTGAACCTCACCTGAAGAGTCCATGTGTGCTGAGTGTTCTGGGTCAGGGGCTCACTGAGAAGTACAGGTGGGATGGCCACACCAACTGGCAGGGAAAAAACCTTAAGAGAAACCCAACTGCTCCTCTACAGCACAGGATAGCTTGTCTGTGGAGTATACAGGTGGAGATAATTGTTCCTCTCTCCTTTAGGGAAGAAGCAAAAAAAATATGGGAGAAGAGGGAAGAAGAATGGGAAAGAGAGAAGGTGGCCAGAGATCGTCTGATGAGTGAGGTGATGTCTCTATTGATGATATGTCTCCCTTAGCTCAGTGAAACCATCGTTGTATTTGTAACCAACCACTCTCTGGAGAGTTAGAGCCTTCCATTCCAGGGTGGAATTGCTTTGCTTGTCTGGTGTGTTTAACCATCTTCTGCCTCCATCCCCTCCCTTTGCACAGGTCCTTGCAGGCAGACAGCGCCAGATCCAAGAGAAGATGGAGTTAAACAGACGGGCCCAAGAAGAGTCCATTAAGTATCGAGAGCAGCTGATCAGAGAACTCGAGGAGGCAAAGGAAGGGACTCGTTGGGAGAAGGAGCAGGAGGAGCAGCAGCAGAGAACCTGCAGGAGGGAGCTGCAGGCACAGGTAGGCTGAGCTCCCCAATACACATGGGGCTGCTGAGGCTGCCCCATCTCACCTCATTTCCCCTGCACAGGGGACAGAGCACAGCTGGAGAGAGGAGGAACTGCAGAAGGGATGGGGCCAGCTGCACCTGGAGGAACTGGAGCACCAGGAGGATGAGCAGGGCTAGCACAGCAGGGTAAGGTCACACCTGGGTCACCCCAGCACACCAGCCCAGCATGGAGGGTGACAGCATTGTTATCTCTGATCCAATCCTCCCCCTCACAGAGCTCTATTGTTCTCTCTTTTCTTTTTTGCTGATATTGATATGCTAAGCCCTAACTTTAAAAGAATTTTTGAGGCAGATGTGTTATTAATGCCTCAAATATTGCCCAGCGCTGAAAGGGATTTACTGGCTGCATTAGTGCAGTTGGTATAGTGAAACTCCCCTGCTCAGCATCTTTGTTGAGTGTCCTGCTTTGCCTGGCTCTAGAATCAAATCTGAGTAACCCTACCTAAAGCCCCTGCCCAGCCCATCAGCTCCTGTGCATGCTGAACAGTGTTTGTGGATTAATTCCAGAGCCCATAAACCAGGTCTTTGTTTTGACCCCATTAGTGCTACAGTTACCCAAGGGCAGCTTGGACTTGAGGAATGAACACGAGATGCAGCTCCAGACTACAGAAAGAAAACTGAGGACTCAAGGAACTCCTGAAATAATGGTGCCTCGGGAATAGCCTACAGTGAGATCAAAACTTGACTCAGTAGATTTCTGAAAACATTTAGTTGTGGCCAAGCTGAAGAGAAAAGTTCTACTCTCTTCAGGAATGTGGAGCTGTGAGCACCTTCAGAGAAGTGAACTGCTTCACTTTGCATTCTGGAATTGTGCTCATGTATTTTAGTACATGAGAGGCTGAAGCAACCCAGCAAATAAAAAAAGGGCCCTGTGGACCTGAGCCATAAAAGAATCTCTCTCCCCAGGAACAGGAGCTGTGAAACACCATGGGCTGTGTCAGACTCCCACCTTGGAGAATCAGGCTGTGCCTGGGTTCCCACTGGACTCTGAGGAGTTAATTAATAATGCACATTGCAAATCAGTCATGTGTGCTGTGGCAGCAGTGCTTGTCCAGTTCCTCTCCAGAAGGTGCTGGAGACTTCATTAAATGGTGTTTTTCACTTATTCATAATTTATAAAACAATTGATTTTTGGTTGTTTTGTTGCCTTTTTTTTTTTTACATGAGCAAACTACTGCAGCAACAGGAGAGGAGATGGAGTTGATTACTGCAGTTCCTTCCCTCCTGTTACCATCCACACCAGTCCTGTCACAGTGCACAAGGAGCATTCAAAAGCAGAAACCTTTCCAAAGATCTTTAGAGAACCAGCAATCAAATAAGCCCACGTTATTTCACACACTGAAAGGGTTTTAGCATTTTATAGTAATACTGTAAACAAAAGATTAAAAGTCAAAATATTGTACAGACAGAATGACACTGATAAATACAAAGTTTGGAAAAAGGCAAAAAAAGCTTTTCCTTTCCTCTGCAGCATTTTGTAAAGGAAGAGCAAGTTTGTTTACAGGGGAACAAGAGGAGATCTAGTCCTAAAAGAAAAACACACCTTTGTTACTTGAGATGCTACAAACTCTGTGATTGCAGTGCTGTGAGTGGATGGTTCATGAACTTGCTGCTGGGGGTTCCTGTGGGGTGTGAACCACTCTGATTTCAGTGTAGCTGGAGCAGGGGCTGGCAGTTACTAAAGTGTCCCTTGCTTTTGGATCAAAGGCAGGTTTTAAATAAGTGATAAATTACACCATAGCTCAGTGCCACCCTGCTTTGGGAAGCAGATAAGATATGTTAAAGAACAGCACACAGAGGTGTCCTGAAAGACTGAAAAATGCCATCTGTTGCTTTTCAGCCATGCCAATTTAAGGAAGAGTTCCTAGAAGATTATCCATATATTTAATTAATTGCCAGTTGCATGATTTTGAAGTAGGTTTCACAAAGGTTTTAATCTCAGCCTGCCTGCACTGTCAGGCTAGAGCTGCTTCTGGGGTTCAGAAGGGCAGAAAGGAAATATAACAATGAAGAACATTAATTCACTGGGCTGTCATCTCCTCTCTCAGACTCTGGAGCCAGACAGCACCAGGAATCCAGCAGTGCTATGGCACTAGTGCTTGGATATAGCCACACAAACACATCATTTTTGCTGGCTCCTGGGCAGTGACAATGCACTTCCAAATGGGACACACGCAGAGGCAAAACTCGGTGATTTCCTGCACCACCTGAAATTCAGACTTCCAAAACTATTCTAATTTTTGAAATTATGGACTGACACACTTTTGTGAACTGTTTTGGATGAAGAAATCTGGAGCACACATGGCCACTGGGGCCAGGCAGCCTGGCAGGGGTTACTCAGCAAGTTGTCAAATTTTGCAAGATTTGCATAAAAAAACTTAGGAGATACGAGAAATGCTTTCACATTTGGATATGTTGAGGTACAGAGGTTGTGTGCTGTGGCAGACACAGCTGCTTTTGCACTGGCACTCTTCTAACTTCCTTTTTCTGTTAATGACACAGAAATTTTCAGTGAAATTGCATCTGGAGTTACTGAGAAATGCTGCTGCAAACAAGACAGTGCCTCAAAGATGACAGGAAAATTCTGCAGGAAACTTAACAATGAATTACTAACTCAGAAACAAAGGATAATATCTTAACCACTAATGCCCTAAAGTAACATCAAACATATATATTAATGGCATAGTGACAACTAAAAGAAATAACTATTAAAGTTTCAAATTCCTTCCAAAACAGATAAAGTGACAAAGACCTTGTAGAGTTACACGTAACAAGCTTGGATGCCCACAACTACTACTGGTTTAGCAGACTAAAAAAACATATTGCACAACAGTTGATATGGGAACAGAGAACACTGGGCTTGTACCCCGTTACCAGGACAAACCTTCTTCCTGCTGGGAGCAGTCCTGGAGCCTGGGGAGCATCAGCAGGCAGGATCCCAGCAGGGGAGAGATGGAGGGATGGAGATGCTGCCCTCCCATCCGTGCAGTTGTGTCAGAGCAGTTCCACCAGCAGGATCTGAAAGCAGAACGTGGCCCCAAGGAAACATCTACGAGAGCTCGGTACAGCGCTGGGACATGAGAGTGGCTCGACAGCTACTTGCAACATGCTATTACCCATAACTACACTGGCAACACAGGCACAAAATAAGGCAGTGGGTTAAATTAATCATAAAATTGTTAGAAAACATGCAAAAATAATACTGAGTTTAAAAAAAAAAAAATCTTGCCCCTTGAAGTTTTTTTTCCTCGTAAAAATGCGCATAGTTCCACACCTCTATGTTGAAATCCAACCTTAAAAAAAAACAAAACCAAAACCCCAGAGTAAAAAGCCCCGAGTGGCTCAGTTGTTGTTCTCTTTGGTTGTGATGGTGACGAGCTGCTTGGCAGCCTTGGCGATGTCGTAGGCGCACTGGATGACCTGCTGTGTCACCAGCTGGATGTCGGGCGCGGGGCTGGGCTCGGCGGGCAGCGCCTTCCTGCACTCCGACTGCAGTCTGTAGGCACTGGAGGTCAGCAGGCGCAGGGAAGTCCTCACCAGCTCCGATTTGGGCTTCTGGGAAGGGAAAACAGACGCTGCAAACACGCAGAACAACACAGCCTTTTAATTAGCTAAGTGTGCTCACAAGGGTTCTTTGATGCTGCGGCCAAGCCTTGCCTTCCCCTGGTGGCAGCAGAGGGAATTTCTGCTCTCGGGGAGATTCCGAGCGGCTGCCAAGCAGCAGGCAGGGAATATTGCTCTGTGCCCTCCCTTAGGAAGTTACTCATGCACATTTCTGGTGCCTGTTTACTGTCCCAGCCCACGTCCTGGCTGCCAGGAGGGGACAGCGTGTCCAGGCGGGACAGCAGCCTTGGCTCCTTCCTCGCAGTTTTGGAGAGGTAGGTGAGACTTTACAAGAACTCAGTCATGGGGATTTCACTCCCTAAATTTGCTGGGAGCAAACAGACCACTTTGATGGATGGATAACACATTTCTTTTCTGCAGGAAAGAAATCCAGGCGCTGGTACTCTGATGGAAAAAGGGGTGATGAATCTGGTGAATCACAATTCTTCATGCCAGATCCAAATACCTCCAGTTTTGTGCAAATTTTTACAAGTTTTAAGTTCAAGAGTACAATTAAAGGCCTGGACTCACACTTTAGCCCTTACCAGTTGCCATGCTAATAAATCCAAACCCCATTATTTCTCCCTACTATTTTAATTCTGAAGGGAAATAACTTTTGATTTTCATTCTGCAGGGGAATTACACATTACATTGTTCTGATGGTGGCAGGTACTTACTTTTGGGAACAAGGCTGCCATTTCTGTCACTGCCACATGTATTCTCTCGGAGCACGGTATATAGCTGCAGAAAGATGCCCTGGGTTATTTATTGTGTAGAGATTCCCTTCTTCCACTTCACTGCTCAGTGACTTACTCTACAAACAACCATGTGACTTCAGAAAAAGCAAGACCTTAACAGTGCAAAATTATTTCTTAGATTTTCATTGTTCTTCAGAGTTGGTCTGAAGGAGTAACTGTCCATACTTTTTATATAAAACGTTGTCAGGAAAGTCTCAATTTGTGTGCAATTTCAGAACACCAAGATGCCTTCTTGGATTAATTAATACCCAGTAAACAGACAAGGCAGAATTCTCACACACATGCATCCCCACACTACCAAGTACATTCACAATCTGTGAGTTCTAGGCTAAATATTCACTAATTCTGATGAGTTAGTTAATAAAACAAAGGCAGATTCCATGAATCCTCAGATTTCAGTTCTAATTTATATACCAAATGAAAACTGGTCTGCTCAAAATAGAACTATTTGCCATAAACTGCTGTGAATAGTGAAGTGTTAGTGTGCTCTCTCACCAGTCTCATTTCAAAAGACTCACTTTTATACTTCAAAGACTCAATTTTAGCCTAAGTTAGTTCACATGATCCAATCTTAAGCAAGAGAATCTCAAAAACACAAAGCATTCAAGAAAACTATTCAGCATGTGTGGGTTATGGTAGGTCAGTGCCCTTTCAAGCAAAAAGAGCCCCCAAACCCACCCCCAGACATTATTCATTTGATCTTCTTGCAACACCAAAGGTGCAAAAAATCAGTCACTTGCAAATGCACTGAGAGTGAAGCAACACACTGGGGTCATTTTGGCAATGCAGGAATATTGCTTTAAAATGACTATTTCCATGTGTCTCAAATCACTTGAGTTCTTCCAAACAAACTAAAAGTGAAGAGAGGTCTTCCAAGTTCACCACAATTCCCCTTCTGCTGTGGAGTTCATGATTAACCTGCTCCCTGCAGCCACAGTGACCAGCATCCTACCTCATTAAAAAGTCAATTTACTGATTAAACCCTTCATTAACAAGGCAAAGAAAGGCCTGAGAATAACCTGAATGAGGTACTCAGGTGAACAACACGGGTTTCATTGTATGTTCTCTAGGTCAGCTGCAAAGTTTGCAGTGTGGCCTGGAGGAATGGCTTTAGTTTAATGTCTAAACACTCACTGTAAGCTTGTGAGATGCTCTGACACTGTGTTGGGTTTACACACATTCCAGTGAGACATCAGGAAGATATTCAAGTAGGGACAGCTTGGAAAAGGAATCCCTCATTAGCAGTGAATTGTGTTAATCTCTTCCTCCCATCCTGACATTTGTTGGCCGGGGTTTGAACCTGGGCAGGTCTGCTTTAAAGAGCCTCTCACGCAAATGTCACTTTTATTTTAGGCATTAACAGACAGTATTTTGGTCAGGTTGAAAGATACCATATAAACACAGATCTTTTTTTATGGATTTGGGATACAAATTATCTCATTTGACCCTCAGCTGTATAAACACTTGAGAGGCCTCAGCTGTCAGGTATGAATGTTCCACCTTGGGAATGTGAAACTCCTGCTACTTTTGCAATGGTGCAAAGAAGCAGCAACCACGTGTTTTGCTCATAAAATCACAGAATTGTTTGGGTTGGGAGGGACCTTCAAACCTCAAAGATTTCTTCCTAAAGGAAGAAATTTTTCCCTGTGAGGATGCTGAGGCCCTGGCACAGGGAAGCTGGAAGTGTCCAAGGCCAGGCTGGATGGGGCTTGGAGCAACCTGGGCTAGTGGAAGGTGTCCCTGGCATTGAGGGGATGGAACAAGGTGGGCTCTAAGATCCCTTCTAACCCCAACTATTCTGTGATTCCATGAGCTAACCAAGCTGTAATTTAATTTCTC
The DNA here is from genome assembly GCA_030060385.1 of Muscicapa striata striata. Classification (NCBI taxonomy): domain Eukaryota; kingdom Metazoa; phylum Chordata; class Aves; order Passeriformes; family Muscicapidae; genus Muscicapa; species Muscicapa striata. The sequence goes on from JAREIS010000163.1 coordinate 2,279,952, forward strand.
TTGGCAGACAATAAAAGAAACAGAATACACCAGAGCCAGCTCCAGCTCCAGGCTGTGGTTCTGCTCCCCACTGCTCACAACTGGGAGCTGAAGGGGCTGTGCCACACCCCTGCAGAATTTCATGCATCACCTTTCCATGACCCCCGTGTGGCCGGAGTGGGAGGGACAGAGGCAGCAGAGAGAAGGAGAAAGGACACTGTGCCTGGGAGGCAGGGACAGAGGCCAGAGTACCAGGAGGCAGGGCCGGGCTGCTGGCTGGTCAGAGGCTGCAGGGGGGCTCGCTCAGCCCCGGGGACCCTCGTGCCGAGGCTGTGTCTGAGCTGGGATGTGCCCCCACGCTCCAAGGGCCTGCTCAGCCCGTGGAGAACAGGGAAAGGGATGGGAGAGAGTGAGAAACAAAAGGAAGAAGGGGTTTCATTAATAGATGATACTCTTGCATCATGGTTTTTACTCTCCAGTAATCTATGCAGCACGTGATTTTTCTCTACATTCCCAGCATGAGCTTGGAGGATGTGATATTACATCCTCAAGTGTCTCACTTTGGTAAGGAAGCATTCCCCTGTGTTAAGGAAAAGAAAAACAAAGAACAGCAGCTTTCTAGTTCAGTGTTTTGCAAGGTAACACTCCTCTAAGCATAAGCAAACACCCCACTCCATGTGCGGTACAGAAAACAAAAATGCAGCATAGCAGGTTTTTTAAAAACCTGATCAATTCAACAATGAAAGCCAGGTATGCTGCATTGTTTCCTTCAACGATTTAGAAAAAATTCACATACTGTATAGTGTGATACACATAAAAACTACACTCATTTAAAGCTTCTCTGTGTGAAACAAGCAACAAGAGGTTGCACTAGAAAAGGTTACACCAAGGGCAATGAGCTCAGCACAAACATGGCAGAAGTCGTCACTTGCTGAGAAGGAGAGGCCACACCAGCCCTGCTAAAAATAGCAAAGTACAAGAAGGAAAAAACAGAACAAAAGTGGCCCCATTGTTGTGCACTCCGCTGAGAGAGGCAGGAAGTGAGGGCTCAACACAAACTGCTGCTGCTTCTCCCAGGCACAGAGGGCACCAAGCTGGGGCCACAGCAGAGCCAGACCTGCCAGGTCTGCTGTCCCTCTGCAGGGCCAGGTCTGCTGCAGCCCAGAGAGCTCCAGCCCCAAAATGTGCTCACATCCAGGAATACCTAACTTTGATTTACAGCCTTCTAAAAGAGCTGTGTGGGGAGCACCACCTGATGATCAGCAAGAGCAGTATCACTTTTAGTCACCTATAGCTATTCTGGAAATTGTTCAGGTGGGCCAGAATTTCCCTGAGGGAGCTGAAGCTGCTGAAGACTGATGTGCTCAGTGCTCTGCTCACTCAGCTGGGTCTGCATCTAAAACAAATAATTCAAAATACTTTTGCTGGTACATAATTTGTACTAATACCTCAGTAGGAAAGGCAAATTCACCCTCTTTCACAATTTGCTCCTGAAGCAAGGCTTGGTGTTACTACCACATTCTGCAGGGTGTAATTACCTATAGACATAGAGGAGGTGAAGACCCAAGAAAAACTTGCAGTGAGTTTTCTACAACACATTTGATTTGTGTTGTAGATAATAAAACTTGTTTTGCAGCAGGACTCAAAAGTTAAGGGCAGGGCACTCACAAGGGGCTGGTCACTCGTCCCCAACTTGCCTAAGGATACCAGGGAATACAACAGACCTACACATTTTACAGGTGTGAAACAGCAGGGCTGTATTGCAGTTTCACCTGTGCTACAGGCAGAAACACCTGAAGAATTTCCTTTGTTTTCTCACCAGCTCCAGTGCTTTTGCAGCACTCCCTCCTTACCTGTCATGTTTGTTCTCCTGCGCCGCTCGCAGCAGCTCCTGGATGTTCTTGGTGATCTGCTCAGTTTTCCGGATCACATCCTCTGTACTGGGCAAACTGGAGCTGGGGGCTGGGTCTGTGTCCTCAGGGATGGAGCCCTCCCCCTGCCAGATGACGCTGCGCTGGCGGCCCTTCCTGCCCGACCTGAGGGGAGGGGAGCAAAGCAGGGCTTGGACAGGCCCAGAGCAGCTCCTGCCACCCCCAGCCGTGTCCCAGCACCTACCCCGGCTCCTCCAGCTCCACGGGCGTGCTGGGGTTGTCATAGTCGCTCTCAGACACGCTGCTCTGCTTCTCCAGCTTCGAGGCCTGCAAGGAACAGATTTATTTCAGCCCTGGGCTGTGCCAGAGCCACGTCCTGTGCACGTGGATTTGCTCTTTGCACAACAGCTCCTGCTAGCCTGGAGCTGCTGTGTCACTCTCTCCCCATGCCAGGCTAATGCTCAGCTTGTACTGTGCGCACTGCCAGCACAGCACAGCCCCACCAGCCCCTGAACACCCAGCACAGCAGGACAGACAGACAGACAGAGCACAGTGTCCTTCCCTGCCACTGAAACTGCCCCAGGGGCACACTCTGAGAGGCCACCAGGAGCAGCACCATGAAACAGGAGCCTAAACAGTGAGTAAGAACCACTGGAGAGGGAGAGAAGCCTAGAGAAAAAGAGACCAGACCAAGAGAACAGAGCAGAGGCCAGAGACCACGGTGGGGAGGCTGAGTGTAGAGTGGCAAGCAACTGGTGGGAGGCTGGCCCTGGGAAGGTCACTGCAAAATGGGAGCCCAAAACAAGGGCTGAAGACTGTGGCAATGGGAAAATCAAAACAAAGACAGGAGAAAGAGGTGGGAGAACCCAAACTGCAGATGGAAGATCGAGGGCACTCATGGAACAAATGAGACCTGGAGCTCATTACAATTTGAGGGCCAACATGAAATGGGTTAAAGCCCACTGCAAAGTGAAGCCCAAAATAGGGTAGGAGGCCAAAGTGTGAGGAACAGAGGCCCATTAAATGCTTAATACTGGTCCAGAGTTGGAGACCAAAGAAGTGAGAGTTGTGCCCCAGAGCACAGGTCCAGCCATCAGAGTAGAGGGTCACAGAAGAATGGTGTCAAAAGGAGAAGGGCCAATTCCCAAGTGGAAACTGAAATGAGAGCAGCAGGAATGAGGGAAGCAGAGTCTGGATTGAGCTCTGTAGGCCCCAGAGGCTCATCCCAGAGCAAAAGCTGAATGAAGAAAGGGACACCAAAATGAGCTTGGAGGCCAAATCCTCAACCAGACCCCAGGATCACCACACATCTGCTTCCTCAAGTGTTCTAAAAACTGCAAAGCTTCACCCAGGTGCCCAGCACAGTGTGCCTGGTGTCAAATACACCACACTGGGGTCACTCTGATCACAGTGCAGCAGCTCAGGGTTCTTCACAGCCCTGAGGCTCTTACAGAAACCATGAAGTCACCATGAGGGAGTCTCCAGGGTTAAACTGTAAGGAACACCTCCAATCTGCATCCCTGACCTGAACATTTAGAAATCTGCTTGCCAAATAATATTTCTGCCTCGAGGACAGACCAGAAGTGTGACCAGGAACTGGTTTTCACTGTCTGAGATTCAGTACATTTCTTAGGCACTCATCCAGTGTTAAACCCATCAATTCTTAAGTGAAGCAACTGGATTTAGGAACCCTTCTAAATTTTGAAGTTACTCTGCACAAAAGGAAAAACCAGCATTTTCTGAACACTCCTCTCTCAGGACAGCTGGTAAAGATCAGTTGTAAAAGTGACATGTCTTTTGAAGATAAGAGACCATTTTATATAGAGTCTGACCTTTCCCCTCTGCCAGGTGTACAGAGACAACAACCCTAACAGTGGCAAAGCTCTACAATCTGGTCAGAAATACAAATAGTGATGAATTACAAGAAGAGGATACTATGGGATCACCAATACAGAATCAGTGTAGAATAAAAACAAACCATCAAACCCTCTGCAAGTTTCCAGTACCAGACAGCACTGCAGCCAAACCCAGATTTCCATTTGGCCAAGCAGGATATTCCCTTAAAAGTTTTTTTCTTCTATCCCTACTTGCAAATCTAATATTTTCTGGACTAATATGTCCAAACACTGTACTGTCAAAATAAAATGGGGACAGAAGGAATTAAAAAGAAAGTTCTGTGTCATATCAGAGAGAGACCAGAGAAAACATTTAAACCCCCAAATTTGTTATCTTTAAGGCAAACAATCAATCAGGACCACCTGGATTGGTGCAAGCCACCCAAGGAAAGCAGCTTTGAAGCTGGGCCTCATGCAGTGCTTTTAGTCAGCAGGAGAGTTGTACATTGGCTTAGAAATATCAGTGAGAGCCTGGAAAATCACTGTCCAAACAGCAGCCAGCTTGTCTTGGGGCTGTTGTGCAGCTGAACAAGTGACCTGGAGAAGTGTGCGTGGTGTTAAAGGCTGAAGATGTGAAGTTAGAGAGAGAAAAGAGCTCAGAGCTTGTGGCAGCAGGAATGGGAGGGAGGAAGTTCTGCTCCATGCAGGCTGGAAGGCCAGGCAGTGAGAGGGGGAAGAGAGAGGATGTGGTTCTGGGGAGATTGGCACCTCCTCCAGGGAAAAGACCGATGGGGAAGGTACTTAACCCTTCGTGTGCTCTCATCCCTCGACCAGGAAAGCGTGGAGGGGAAGGAAGGTAGAGATGAAGAGGAGGTCACAAACGCACTCCTCCCGATCTAAAAATGGGAAAGAGAAAAACCAAAACCAAAACACAAACAAACTCTTAACTGAAATTAAAGGAACATTCTTAAAACCACAGAGATGATATAAAGCAAGAATGATGTTGAGAATCTGGCTTAGGCTGAGGGGACTTAATTCTTTCAAAATACAATTGAATTCATGTCTAATACTGAGATTTCAGAGGTGCCAAATTCCATGGAGAATAAAAAAATATTCACCACATGCCAAGTTAACTAACTCCACAAAAGAAATCAATGCTTTAGAACCACTACTGCTATCCAAATTTCCACACAAATGACCAAAGGATCAGTACAAAGCACTGTCACATTTTGCAAACACTGTCACACGCAAATGAATTCTGACATTTCTTGCTGCCAGAACTGCCATCATATCAACATGACAATATAATTTAAAATTATTCAGATTTCATTGCTTAAATTAATTTAATTGAAGGTGGGGACTGATTCCCTTGATGCATTCAACTGTCTTCTGTTGTGCATAGAGTATTTGCCCTCCCTCTTGCCAAAGGTAACTCCAAAATACATTTTAAAGGTCTTAATGATTTAACTGGAAGGAAATACAAAACATTGGTATCAAGAGGGAACGATATTGTCAAAAATCCACACATTTAAAATGTGTGTCTAAAAGATATTGTTCTGTATTCCAGCCCACAGGGCAATCTGCAAAGGTGAAATAAAAAATTAATTGTGCTGATTAATTAAATGCACTTATTAATTAAATGCACTAGTGTGTGTTGGGTCACTCCTGTCAAGTGTGAGCACCTCAGTGCAAAATCCCTCTGGCCAACAGAGAACACCCTCTCCACATCACACAGGAAAATACTACACCAGAAGAATCTGCTTGATTGGCAGATCTAAACCACCTCCAGCCTCCAGTTCCAAACTCAGAATAAGAAACTGGTCAGGGGAAAACTTTTCAATTTTATTTTATTTCTGCAAGGTAGTTATGAAGTTCCACAAACTGGCACCTGTGTGTTTATCTCCAGAAGTACATGAACTTTACCTACCTTCTTGGAATACTAATTGTGTGGTATCCACACAACTTTATATTGATATTTTATATATATATATATAGTGTGGTTAAAAAAAACAGCTGAGCAGAAGCTCCAGTTTAGATACTCCAGAACTGCTACAGCTTCTGCTTGTCAAACCATCAGGCTCCTGCAGACATGTTAATACAGCAAACATGAACAACTCTCACAGTTCTTATTCCCCCTGTTTTTTTTTTTTCCCTCTGAGGCAGAAGCTGAGTGAACGAGCGGAGCTGGAAGAGACAGGAAAGCTGAACGTGAGAGGCAATGCAGAAGCAGCAGCAGTTTTACTCACGTGTGGAGGGAAGGGCTGCAGCCTGGTGATGTTTTCTTCTGGGTAGCTGACCTCCCCCATGGGCAGGTAGGGTTTCTGCCCCGAGCCAGTCTCGTACATTGACATGGGTCTGCTGCCCCGGGCCGATGGGCGCCGCTTTAGGGAGGAATTGCTGCTGGGGTCTGGGTACTCAGAACCACTTTGCACCTGATAGATATTGGTTGTGGCCTGTCTTCTGAGGTTGGTATTTTCACTCTGTAGCGTTTGGAGCTGAAAGAAATGTTTAGCAGTGGTTTCCTAAGAGCAAGTGCCAAAAGCAAAGTGACCACGCGACACTCGCTTGTCAGCCGTGCTGGAAAATCCAGGTACTGCTGGCTGGGGGTTCATTTCTTTTTCAAAAATCTACTTGGTATAAGCATAGAAGCACCTCTGTTCCAGATCTGGAAATATTTAGGTGCTGATTTCCAGCAGCTGCTGGGATGTAAACTAAGTTAGATGTTAAAATTGGCTGTTGTAGTTCAAAACACCCAACACATTCCCTCCAGCCTGCTCTACTGGCACAGGAATCTGGATAGAACGAGGCTGTGGGGGAAGAACTGCCAACACAACAGTTTTCCAAGCAAAGGGATCCATTGCAGCAGCCAATACAAGGACTTGGAAGACTTTTAACATAAGGGCAGTGAAATCTGACAATGCCAGAGCTGCAGCACAGACACCAGAGGCAGCACGAAGGAACTTGAGCTTGCTCTGCAAAGCAAGGAGAGAGTTTAGCTTATGAAAATCAGGCATCAGCTGCTGCTATCTAAGAAGCCAACAAGAAAGCATTTTAGAGCTTTTTTTATTATGCATTTATTTGACAGTAAAAATGCACCAATTCTGATTATTTTGAGGACTTGGAGTAAGTTTGCTATATTAACACATCAGAAAGAAAAGATGCAGTGAAGAAAAACTGCAGGACAGCAACTTCTGCTACACCACATAAATATCCTAAAGCCTCATTAATCCATAGGCTCCAAAGGCGTTTTTTTTTACCCTAGACTACATCTGTTTAAAGAAACTCAATGTAAGTGAAAAGTTAATTCAATTGATGCAAGAGAAATGCTGAAACCAGTACAAGCTGTTGAAAGACCAAAGAAACATCCTGAGATTTCCTCATGTTCACCATTCCAGCAAGATAGAAGAGAATTGGCACTTAACAGACAAGGATATTCCATCTCTTGAATTAGCTCAGCCTCAGGTGCAAACAGTCCCATCACTCTCCAAAAGCCCTGCTGTGCCCCAGAACAGCAGCTCCACCCTACAGCCTCAACAACTTTCTCTACAGGTGACTCTTGAAGGAATGTAATTATTTGGAAAACAGGATTTTAAATGCTAATTAAATGGATTAATCTGAGGGTAAGCAGCCAGTCAGACAGGATAGTGAACTCAGATATAAATTGTCCTTTACCCCACTAAAATACAGGTAAGTGCACACACATATAAGGTGTGCTGGCACTTGATTCCTCATTGTTTAAAGCTGCTTATATTGAAGCAAGAAGCAAAACCACCCAAGACTTGCAACATCTGTCCTGTCACTTGAAAAATTGATGTCAAAGTTTTGACATAAATCATCCTCATGATTTGCAGGGCACCACCAGCACCATGAAAAAACAACATTCAAAGCATCTGTTGCACACAAATATTTCTAGTTTCATGGTCTGATCCCAAAGCAGCTCCACTTTAAAATGAGTTTTCTCACCACCCTAACACTAAATTATTTCATCCTGAGTTCCAGCAGTTTTATTATGTCAATTTCAGATATCCCCAGAGCTGGAGGGAAGGGTTCCTCTGTTACCTTTTTCTGCATAATCCTCAGCTCATCACTCAGGTTGATGTTCACTTTCATTAACTGCTGGATCTTCACCTCAGAAGCCACCAAGGCATTTTTAACCTGCAGATATTCCTGGGCTGTCACTGGTCCATCTGACAAGTCTGAATCCAGGCTCTAGGAAAAGGAAGAGAAAAACACACCATTAAGAAGAAGAAAATAAGATAATGAGATTTCAACAGCTTTTCATGTACTTACTTTAAAGGCATCACAGTTCAAATGAAGTTTAAATTAGTAAGATCCATTAACCAAAATAATTTGGAATCCTCTAGAAAAGCAATCTGATGTCAATCAGCTCTGTTTACATCAGCATTTCAGTGATAAAATACTGTTTTATGATGATTTAAAAAAAATGTAATAAAGAACTGCAAAATTATAAAAGACAGACTGCTAAATATCCAGTGTGCACATCCCAGGGAGGATTAAAATAGAACCACCAGGTTTTATTGCCCTGTGATGCCATTCTGAATTACTCCAGGAATGGCTTAACTCACTTGGACATTATTGGTCTGCTGTATTTCTTCAGTAGGAGGCAGTAAGCATTTGTGAAATACCATGGAATCACAGATTCAGAGCTTTTTGGCAAATCAAATCATTTCATCTAAGCAATTAAACCTATATCTTATCTTCAGCCATATATATTACTTTTCTAGAGAGGCTTTTTTTTTTTTCCACAGTAAAAATTCCTTAAGCACCAACATTTCATTTTAGGAAGTTAATAGACTGAGGCATGACTACAGGATTAATTAAAATATTAATTTTCTGATAATTTATGCAAATTACCTTTATGAATAACACTTGGGGGTGTATCACTATTTTAATCCTACCTTCTGCCTATTTGATTTAGCTGCATTTGTTTCCAGATCTGTATCTTCATCTGAAGCAACACTGTCATAATCAGGCTGGTCATTGTCCTGACTTTCACTGCTGTGCTGATTGCTGATTGATTTGAGAATCAGCTCCACATTTTCTGCAGATCAACACATGAAACACATACTAGTAAGTCAGGTGAAGAAATGGAAGTTCGTACTTTGAAAAAAAAATTAATTTAGGTCCACCTAGGAGGAATGAATGATTACTGTCCAAAACTTCAAAGTTTTATGGTTTTGCCTTTTTATTTTTTCTAAGTGTTTAGGCAAGTTAAAATAAGTGGTGAGAGTTGTTCAGCAGTTTAATAAAATTAATACAAATTGAAAAAAAAAACCACACTACATTGGACAAATGGATGCCAGCATGCAAATGAAAACTATAGGGAAATATTTAAAGTTAGAAAAGATTTTTTTTTGTATTTTCCCTCCAGAGGAGAAAAAAAATATATGAAAACAATAGATCTCATTACAATAGATCTCAATTCAGCACTGCTGAGAGGCTGACAAGAAAAGCTTACTCACCTTTGGAACCAGTGAGAGAATTCCCCTGTTGTCTTCGTTTGGCATCACTTAAAATGTCTATAACCAGTGTAGCAAACTCGTGAGCATTAAATCGAGCCAGTTTCTGCCTTCCCTAAATACAGAATCATGCAGAGGAAAGAAAAGTACATCCTGTATCAGAAGAACAGCAGAGTTCCCAGTTCCTGGGAACTACATTTATTGCAAAAAGTGTGTTTTAAAGGGGAAATGTGAATTTATTTTAACCTCTTCACAAGTAGATACAACTCTTCTACAATAATGAAATGCAGTAAAGCAATATTACTTAGGCCTACTTAATTACCTGGGCTATTAAATTATTTTGCCAGTATTAAGATTTCATACCTGGTTCCTGGTTGAGGAATATTCAGGATTTACAGGAAGAAAAGGGACCACAGTGGTCTCTGTCACGAGTGTGCTGTGGTTCTGAGTAGCAAGCCAAACTGCTCCAGAGGAAAAAAAAAAAAAAAAAAAAAAAAGAAAAAGGGAATAACCTTCCTGTACTGCTTGACAGTATTTCTTTGTCAAATAAAAGGCTGCAATTTCAAACACAAACACAATCAATTCAGAGGAAGGCTTTTCCCCAGAGGGTTCTCTACTCTGTGAAAAACACAAGATTTTTTCAATTAACATCCCCTTCAGGCAATGCAAGACAAAGAAACTCCCCTCAGCAGTAACTGCTGAATACAGAAGCACTTGAACAGAACATGTGCTTGGATTGGCATCTTGCATGTAAAGTGACAATCCAGACTTGTTTTATTTCATTCCAGAAAGTCTCACTCACCTGCATCTGTTTCCCTTCTGTCAACTTCATCATACACATCCATGGCAAGCTCTTCAAATAAGTGGTTGCTTAGCTAAGGGTAGAGCAGAATAATTACAGTTTGAAAAGAAATGAAACCCAGTAAAATCTCTGATAACAGAAAATAACAGAGACAATGTAAGAGCACAACTCTGCTCTTTTCTCCAGCCTCTATAATCCATAGAAATGCTCCTTTCTCAGCCTGCACAGGCAGCAGACATGTATGACCACCCCATTTCTTGGTACAGAGACAACCATCCTGTTCTACACTCCTCCCTTCCTGGTCAAGGGATTTTTTTTTTTCTTCTCCCATCTGACCACAAAAAGACTTTTGTGTTTGGGGTGAGACAGAGGCACTGTGGGAATAAGGTACCAAATGCCAAGATGTAGCCTTCAAGGAACAGTGAGGACTCCCAAAATATTTGTGTGTTTCAAGCTGCTCCTAGAGCAGATGGGTCAAGAGATACTTGTGCTAGGGAGCCTGAGAGATGAAGTGCAGAGTTTCCCACATCTAGAAAAAGAGTTTTACTTACAGACTGAAGCTTCTTCTTGGCTGCTTTTGCCAGTTCTGATACATCCAGACTGCTATGAAAACAAGATGTGATCATTACATCTACAGAATTTCATGGCTTCTACATATCAAAATTCTCTATTTTGGTAACTCAGTGATTAAAAAAAAAAAAACAACAAAAAACTAGTATTTCAGTATTTTTAGCATTTTTTTAACACACTGATGCCATTATAATATCACAATTAGCATATCATTAAGCGTTCTTTCACAACAATTTTTACATTTAAAATGAAATAATACCAGAAGTTCTTCAGAATATGAATACCCACAGGTTTTCACCCACACAATTTTTAAGTCACTGAAGTTTTGCACAGAAATTTTGCAAGCAGGAGGTTGGACAGAGGTTTACTTACAGCCGTCTTATTTCCAATTGCACAGCAATAAAAGAGGAACAGGAACTTAAAATTAGTACTGGATACTTCTTATACAAATATGATTTCATTGATCACAACCAAAAGTTACAAGCATTACAAAAATCAGGAAAATACTCAATTGGTCCTTAAATTATTTCCACAACCTGTTTCCTAGGAATTCCCCTTGTGTGTTCCCTTCACAGAAATGTCTCACTTTCTCCCTGCATTTTAATAAATGCAATCAGATTCTATAATTTTCTGATTTTCCTGATATCCCAGTATTTTTTCTATAAAAAAAGCTTTCAAGACTAATAAAGGCACACATAAAGTTCAAATGACAACAAGCCTAAAAGGTGTTTCAGAAAAGAAAGAAAACAATTATCAGGGCTTTTTTACTCTGATGTTTTCAGACATGTGATGGAATCAGCAACTTACCTGTCTGCCATCTGAGGTATAACAAAGTGCTGCCCATTTTTGTGCTCTAGAGTTGAAAACAAATTGCACTTTACTAGGTTGGTAATGGCCTACAGTTTTCAATAACAAGCATTAGGCAATACTAAATAATTTATCTTGCATGTAAGTACTCAATTTCCAACAGGGAACTAGACATGTTATAAAAGAAGGCTCATGCCATGATTTCCAGGTGTTAGCAAAGATTCTAAATAAGGCTTACTAGTTGTACTGAAATTCCATTAAAAAAGAAAATTAACTTCAAACACAGGTACCTTTATGATTAAAAATCTGTAAGTGTACTTGTGTTCAAACTTAACAGAACACTCCCCTGCTGCTGCATTTCAATTAGAAGAAACTACTTGGAAGAGTTTCTACAGTATATAAAGAGCATGTATTTGTGGAAAATCAGGAAGAAATTTTGGTTTTAATTTATGTCTATTTACAACCCTGCAATTTTATCCCAATTTTAAATGCATCATCCCTAACCTTGCATCTTATACTTTGGTTTTGTGTAATTTATATAACATTGGAATACTTGGAAAGTGCAGTGCACAAATATGACACAGCAGTCTGAATGTCCTGTAGCTGACAGTGGCAGGACTGAGGGTGCAGGTGTTGTGCTCACCTGGTTTCCTGCCACAAAGGTAGAAGGCCAACCTGTCTGTGAGCTCGTACTGGATCTCCACCAGCCGCTCTGCCAGCTCGTGGTGCCCCCCCTGCCTGGGGCACACAGGGACAGGGGACAGTCAGTGACACACACAAATGGTCAGAGAAACGTATTTAACACAAGCCAACACTGCACCCATCACAAATCACAGCCTGGTTCCACCCCCTGTGCCCCAACCCAAGCTAACCCTCACTCCCAGAGCCTGAACTTAGAGAAACTCCTCTTTAATTAATTTCCTGTGAGCTGCTAGATTGGCACAGCATGTTCATTTGGCATCACAGCTGATGTCTCAGGCACTCAGAACACAGGCTGTGATCTGATGAAAACATTATTCCTCATTTTTATTCATTAACTCTTCCTGGAAAAAGTATCATTAGCATTTAACAGACAGATTATTTCAGGACAGGAACATATCTTAGTGTGATTTATGGACATCAGAGATTCATACCTTGCATAATCAACTGGAGTTTTCCCATTGGAATCTTGTGTGCCAGGATCAGCACCATAAACTGCCAATAGCTCTGCTTGCAAAGTCTGCCCAGCCTTAGCAGCAACATGCAGTGGGGTGTTTCCTTTCTCCTGCAAGAGATTAAGGAAAAATATCTACTTAACCAACAGGTCTGAGTAGAAGATTGAAATATAACATGAAATGAGTAAAAATAATATGAACTGGAATTGATTGTACATCAAAATAATGAAAAAAAAAAAAGTTCCTACAGGATGAAAGAAGTTGGCCTGAGCTCCTAAGGAGAGCAGTCGCAAACAGGTCTCCAGATTCCCTGTCCTCACACTGGAATGGAGTTGCTGAAAAAGAAGCAGAATTACATTTAACACAGCAGCAACAATTGTGATGCAGTAGTTGGTTTTCAGCCATACTTTGAGAAACAGGAGTATGCAGAGTTATCACTAGAGCCCTTTTGTGTAAAGGGTTTTCTCCAAGATCAATTAATTCCTCTTAATCACCACCTCCACTGATAACCACAAAAAAGGGGCTTCGAGTTGAAGTCAAGCTTTATTTATTTATGTAATAGTGCAGAAAACCAGAAACAGTTAACCCAAAGCAACGAAGGGAAGGCAGTGAGATTTGCCTGTGCTGCCCCAGGAGCCACTGACCTTGCTGAGATCCTTGGCAGTGACACTGTCGTCCTCCCTGCATGGCAGGCGATGCACAAATGCTAACATTTGATATTTAGCTCTGATGAACTCTGCTTTGTTGGGACTGCAAAGAGAAATCCAGGCAAAAAGAAGGGGAAGGGATGAAATATCAGTGCTTTCATAAGTAATACAGATACTCCAGAAAAAGAAAAATTTCACAAGTGAAGATTGAATCAGAGCTTTGCGTGTTGCTGGGGGCAAAGTTAGGCATGGAAAAATATTTTCATTAAAAAACAACCTAGTGCAGATTGTCTGACCATACAGAGAAAACGTCTGTTACAACCATCAAATATCTGCAGACTGTAGCATGTGGTGTCTCTTTCTTAAAAAAAATACAGACCTTAAAATCATGCCAACTTAAGATCTATACTTACTCAACACAGCTATTTACATTTTAAAATGGAGCATCATAGTCAGGGACAAAAAATATCTGGAGTTTTATTTAATTCCTCACCCAAACTCCACCTTGTTGGCAGCATTCAGTTAACTGAAGCATATGACAAAGAAAAGTCCTTTGACTAAAGTGCAAGCAAAGGTCCCCACTATTCAACAGGAAACAATAATTCAGAGAATTCAAGCACTGTATTTCTATTTCTCCAATGCATTTAAAAAAAAATTAATACTTGGAAATAAAATAAATAAAAATAAAAATAAAATAAAAAATAAAAATAAAAAATAAAAATAAAAATAAAAAAAAAAAAAAAAAAAATAAAATCACAGACAGGCTCCTATGGATTCCTTGTTGCCCTGTCACTGCTGAATAAGATAATCCCACTTCTCTAAGGTAACAATTCTGCATTTCCCACTTACTGCACTTTATCCTGCGGGCTGGCCTTGCGCCGCCCGCTCATCACGGAGGCAGGGTCCAGCAGGGAGTGTTCCCAGATGGAATTAGCACCATTGTTGTACAGAGTTTCCACCATCTGAAAGCCAGAATACACAGACATTTTGCTGCTGGCTGCACTAATCAACTATCTGTAATTATTTTCAAGCAGGTATCAAGCCAGCAGATTTCCACTCTGCGTGCCAGCAGCTGTAACCTGCTGGGATATCATAACTGGGCTTAGGATGTTATGATGTGGAATGCACTTAGAATCTCCTTAAAATTCTCTGCTCTTCCCAAAAGCACCACCAGTGAAAAGAAATTCAGGTTGAAGCAGAATACTGCAGAGCTGTGAAAGAAAAGTTGAAGCGACCTTCCAAAGCAAAGGCACCAAACTCAAAAGGCAAAGATAATTCTGACTTTAGTGGTCCATCACAAGAAAAACAAAATGAGAATAACTTAGAAAAACAAAGCTTAAAAGGACAAAAAAGCCCTCTAAAAAAAAAAAATTAGTGATTTAAATGACATTAAAAAATCACCGTATTTTAATGGAGGAAAAGTTTTCCTTTGTACCTGCAGCAGTGTTGGAGGCCATGGGGTGTGTTTGAGGTGCCTCACTTGGGAGATGTGACGGCCCAGGCTCCTGTGCACACTGCAGCACTCATCACAGATCAGGATCCCCCTGTTTATGGATGCCCAGCAAGGATCTGCAAAAGAAACCATCCATTGTAACACAGGAAGCAACATGACCTTGGATTGCAAAAACAGAGTCTAAAATGAGCAGCTCTGCCTTTTAACCTTCCCTGCTTAGCCAGTGTGTGATTGTTACAGCCTTGCTGGGGCTCTGGATGCTGGGAAAATGGGAAACACCAGTCCTGGCACTCCTGGGACATGTGGGATTCCAAGGACAGGGAGAAGATCTGCAGTGGAAATTTGGGAAAAAGCTTGCAGTTCTTTTTGTGAAAATACTTTCCTTTCTAAACATAACAGGACATTTAATTTAACATCACCTTGAAGTGCTTTATTTGTTTTGTGGACTACCTGCTCTTTGACAAAACTCTGTTCTTTTGGTTTTTTTTAAGCTTGTCAAAAAATCTTTTTTAAAACACCAAAGTTGCCACAGCGCTCAGGCTTTTACCCCTACTACTCAGTTTTCAGTTCTATATTATAACAACATCTTTTAAATTTCCACTTTAAATAATAAAAACACACAAGAGTGTCATAATACAGAAGGATACATATGTGCCAAGTCAAATAAAATCCAAAATTCTCAAGCAAAATAACTTCATCTCTCATCAGACCCAAACTGAACCAACTTATAAGCAGCTCAGAAAGAAAACTGATGGGAAGTGAAGTAGTAAATAATATATGTGAGCTATTCAAACATCAAAAGGCATAAAATCAAGTAGGAATGGTACATTAAGTTGAAACAATAAATGCCCACAGGACACCAAACAGGTCCCTCAGCTGCTCAGAGCTCAGTCTCCAGAAGAAATTCCAATTTCTGTCAGTGACACGTGAAACTCATCTTAGCCAGAACCCAGCAGGAACAGGCAACTGAGCAGCCAGACAGAGTTTCAGACCTAGCACATCCCACGAGAAGAAAAAAGGAAATCAAGATCTCTTTTATTCTGGAAAAATCTTAATTTCAAATGCAGAGATGACTCTGAGGCCAAATAAGTGAGCACAAGCCTGGTATCTGATGAGAGAACTTCTGAGCCCTGTCAGAACACATCTGAGCACTGGTGCATCACATGGAGAAGTCTCCTCTGACCCACACAACAAATGGACTGCAAATGAGATGTGATCCCAGCTCTGGTTTGTGAGCAGAGTTGATGATCTGGGTGTGCTGCAGGCAATGCAGGCAAACCTATCCGAGCCATGGAGCATCTCCTGACCCACCAGAACCAGCCCAGAGCCAAATTAAAGCAGGGGAGACAAAAAAAAAAAATAACCCATTTGTTAAAAAACAAATTACAACAAGCACATAGAACTCCTTCTCAAATAATTCCATTATTTAACAACACTGACTTCCAAGAAGAATAGCAATGGAATGAGATGCATTCATGGCAACCTAATGACCCAAACTGAGGCAGCCTTCCAGATTAATGAACCTGGTCCCTTCTTGTTAGAGACAACCTCATCACACACAGATGGGATCCTCAGGGATCCTTTCCCTTGCCCATTTCCAGGCTGTTTGTGAGCATTGCTCAGCTTTATCAACAGTCAGCACTGGGGGTTCTCTTTACATGAACCTCAACACCCAATGCCCCTGGATATTTCAGGTTTAAACTTAATGCAATGAAGTGTCTGTCTTGGAATTTGAGTAATTTTTAAGAGAGACTGAATCATGGATTTGATCAGAATATGTTTAAGCCAGTACCAAAATATTCAGAATCCCAGAATCACTGAGATTGGTAAAGACCTCTGAGACCATCGAGTCCAGCCTGTGACTGATCCCCCAGCCCAGAGCACTGAGTGCCACAGCCAGGAATTCCTTGGACATCTCCAAAACTCCTTGGGCAGCTCCATCCAAGGCCTGACCACCCTTTCCATGAGGAAATTCCTCCTGGTGTCCAACCTGAGCCTCTCCTGGCACAGTTTGATGCAGTTTCCTCCTCCTGTCCCTGTTCCCTGGGAGCAGAGCCTGTCCCCCCCAGCTGTCCCCTCCTGTCAGGGAGTTGTGCAGAGCCACAAGGTCCCTCCAGAGCCCTTTTCTCCAGGCTGAGCCCCTTTCTCAGCTCCCTCAGCTGCTCCTGGACCTCCAGCCCCTCCATGTCTGTCCTGGAGAGAGGGGCCCAGAGCTGGACAAAGCAACTGAGGGGCCTCAGTGTCCAGCACAGGGGTGGTCACAGCCCAGCCCTGCTGCCCACGCTGGTTTTGGTACAAGAGACAATTGGGGAGAAGCTGCAGGGCCGGGCAGGCGCTTTCAGGAACCTGCAGGGTGGTTCAAAACAGGAAGCGTGAGATGAAGACAAGCCCGGCTGTGGGTTTGAGAACTGAGCTCCTGCCCCAGGATAGGAAGTACAGCACCAGAGCTCCTGTAAGATCAGCCCGTGTCACAGAAAAGCCTCCACTCTGCCGCACAGACAAAGGGGGCATTGATGAGGTTCCAGGGGAAGCACTAATTAATGCAGGTGCCAGGCACACCCGCTGTGGTGCAAAGGCTGCAGCCCCCAGGTCTCCTGACACAGCCCCCCTGCACCCACTGACAAACCCTCTGCTTTAGCTAAAGGAAGGGTTGATTCCTTTTATTTACAGAAAGATTAAATTAAGGTTTCTTTATACATGTGGATAAGCCAGAGGATTTCTAGTAAATAACCAAACACCTAGTGCTCTAATATCACGATAAAAAGCTGGGGTAAGGATTACCCTAACAGTGATTCTGATACCCTGAGGAGCTTAAGGAACACAATTCACACAGCTTTATCTCCAGGCTAGAACACCCCAGATGTGTGGAAGCACAGATAGGCTACCGTGTGTGATAGGGACAATTGCCTGCCTGAGAGATGTCAGCTCCAATTATTGTAAAACCAAATTTCTACAGGGATACCAGTAGAAATTCTACAGGGATCCCAGAATCCCAGACTGGTTTGGGTTGGAGGGAGCTTAAAGCTCATCCAGTTCCAAGCTCTACCATGGGCAGGGACACCATCCATTATCCCAGTTTGCTCCAAGCCCTGTCCAATGTGGCCTTGGACACTTCCTGTGATGGGGTAACCTTCTCTGGGCAGCCTGTGCCAGGGCCTCGCTATCCTCACAGGAAATAATTCCTTCTGTAAAAAGAAGAAACTAACTTCCTGGAAGTTAATTTGGAATTTTTATCATTTTTAAAACATAACTCAGATTTAATAAAAGTTATTATCCCCCTCTCCCACATTCTACCTTCTGCCAATTCAAGGGTTATCTACATTCCAGCATTTTAATTCATTTCAGTACGTGCATAATTAATTAATTATATTGGAAGAACCTGCCCAGAACACAAAGAGAAAAAAATAGAGACACAGAAAAGGCACAGACAGAACAAACACACGGAGCTGATTAAATAAAGCAGGACAGTTTTAGACACAAGAGCAGCAGAAACACAGATGATCAGGAGATGCCACAGCGTTTCTAAAGACAAGATCAGTTTCCATCAGCTCCCGAACCGATCTGCAGTGGATTCGTGTCAGCCCAGAGCAGACGCTGCTCCCCGAGCGCGTCCGCGTCTCCAGACACTTCAGCACAACTTTCCTTGGAAGTCTGGGACACCTACACCCAACCCAGGCGTGGGACAACTCCCAGTTTAACTCCCCCGACGCTGGGAATACGGGGATGGATGAAGAGCTCCGAACCCAGCCCTGCTCTCGCCTTCCCAACTCCCCCAAAACAGCCCCCCTCCCCTCCAGTGTCACACTCCCACCTACGCCCTCCTCCCACCTTCCAGCCCCGTGACTGAAGGTGGATTTCTGTCAGCTCTCCTCCGTACTAACCCGGGCAGCTCCACATTTCCTTTGGAGAACCGCAGGATGTTCCCGGAGCTCTGCCCGCCCCGGGCTCGGGAGGGGCGGCGGCGCCAGCGGGACCCGGACACTCGGACACCGCGTTATATGCCAGGGGCTTGGAACAACCTGGGCTCCTGGAAGGTGTCCTGCCCATGGCAAGGGGTGGACAGGAGAAGCTTTAAGGTCCTTTCCCACCCAAACCATCCCGGCCCATCACAGGTGTAGCGGCGGCCGCTCCGGGGCGGTGACACCCCCGGGCCAGCGGCGCCCCCGCGGCCCCCGGCCCGAGAGGGGTTTGCGAGACGAGCCCGCGCGGTGCAGGTGGCGGTGCAGAGCCTACCCTGAGCGCTGCAGTCGGCGCAGACCTCGCTGCTCCTCAGGCGCTTCGCCATCGCGGGACCGGCGGCAGCGGCGGCAGCGGGGCCGGTAACGGGCCCCGCCAGCCCCGGGCCGGCCCCGAGCATGCGCGCCGAGCCTCCCTGTGCCGCTCCGCATGTCACCCGTGCCGCCATCTTTACTCCTGGCACGGGCCTGCCTTCAACTAAGCTCTGCTTCAGCGGCGCAGCACCGAGCGCTCCCACCCAGGGCCGAGCCTGCCCGCCCGCTGCGCCCTCTCGGAGGGGCTTGGGAGAGACGGGGCTTGGGAAGCCTGGTGGGAGAGGCCGCAGTGCAGCAAGCCCTGCCCTCACCCGCCATGGCGGGCGGGCGAACGAAACCACGGCAGGGCGAAGGCGGGGTGAGAGCGGGCAGCGCTGAGCGCTCCCCCCGCGCGGAAGGCAATGGGACGGCTGCGGGCGGGACGTTCCATCTGTCCGCCCGCAGAGGGGGAGGGGGAGCAGCTTCCGCTTTCCGTGCGGTTGTTGGTGGCGGTGGAGTGCGGGGGACTGCGAGGAGCCCCCCTGCTCCGGCCGCCCTGTGGTTCGTCCCAGCCGTCTCTGGAGGGACAGGGAAGAGGGACGGGGACGGCTGAGGGGGGAGAGCGGGGCTGAGGGGGCGCCGGGAGGAAACCCTCGGCAACGAGGGGCTGCGAGGGGCACCAGGAGCAGGGGAGATCCCCGCGGTCTTGCATGGGGCTCCCCTTGGAGAGGGGTGAAGAGTTCATAGGGGGTTGTGGCCCGGGCTCGCACACCCACACCTGGGCCAGGTGGGTGCCAGGAGAGACGAGAAGCTGAAGGGGTCAGGGATTGAGTAACCTGGGGATCTCCAGCATCCAGAGAGAGCAGAGTGAGGGGCCCTGGCTGCCCCTCCGCAGGTGTGTGCCGGGATGAGCTCCCCTGGCGGGGCCAGCAGCGCCTTCCCCCTGCACGTCCTGGTGTGGAATAACGACTACAGGCGGCTGGACGAGGAGCTGCAGGACCAGGTAACGGGGGCCCGGGCCCTGCGGGGGCTGCTGGGGGGCTGCTGCCTGCAAAAGAGCTTGTGCCACACTGCGGGGCTTGGTGGCCCTCGCTCGCTGCTGTACCAGGGAGAAGCAGCCTGGTGGTACTGCCAGGAGCGCTCACCGGGCTTGAGGGATTCCTGCGCTTCGTTACCTGTTTATTTGTGGTGTGGGAGTGATGTACATAGGTGTAGGAGTACGCTTTTATATCAGGTACTAAACGTTGGCTTCCTATCTGCAGCTACAGCTGCAGAGTAGCTCTTTGGAGGGGTTAAGTCTCTCAAGGAGACCAGCTGTAATGGACACTACTTAATTTATTAAAGCAATAAATAGTGTTTATCTTAATAGGAAGTCAACGTGCAGCAAAAGTGGCTGCTGCTGGACATCAAACCAGCCCCAGTCTTGCTGGGCACCATCAGTTCTCGTAGATTTGCTGCTGCCCAAGTTTGGGGGCAGAGTTTTTTATATTGGTTGGAATGTTTTCAGCATCTCTGGTAAAAAAAAAAAAAAAAAAAAAAAAAAGGATCATTGTTCCATGCTGGAGAGTAGAAAACACAAAGCTGTCCCCTCTCTGGGACATGATGACGTAAGGAAATGGCCTGAAAGCTGCAGCAGAGCTCGAGCAGCAAAAATCCTTCTGGCTGAGCTGCTGCGGAAAAGCTCTGGCAGGAGCTAGAGTGAGGTATAGTTAATTAGCAGAGCTGATTAATTAATTATACCTGACACCACAAGTACATGAGCCCAAGACCAGCTGTGCCACCTCCTGACTGTCACCTGCAGCTCTAACAGTGCACCTGACTTACTAATTCCTGCTTAGAGCATGTTCCTGCCCTGGTTTGGGGGAGTCTTTGGAATGCAGTCACTTTTTATCTAATTTATGTCACCTTATGCATTAACAAAATCTTTAATGCCACTGGCACGTTGCTCCTGTGTGTTTATTTCTGACACTTGTGAGAGTTTGTGGTTAAATAGGGATCACTCAGCAGCTCCCACCTGTGGAATGCTGCTTCCTCCTTCCATTCCCTGTGGAAACCAGCAGCCTGTGAAGATGGACTGTGTCTCTTACTTCCTTTACTTGCTTTTAAAGACTTTTTTTTTTTTTTTTTTTTAAGTATTCCAAAGATATATTTCCCTCTGCTTCTTTGGGATGCGCTTCCTGCTGCCAGTGGGATGCGTGAAGGGATTGAAGCCACTTCCAGCTGCAGCTGGAGTGGCAAACGGGGTTGGGCATCTGGGGACCAGGGAACAGCAAAAACACGGTGGGGAGGGACTCTTGGAGCCCTTTGGTGCTGCAGTGTTGGAGCTGTAGGAGGTGGGGAAGCAATTAATTCACATTCCACCCCAGAAGTGAAGATGCTTTAAAGCAAAGCTTTCCCACTCTTGTGTGAGATATTCTGACTTGAAGCTGCCAGATAACGCTGTTAACGTGCATAATAACCTTCCTTTCTCATTCTGCTATTGACTTTCCCCTTTTCCTTTAGTTATAGATGCTCTTCTGTTTCAAATCTCTAAGCTAATAGTGAAAAATGTGTAAGGTATGAGTATGTTGTGCTTGCATGTTTTGGATATTTGTGCCTGTGTAGTTTATTTTTTATTTTAGTGACTTGTAGAGAATGCCCTCACTCCTCATTGTGCTGTGTGTGCTTTGTGGAACACCATCTGCTTTTGTCCTTTCCAAAAGTTCTGTCCAAAAGCCATGTTGTATGCCCTGTTGCCTTTTTCTTCCCTTTCCCCCCCCATTTTGTTGTACAGTTTAAGCCTCTGTGGGATCTCGACCTCTCAGTGATGCACAGGGACAAGAACTCCCATCTCCTCCTGAGCTTTCTGGGGGGAGACAGAGGGGAAATAATGCCAGAAAAAGAAATGAGAGGCACCAACAAGAACTCCTGCCCTATAATTTTTGTGTCATTTCATAGGCCCCGTTCTGCTTCTCCTTTTACTCCCGTGGGGAAGCGAGACAGCCCCACAGAAAGGTGGTGCAGTAGAGTTTGGGAGCAGATCCGTGGGAATGGCAGGGAATATTGACTCCTGGATTAGCCCTGTGTTTGTGCAAGCTCTGATGAGCTGCCTTGTTCCTCTCTGGGGCACTGACAGGATGTTGACCAGCGGGACCCGCGGGGCCGGACCTTGCTGCACTTGGCTGTTTCCTTGGGTTACATAGAATCTGCCAAGGTCCTCCTGCAGCACAAGGCTGATGTGACCAAGGAGAACGCGCAGGGATGGACGGGTAAGGACAGCCTGGGGTGTGACTCTTTCAGTAGTTTCTTTGTTTCTATGTGGAATTTTGGTCAGCAAGCGGAGTGACACGAGGCTGTGGCTGGGTTTTTTTCAGTTTTGCACGAGGCTGTCAGCACAGGGGATCCAGAGATGGTGCAGCTGATCCTGCAGCATCGGGACTACCAGCAGACCTCCATGACCCTTGGAGGAGTTCCTGAGTTACTGCAGAAAATTAACGAGGTAATGATTTATTGAAGTGTAAACTCTTGCTCCAGACTGAAATCACTGCTTGAATTCTCCTTCAAGTTCAGTTAATTGTGTTTTGTTCCAACCTGCATATTCTATAGTGCTGAGGGACATGGAGATTTTTTTCTTGACTTTATTTAAATGCTTTGTCAGGTACTGCAACATTGAAGGCTAAATCTTGAAGGCATTACTGCCCCTCCAGTAAAACAAGGAAGAACAGCTCCCCAGAAATCAGCAAGGGCAGGGCAGTGCCTGTTGTGTTTGCTGCTTTCAATTTCAGTTTTAGCATTCGCTTATCATTTCTCCAGTTCTGCTCTCCTTTTTTTTTTCCTTTGTCTAAAATGTTCACAGGAAGTGCTGCACTGAATGTCAAACTATTTCATGAAGTATTCATCAGGTGTTTTCCTTCTGCAGACTCCTGACTTTTATGTGGAAATGAAATGGGAGTTCACTAGCTGGGGTAAGAATCCTGCTCCTTGTTACCAATTCTAAGCTGTAAAAATGAGTTACAAATGTCCCACAACACAGGCAGGGAACTATCTGCTGCCCAGAATCCTCCTCCTCCATCTCAAAATGACCTCTTGTGCTTTTGTTGCACAATTATTCTTTGTTTCCTGTTTATTTGGTTGGTTGGTTTTTGGTGATGGAGAATTTAGCTTTTGCAATTGTTGAAGACTTTTCTTGGGGTTTTTTACCTGTTCCTGGCCATCCATGACTGAAGTGATCATGTGTCATCTATGGGTGTTTGGGAAGTACCTGCTTTTCCCTGAAAGGAATGAACACTAGGCCTCACAGCTGACTAAATATTTCAAATATCAAACTATTAGACTACTATGGGGTTTATGCCGTTTCACACCTTTCAGTCTAAACAAATATCTTCTTCTTTTTCATATTCATCTTTAAATTAGGCCAGTTTTGCCCTAAACTGGTTGTTCTTTAAACTGAAGAAGATAAGTACCTCACCTCCTCTGGAATGACATCCAGAAGTGAGCAATCCCTGTGGTTGAGTTCATTTCCTCTGTGCTGCACCTCTTGCACATTTTCCCTTTCTGTTTCTCCCAGTGCCCCTGGTTTCCAGGGTGTGCCCGAGCGACGTGTGCCGCATCTGGAAGAGCCGGGCCAAGCTGCGCGTCGACATCACCTTGCTGGGCTTTGAGAACATGAGCTGGGAGAGGGGCAGGAGGACTGTCATCTTCAAGGGAGAAGGTAAAGGTTCACCTGTCTGCACCACTGATCACCAAATACTGTGTGATCACAGTGAGAAATGCTGATTTTACACAGAAAAGGCCTCTTGTGTTCTATGAAGGTTTTATGCTGTGTTAGTACCTCATAGAGATACTGTTTTATGATGGCTTAACTTCTTTGCTTTGAGTAAATCTGAGGTAAAAATTTGGTAATAGGGCTAAAATTTCAGCATCTTACTGTTTCCCTTCCTCTTTTCTGCTGCCCTACTATAAAAATAATTTTAGCTCCATCCCCAAGTTTGATCTCAGCTGAGTGCAGAAACACTCAAGTTTGATACATGATATATGCTGGAACACTTGCTGGGTTTTTTTAACTTGAAATGTGCCTTTTTCCACCAGACACTGGTGGCTGGGCAGAGCTCATCGAGATCAACCACGATGACAAGTTTGTCACGACTGAGAGGTTTGAGATCTCCCAGCACATGAAACGTTTGACGCTGGGATCGATGACGCCCAAGAGGAAAGATGTGGAGAGGCGCCTTACAACTCCAATCATCAGCACGTGCCTTGACACCAAAAACATTGCTTTTGAGAGGTAAGACAGAGAGCTTCTCTTAGCAAATCAACATTTTGATGTTGTGTTTGAGAATAGCTGTAATGACAGACTTGCAAAAGCTTTGATCATTAAAACTTTTAGGGCTAGGTCTGAAATTACTTTAAGCTTCATAAATCGCTAGATAAGGAAATTTGGGTTGGTCAAATTGCCACTATTGCTTGGCAAAAAGTTCCCAGTTGAAAGAAATCAGTGGCAGAAAACTTC
The DNA here is from genome assembly GCA_030060385.1 of Muscicapa striata striata. Classification (NCBI taxonomy): domain Eukaryota; kingdom Metazoa; phylum Chordata; class Aves; order Passeriformes; family Muscicapidae; genus Muscicapa; species Muscicapa striata. The sequence goes on from JAREIS010000163.1 coordinate 2,304,288, forward strand.
CAGTTTATCACATTAGTGGGATAGAATGATTAAGGTTGGAAAAGGCCTCTAAGATTGAGTTGATTGCTCACTGCAAGTTTGCATTTCACCCACATCCACGTGCTGGAGCTGATGGACGAGAACTTAGGTTTGGCAACAAGTCAACTCTCACATTAATGCTTTAAGTAAATGTGCACAGTGTGTCTTTTAACAGACACACATTTATCTTTCTTTGTGACTACACCTATTTATCCAGGTGTCTGGGGTTAATAATCTGTTAAATGTTGTTTAAAATGAGATTTAGAAGAACCAGCTGGGGGGTTGTGTAGAAATGCAGCTGTGTAGACACTTGTGGTGTTCCCTTTTTGTCAGAACCACATCTGGATTCTGGGTATGGAGGACAGAAAAATCAGAAGGTGTCAATGGTTATGAAGCCAAGGTAAAGGCTGTTCTGTAATTTTCCTGGGTATGTTTTTCCTGTATTTCCTGACTATTTCAGGTCTTAAAATTCCCATTGGGACATTTGCTGTGTTGCCAGCAGAATTGGGCTGGAGTGAGGAACTTCCAGGCTTGTGGGAGGGATGCAACCCATGTGCAGAAATGTCACTGGGGACAGAAGGGGATCAAAGAGGGGAGAAGAGGGACAGAAGGTTCAGCAGAGCTGCTCACAGTCCTTCCCTTCCAAAGGCTGGCACTTAGCTCACATTTGAACATTGCCATTGTTTCAGTGGGTGAAAGTTGAGGAACCTGTTGATAATAACAGCATTGCAAGGGACCAGCAGCCATAAGTGGCATCATGAATTCATGAACTGGACTCTGCACCTGAGTCACAGCTGCTTAGTTACACCTGACACTGGTTTTGACCTCCATTTCACCTCAGTGAAATATTTTTCAAGCTGGTTTTACGGCCTTACTGTGGTAGGAATTTAGGTTCAGAATCACAATTTCCCTGATTGTGTTTACTCCAGGTTTGGAAATTGGTGCAGTAAATTACATTTTGTAATTTCATTCACCAGAAGAGCAAGTGCTGAGTAGCTTTTACATTTATCTGAAGGTTTTTCCTGATAAGACTGCAGGGCTGTTTAGCTGGACAAGGGTTCATTAATGTTCCTGCAGGATTAACTGTCACTAAATGTAATTTCTGAGGTCCTGTAACTAATCTCTGATTAGAAGTATTGTTCCCTGACTTTCCTTTTCCATTCTCTCTTAAAATCTCTTGGAAATGCCTGTCTGGTGTTGAGGTTGGTTCAGTTGGTTTTGTGTACATGGTGTTTTACTGAGGAACTCTTTCTTTAACCTGTGATGCTGCTTGGTTTTTGTCCCTGTATTTTTTGTAAGGTCTACATGGCAAACAACGTGAATGTGATCACACGGATCAGAACAGAACATTTAACAGAAGAGGAGAAGAGGAGATATAAAGGTATCTTCCAAATAGGAGGACTGGGAATTAATAGAATCTTTTGGCTCTCTGACACCTCCTCTGTGTCTGAAGAACTGGGCAGACAATCAAGGAAATTCTCTTCTTGCTGACTTTGCCTTGCTTTTCTTTGATGTGTTCTGTGTCTGAGGCAGATCAGTATTTCACTCTTAACCTACAAATGAACCTGGTTTTATCCCAGCTGTATTTAGAGGAAAGAGAAACCCTTCAAACCTATTGGAAGTTTACTGACAGTTTTAAAAGGCTGCACTTTTCTGCTCTGGAATGTATTCCTGCCCCTACTTCACTTTGGCCATGGGTATAAGATTCACAGAGGCTTTGTTTGCTTGGAGTTTTTGTTTTGGTCTACTGATTTCTTTTGGTACTTGAATTAGAGCAAAGGGTGACCAGCCAGTAATTTTATGTGGAAATTCTCCTACCCTGGGGCCACTGAGGCACTGGGACTCATAAAGGTGTCTGCTAATCATAGAAACCACTGAAAATCTTTATTCTGTGTGTTGTACCTGTTTTGTACCATCAGCTGTAGGTCCTGGGCTTGTCTGGTAAAGCTCACAGGAGATCTGAACAACTTCCCTTTGGGTGAGAAGCCTGGCCTGAGTGCCAATTTTACTGCTAATTAATACTGATGGCTGTTTTTGCTTTCCCTCCTGTTACCTGAAGCTGATAGGAACCCTCTGGAATCATTCCTGGGGACAGTGGAGCATGAATGTGGTGCTCAGGTGAGTGTCTGATGTCAGCACAGGTCACTGTGCCAGTAGGAATTCCTGGTTTTGGAGTCCCTTTTTGTTTCCTTAGTTTTGCAGCAGTTTTAATTATGAGGTTTTCATTTCCCCTGAGGATGTTGTGTTTTTTTTTTTTTTTTTTTGCTTGGAAATAGGTGAACTTTAAGATCCCTTCCAACCCAAACCATTCCATGATTCCATGTGGCTTTAGAAGCTCCCTTGCTTCTAAACTGCAAAAGAACAGTGGATAATGGATTTGCTGGCTCTCTGCCATCTCAGGATGGCATTGCACATTTACAGGGATTTAGAGATTTTGGGTTCAAATAGTAAAGGATTTGGAGCCTGGAAATGCTGTAACTCGTGTGTGTATTTCTGGGTGGTTTCCAGCCTTAAAGTATCTAAGTAGATTTTTTCCTGTCTCTAAAAAGCTTGGAGATTTCTAACCTCAGTAAAACCAGTCTAATAACAGCTGGTGTTTATGGCTGTGTGTCAGTGTGTCTGAAATAGGGAAGAAGTTACTTCACAAAGGGTAAATTAAAAATTTCTTATAGTAGCCAGTGTCTGTTTAGTACTTTTTGGGTTATTTTTTTTCACTCTTTCCTTCTAGAGTACATCCAGGACAACAGAGTATGCTGCAACCAACAATCCCACTGCTATTACTCTGGAGGAATACTTCGACCCAGAATTTGATTTGAAAGGCAGAGACATAGGAAGACCAAAGGAAGTCACAGTTAGAACACAGAAGTGAGAAATACCATTTTAACTATTTCTAGTTCATCTCTTCCCAGTTATCTAATCCCTGGAAACCATTTTTAGAAATACCCAGTGTGGTTTTTTCCCCAGTTTTCACAATTAATCAGAAGAGAGATCTTGAAGTATTCAGCTATAATCTATTTTTAATTCCACTGAGTCAAAGCAAACATTTGGGCTGGTGCTGCAACTTGTTAGTAACCTCCTGTCACTGCCCAACTGCCTGTTTTGCTTTGCATCTGTTCCTAAACTGTGAATTTAGGATATTTTTATCCTACTTTAAGATTTAAAGCAACCTTGTGGATGAGTGAAGAATTCCCCTTGTCTCTTATGGAACAAGTCACTCCAATCATTGACCTGATGGCCAGAACCAGTGCCCATTTTGCCAGACTTAAGGATTTCATCACTCTGGAATTTCCACCAGGATTTCCTGTCAAAATTGGTAATAATTAGCAGTTTTTATTGTAACACCTTATCCATTTTTTTCCTTTGGTTTTGCAATGTATTATTTACAGAAAATCACATTGGCCTTTTACTCATCTTACTACTACCTAAAGCATTGTTTTGTACATCTGGAGTCAATTCAGAAATAATAATTTTAAAGACAATATCATTTCTGTAAGAATGAGCTGTTGTCAGCCCTTTTCCTCTTATCTTCAGTGCCTTAAATTTCACAAATCTTATTTTAAAATAAGAGATTTTGAGAGAGATGGAGAATAACTAAAGCCACCTTCTTGGTGAAGTGAGTTCCTCTGTGCTTTGTCATTATAGGAAGCTGTTGTGGAATATATCCCATAAACATGTAAAGGTTTGATGTGGGTGTGGGAGTTGTGTAGGAATTCTCATTTTGACAGAAATCTTGTAATCTTACAGAAATTCCCCTGTTTCACGTGCTGAATGCCCGAATTACTTTTGAAAATGTCAACAGCTGCAGGACAGCTGAGAGAACATCTGGAGGTGCACAGAGTGATGCAGGTGAGGGGTAGGAAGGTGCAGGGATCCCACTTTTTTACATCCCTGCCCCTGGAATGCACAGAGAAGCTGAACTGCAGGGAATGGAACAGGGGGAGCTGCAATGTGTTACTGCAAAAACATTCATCAGAATTTTTTCAGTTACAAACAGGACATGGTGTATTTTTATTTTAACTTTGTTTGGCTTCTCTAGGTGCTAATTTTGAGGTTGACCAGTCAGTGTTTGAGATCCCCAAATCCTACCACATCCAGGATGATGGCAGGAACATCCATGTGCAGGATGAGGATAATGAGATCATGCAGTTTGCCATCCAGCAGAGCTTGTTGGAGTCTGGTCCAAATAAAGTAAGTGCTGGGGTCTGTGCAGTGGCAGCTTGGATGAGGACTGTGCAGCAAGAGCTGAAGGAAACCAGTGTAGAATCAGTTTTTCTAAGACCTTAGAAGATAAAATAATATATTTCAGAGAAGAAATAAAGGTGGCTTAAGGGTTACTTTCAGTGAGTTACTCTGGAGATCTGATAACTGCTGTGGAATTGTCTTTTCCCTTCTCTAGGAATTGGGGGTGCTTTCCAACGGGGCAGTTGCATATTCCTCAGACTTCAATATGCAGTATCAGAGGTAAGTACCTTTTTTCACATCAAACCATGCAGTGTTAGAGCAAAAATACCCCCAGCAGTAGCATGAAGCAATTTGGCAATTTTTTTTTTTTGTGTATATGAGTAGCAAATACACAAAACTCAAGGTTTCTTCTTGTGCTTCTTCCAGCTTTTCCAAGAAACAAGAACTCCAAACTAGGCCTCCCTGGTTTATGTTGTGTAGTTTCTTCCAGCTGTGGGGCTGGTCTGTGCACACAACAGATTCATTACCCAACAGAATAAGTTGAATATATGAAATAAGACTGGTTTTATACAAACCAAGTCCCTCTCTTCAGCTCTTAAAACTCTGAATTTGGTCCCTCTGTGTTGAATGTTTGGTTCAGAGGCTGCACACTTCAAGGCAGCTCTTCTTTTCAAAATCCTTATGTAATCCTTAAAAACACAGATTTAATGGCCCCTTAAAATGGGCTCTGGTTGTCTGTGGAGTCTTTCTGCAGTTAAATGCAAAGAAACGAAGGACTGAATCTTCTGGGTTCTTCTGAAAATATTTAAACCAGGTGAGGATGCTTTTAGAGGCATGAAAGATTCAAAGGAATCCAGGTTTGACATTGGGAATTTTACAGGTCATGGAACAGCTGCTCTGATATCCTCAAACTGTTTTCTCCTCTCTGGGAGAGTTTTTTAGGTTTATGAGTTTAAAACAGTTGCCAGGAAGGATCATTGCAATGAATATGAGACAGGCTCTGTCTCTTTTACTTCTCAAAGTTGTTTTTTTTTCCATCAGGGCACTGCAGGAGAGCTTTCTGACAGGGATTAGACCAGGAAACTCCCACAGCAGCAGCTCCACTGAAACTTCCAGCTTTGAGAAAGACTTGCAGCTTGCCATGGAATTGTCTGTGCGGGAGCAGGAGGAGCAGGAGAAGCAGCGTCGGGAAAAGGAAGATGCAGAGCTTCAGCAAGTTTTACAGCTCTCTCTTGTGGAAAAATAACTCCTAAGTGACCTCCTGAAGCAAGGATGACCCAATCTGTGTAAAACTGGAGGTTTTCAGAGCTGTCAGTCTGAATACCACTCCTGGATTGCTTAAGGAAACATTTCACTTGCCTTCTAAGTTGGCATCAGCTGCAAAAACCTGATTTATTTTTGTTTGGGGGAGTTCTAGATCACAGGACTCCACATTTGGCTCCCCAACCATTGCAGTCTTAGCTTTGAAGGAAATGTTTTTATCTAAACTTATTTATTGAAGAGCAGATGGAAATTTTGCTTTGCATCAGGATGTAGGATTGCAGTAAAGCTTGAAAGCCTGAATTATGGGGAGTTCAGGAGGGAAACTTCATTACTTACCAAAGAAATACTCATCTGCTTCATTACTTCTCAATAATTCAAAGCCATTGCCTGTTCTTTTCCAGCTGTTTCATGGGAGAGCATCTCTCTGCCTATACACACACGGTAGTTCTTCATGCCAGATGTTTTCAGTTAGTTTTGTTTAGATGTGGTTATCTCTCTTCTAGTTACTGAGGTTTTTGGCTTAAGAGGGATAATTTTATACTTGAACAGCTCATCCAAGCTCCAGATTAAACTAGTGCTTTCTTAAAAAGGACAAAACAAGTAGCCAGTAAAATTTTAGATGCTGAAATGGGACCATCTGTCCAGTACAGCAGTATTTTCTGTAGTGATTCCAAACCAGCTCGTTCCCCTGGTCAGAGGGCAGCAAGAAATTAAGGGATAGATAGAGGTGCTTCTTTGGGATCTCATGATGTGCATGGCTGAGTGTGGGTGCTAAATGCAACCAGGAAAAGAATTCAAGAAAGGTTTTCATGTGTCCTTATTGGAAGAGAAGTTTTAATTCTGCTGGGAAACATGTGTTGCTTTTTAAAACCCCAGCGCTTGTCCTCCATGTGAATACATCTATTTTTTTACCTGAATATTTTTATTAATTTTAAACCAAGCCACTAGGCCTACACTCATTAAACTGGTCTTGTAACGATTCCTAGGTCTGTTTTAACCAGCTTTCCTCAGGTTTTTGGCCATACAGGATCTTTGTAGCTCTTTTATCTGCACTTCTCTCGGTGTTTACAGTACTCACACTGTGACTCTCAGGTGCACTCCACAGGTACACAATGAACAGCCACAGGAAAGCCTTACAGCTGTTAAATGTGAGCAATATCCCTCTGCTCTGGCTGGCAGGGCTGGAGGAACCTTTGGTACAGCTGCTCTGAGCTTGTTCCTAACACTGCTCCTGTTCCTCAGGCGGTTCTGGGTGACCAGCTATTAATTAACCAATGTAAAATCACTATAAAATGGACTTGATCATAACCAGTGGGGCAGTTGGTAACTTGGAACCCTATTTTAAATGAATAATCCATTGTTTTACATAGGAAATGATCACAATTCCTTCAGGAATATACTAGGACTGGCTTCCCCACACTGGTTTTGTTCCCTGGGACAACTTGCATCCCTAAGAACAGCTTCCTGTGTGCTGCAGGAATGGGGACTGTGCTGCACAGGGGCAGTGAGCTGGGTTGGAATTTGTTTCTTTGCAAAGGGGATTCCTGTGACTGTCACAGTTGGGAAAAGGGAATAGGCCTCGTGTTGAGCTCCTGGCAGGGTGGGAGATAGGAGATGGAGCTGTGGGCATTCCTCCAGTGGGAATAAAGAGTGCTGTTGCCTTTACAAACCCATCTGCCTGGCATTGCCTGTCTTCTGCTAAGCATTTCAAAGGTTAGAAGAGGGGTAAAAATAGCATTTTTCAAGCTGACTTGTTCTGGTTTTATATTTAAACTAAAGAACATGGAGCACTTTCAGTTGAATTTTTGTTACGCTCCTGCTTCTTAGTCTGGGACTGTAAAATAAATTGGATTTGCTTTTGGGTTTGTTTTTTTTTTTTTTTTTTTTTTTCATTTGTGTTATTGCTAAAACTAAAAGGCCCTGCTTCACTCAACCAGGTGCTGCTTCTCTTAAAGCCTTAAACCTTCAGTGTAAGATGGACATGCTCTGTGTGCTGGAAGAAAAACCAAAGGTACTGCACATTACACCACACACAGGTATTTTTTCTAACACTGTATTTGGCATCTTTTTTCTTACTAATTATCTGTCTTTTTGTACATTAAAGGGACATTATCATCTCTGAAATGCTCCGAGGTACTTCTGGCTTAGTGTGAATCAGACACACAATCCCCAGAACCACTTTTTGGGCATTTTCAGCTAAGTTTTGAGTCTCCCTGTCTTGAAGAGGGAGAATCAGTACAACACAGACGTTAAGGCAGTGAAAGGCAGGAAACCTTATGACTTTCTCTCTGCACCTTCTCTTGTAAGAGTATATTTAATATTAAGGCCAAGACTCTTGTGTAAACAACAGAGTCCAACCTCTCTCTCTGAGGCAGCTTGAGGCTGATGGAGGAAAGAAGCTTGGAGTTATAAACACTTGTAGCTTCTTCTAAAACTATAACCAGCTTTAAAAGTTCTTTAAGTTGATGCTGTTAGTTCCTGAAAACAAGACTGTGCTTTTTTTTTTTTTTTTTTTTGTGCTTTTGACCCCATTTCAAGGCTTTTTACAGCAGCACTTCCTCATTTTCTTTATTTGGAAACCCTTCTTCCCCTGCTTTGGCTGAGTGTTGATTCATAGCTGAGCTGCTGGAAACTGCACAACTGTTGAAGGATGTGCTTCTATTGTGCTTTTAAAGGGTTCCTTGCTGACAAACATCCATGGAAACGTTCCCCCAGCACTGCCATCCCACTATAAACAAGGCAGGAGCCAGGAGGGCACCAGAGGTGGCAATCAGAACAGCCTCACCCCTTTGTGGAGCTCCAGCCCAGTTAATAACAAACAGCACAGCCATGAATAAATAAGAGCCTGGATTGTTTACTGAGCGTTTTATTTGTACAAAGAGGCATAGCAGGGAGTGAGGAATGAGAGCAAACAGGAATTCTGCTCCCAGGAATGCAGAGCTGGGGCTGGGAGCTTCACCATCCACCCCCAGGAGCAGCACAGGCTGCAGGCCAGGCTTCACAGCAATGAAGGACCAAGAAAAAGCAGGAACACAGGAATCAGCGAGCAAGAGGAAGAGCAGAAAGCAATAGAACAGTGCTGCCTTGCTGCCTCACTCTTGGATTAACAGCTCCATCTGTTCGAGGCCAGGCTCACTCTGTCATTTCACAAAACAGAAAGAAAATCCCTGTTCAATGCCAGCACTCGGTGTCCTTCAAACAGAATGGAAAACACCTCAGATGCAGCACATGGGCTTGAGAACAGGTCAACAACAATTATTCTGGAAGTTAACATTTTAAAACTAAATAAATTACTAAGCAAAACACCTCTATGTTAAATATCAAAGTAATAATTAGTAAAATCCAGTTACTACTTGTAGCAGTGCAAAATAAAATAGCAGCATTTGTATGGAAATGGGATTCAGTGTAAACACTTGTTACTGAAACTGTAAATTGGGTCTGGCTGGAGCTCAAACAGTTCCAGAGCATCTGCCTGGCTTGCAAACCTTTGGAGGCTCCTGTTTCCAGGAGGACAGTGACCAGCACATGCTGGAATTCCTTACCTGCAGCCCAGCTCCCAACAGGTTCAGCAGGACTGGTTCGATGGGAGGATATTTGGGGCTTTTAAGCCAGGAGTTAAAGCAAATAATGTTGGGAATGAAAAGCCTGGCCCGGGAAAACTACACCAGGATCGGGTCATACATGTGTTTCTGCTCAGGGGCAGGAACGGACCAGACCCCCCACCCACTGCAGGGTGGGTCACTGAGCTTTTGGAATAATTTGGAATGGGACCTTAAAGCTCATCCTGTTCTACCCCCTGCCCTGACAGGAACCCCAGGTTGCTCCAAGCCCCGTCCAACCCCCAGGACTCAGCATTCAAACAAGGACCTGAATTAATCAGAAAGGAAAAAGTAGTCGCGGTGTGACTGAGCACGTGGAGCTGCCCCCAAATCTCGCCCCGTTCTTGTGACAACCCCGGCCCCGGGTGCCTTCACACCCCGAGGATGCTCTCGGGCACACCGTGTCGGATCAGCCTCGCAAAAACGCTGAGATTTGGGAGGCAGGAGCGTTGCTCCAGCCCCTGGTCCGAGCCAGACGGATTTGCTGCGGACACACCTCCAGCAGCTCCAGGAGTCTGCTTGCTGAGGGAGGGGGTGATTCCCAGCACCCGGCTCTACCACTGCTGGAAAGCCACATCACGATGGAGCCATGGGATACAGCACGGGCAGAGATGGGTGAAAAGCCACGCTCACATCCTCAGGGCATCCCCAGCAGCTCACGGGAGCGGCGGCAGGACCGTGGGGACTGAGCAGTGCCGGGATGGCGGGTACCAGACAGGAGAACTGGCAGGACTGAAGCAGTGCCGCGATGGTGGATGCCAGGTGGAAGAACCAGGTGGGACGCAGCATTCCCTCGATGCTCCGGGAGAACCGGCAAGACTGAAGCGGTGCTGGGATGGTTGGTACCAGGTGGGATGCAGCATTCCCTCGATGCCCGGCGGGTCCCGCTCCGCTACCGCCGCCGGACGGGCCGGTAGACACAGATGGCCATGAGGATGATGGTGAGCAGCAGAGCGCTGAGGATGCTGCCCAGCAGCACTGCGGCGAGAAATGAAAGAACATCAATTAAACACTCCCTGACCAACTCCCCGGGCTGTAGCCGGTGTTCCCCGCTGCTCACCCAGGTTCTGGTGCTGCAGCACAGCGTAGGGCCGGCTGCGCTCCGCCGGGCCCGGGGACAGCGGGGACAGCGCCCAGCCCCGCGCCGCCGCCAGCCCCATCGCGCCCGACACGGCACGGACCCCGCCGGGCTTTGTGCACCGGGCCCGGCCCTGCCCCTTCCTGCCGCCCGCCCCGCCCCGGGACCGGCCTTCCGGGGGAGCGGGGCGAGGGAGCGGCACCGGGGAGGCAGCGGGAGCGGCACCGGGAACGGCAGCGGGAACGGCACCAGGAACGACACCGGGAACAGCGCCGGGAGCGGCACCGGCACCGGCACCGGGAGTGGCTCCGGGAACGGCACCGGGAACGGCACCGGGAACAGCGCCGGGAGCGGCTCCTGGAGCGGCACCGGGAAACAGGCACCGGGAACAGCACCGGGAGCGGCAGCGGCACCGGGAGCGGCTGCGCCCCGCGCGTCCGCCTGTCCCTGCATCCTTGTGGGCTTCTCCTTCTCGCCCCCAGCCCCATGTGTTCCCCCAAGCCCCCCACTGCCATGAACGTGGGTTCTTTTAGGTGTTTTACGAGCCCCAAACTCCGAGGAACGGTGATGCTGCGCTGGGAGCCACGGCAGATGTTGATTCACATCAGCTCAGGGATGCCTCACCCCGACCCAGGATTTGGTTTTAACTAAATGAGGTATATTAGGGTTTTTTATATTATGAGGTATATTAGGGTTTTTCCGTGTTCAAATGCCTTTTCCCCGGATCCCCCGGGATGGGGCGGCAGGAGGCACCGACCTGCCCGGCTTCAGCAGCGCCTGGGAGCCTCCCCCGGGCTTGGGTGATTCCCCCGCCGGGTTTTGGGTGTTGTAGCAGGACAAGGTGTGTCTGCACGGCGACAGCCCCCTTGTCCCGCAGCCCAGCCCGAGTTCTGAGCACTCCACGAACACATCACGGCGAGCTCCGGCTCCTCTCCCTCCCCTCATCTCCGAGCATCGGCATCACCTTATTTCCACAAATTATTTCCATCACCTTTATTTTCCAAACACGGCACAGCTACAAACATGCACGGAGGCACCTCCGAGCGAGGAAATTCCTCCATCTGCCCCGGGATTGGGGTTCTCCTTCACTCCCCTTGGTTTCCAGCGGTGGCCCAATTCTCCCTGCTCTGGCTCGCAGATTTTCCTGCCAGCAGCGAGGATGGGATGTGCCGCTTCCACCGGGATGCTGGTGGAGATGCCGGTGCTGTCCGTGGTGGCCCCGTCGCTGTGCCAAGGAGCCAGCCCGAGCCGTGTCCGTGCTACAGGACAGGGGGCCATGCCCACCCCCTCTGCCTGGGCGGCTCTCGTGGTTTTCTCGGGCCGAATGCAGACAGCGAGGCGCTGAGCGAGACACAAAACACAAAAACACAAAAACAAAGGCGTCTCCTTCCTGCCCTGGAGCCACGCTCCTCTCCCCGAGCCCTTAATTAACACAACAACTGAGGATGCATCACTGACCCCAGTGGGGTCCCTGCCCACCCCAGCCCACCCAGGAGCTGTGGGATTGTCCCCCTGCTCCTGTGGGATTGTCCCTCTGCTCCTGTGGGATTGTCCCTCTGCTCCTGTGGGATTGTCCCTCTGCTCCTGTGGGATTGTTCCTCCTGCTCCTGTGGGATTGTCCCTCCTGCTCCTGTGGGATTGTCCCTCTGCTCATGTGGGATTGTCCCCCCCTGCTCCTGTGGGATTGTCCCTCTGGCTCCTGTGGGATTGTCCCTCTGGCTCCTGTGGGATTGTTCCTCCTGCTCCTGTGGGATTGTCCCTCCAGCTCCTGTGGGATTGTCCCTCTGGCTCCTGTGGGATTGTTCCTCCTGATCCTGTGGGATTGTCCCTCCAGCTCCTGTGGGATTGTTCCCCCTGATCCTGTGGGATTGTCCCCCCTGCTCCTGTGGGATTGTCCCCCTGCTCCTGTGGGATTGTCCCTCTGGCTCCTGTGGGATTGTTCCTCCTGCTCCTGTGGGATTGTCCCCCTGCTCCTGTGGGATTGTCCCTCTGCTCATGTGGGATTGTCCCCCCTGCTCCTGTGGGATTGTCCCTCTGGCTCCTGTGGGATTGTTCCCCCTGATCCTGTGGGATTGTCCCCCCTGCTCCTGTGGGATTGTCCCTCTGGCTCCTGTGGGATTGTCCCTCTGCTCCTGTGGGATTGTCCCTCTGGCTCCTGTGGGATTGTCCCTCTGCTCCTGTGGGATTGTCCCCCTGCTCCTGTGGGATTGTCCCTCTGGCTCCTGTGGGATTGTCCCCCTGCTCCTGTGGGATTGTTCCCTCTGCTCCTGTGGGATTGTCCCCCCTGCTCCTGACCTGCTTGAGGGACCCCGGTGTCCAGACGAGCTTGTACACCATGTAGAGGGGGATGCAGATGAAGGATGATGCCCCGATGAGGAATCCCACAGAGATGCTCCACTCGGGGTACTGGTACTCAAAAAAGGTCAGGGGTGGCTGGTCCAGGAGGGAGCTGATGACGATGAACTGCAACGAGCAGAGGCACAGGGGCCCCGAGTCCTGTGAGTTTGGGCCCTTCACAGGAAGACAGACATTGAAGGGCTGGAGTGTGTCCAGGGAATGGAACAGAGCTGGGGAAGGGTCTGAGGGAGCTGGAGGGGCTCAGCCTGGAGAAAAGGAAGCTCAGGGAGGATCTTGTTTCTCCCCACAAGTCCCTGAGGGTGCTGCCAGGTGGGGGTTGGACTCTGCTCCCAGGGAACAGGGGATAGAACCAGAGGAAATGGCCTCAAGTTGTGCCAGATTACGTTGGACATCAGGGAAAATTTCCTCACCAAAAGGGGTGTCCTGCCCTGGCACAGCTGCCCAGGGCAGTGGTGGAGTCCCCATCCATGGAGGGATTTAACAGATGTGTAGGTGTGGGCCCTGGGTTCATGGTGGCCTTGGCAGTGCTGAGTAATGCTTGAACTCTTTCATCTTAGAGGGCTTTTCCAACCTAAATAATTCTCTGATCTCCCCGGCCCCAGCACTGATGGCAGCTCACCCCATAGGTTATGAGGGTGCAGGGATGGAACAAGATGACCTTTAGGGTCCCTTCCAACCCAAACCATCCTGTGATTCCATGGTTCTATGAACACCATCCACGTCCTGCTGCTCCCCCTGTTGTCCCAAATCCCAGCCAGCATGGCCATCACAGGGATGGGTGAGGGCTGGGGGCCTCTGTGAGCTGGCGAGGGCTGCTCAGCCCCGTGCTGAAACAAAACCCTTGGCTGTGTGCTTTGATGATAATACTCCTCTCTTAATAACCAGGGCAAAGCGCTCAGAGCCATAATTAATCCTCACAAGGCCTCTTCTCCTGCAGATCTGCTGAGATTAGACCCCTCTGCCGACAGCAGCCTTTGAAGTGCCGTGGGAGCTGGCATTTCAAAGGGACAGATCCAGCCCAGCACACGGGAGATGCACCCGTGGCCAGCCCTGCCAGGGATGCTGCGTGCTGGGGGGATGAGACAAAGCTGAGCTTGCACCCATGTGAGCACCCAGCTTTGCCCTGGAGCTGTGGAAAGGGCTGGAAAATGAACTCCCAGCTCCCTTTTTCAGTGAGGCTGTGGGCAGTGTGGCTGGAGCAGCAGCATGGGGAGGGCTTGCATGAGGTCTCACAGCCCTGTCCACTCTCCTGGTGAGCTTTGTCAGCTTGTTTGAGTGAGAGGGGAGTTATCCATGGCACGGGGAGCTGGGCAGCAGAGGGGTGTTGCTGTCCTGCAGGGTGCCCAGGGGGACAGTGATGACCCTGTCCATGATTCAGCCGTGGGTACTCACTGCCAGCAAGGCTGGGCTGATGGCAACCCAGCACAGCTTCCAGAAGAGCCCTGGGGTGAAGCCCAGCATGGCTTTGACATCGTGGGAGAACCTCTGGATCCCTGCCAGAGGAGAGAGCGCTCAGGATCCTGCTGGGGACGTGGGTTCAGGGCTGTCCACACAGACACAACACCCTCTGTTCCCATCCCAGCCTGGCCACGAGCCACACACAGGACCCAGTGCCCAGGATTTACTCACCTGTGCAGGGTGACACACCCCTGGAGGTGTCCACCAGGTGTTTTCCATGCCAGAGGCAGTTTCTTACCATAAAACCAGGAGACAGCAATGGTTTCCAGGAGCACCACGGCCAGGATGGAGCAGCCAGCACCAAACTCCTCCAGCAGCTTCACCACGTAGGCTCCCCCCTGGAGCAGCACGAGGAGGGGAGGCTGCAAACCCCACAGGGGTGAAGGAGGTGGGTGTGGGGGGCCAGGGCAGGGCCCTGGTGCCAGTGGAACTCACATAGGTGAGGGTGCTGAGGGAGCCCAGGAAACAGACTGTGATGAGGCCAAGAACAAAGAGCTCCCGTCGCCCTGCCAGGACCTGGGGGTACTCGTCCATCACGGCTGTGATCACGGCCTCCAAACCTCCAAACTGCAAAGGAAATGCTGGCATGGGTGGGGAAATGGGGTGTGGGGACAGTCCTGGTCTGCAAGAAAATCTGTGTGGCAGAGCAGGGATGTCCCATCCCATCCCATCCCATCCCATCCCATCCCATCCCATCCCATCCCATCCCATCCCATCCCATCCCATCCCAAGGCCGTAACTCCCCTTGTCACCCCACAATCAGCCATGGGACATGGCCACCCCCACTGGGAATGTCCTGTCCTACCGTGCTGTCCAGCCCCAGGGTGATCATCATCAGGAAGAAAATGATGGCAAAGAAGGTGGATCCCACCATGTTGGCAATTGCTTCAGGGTAGGTGATGAAGAGGAGGCTGGGCCCTAGGAGGGGACACTGGCTTGGTTGGCTGTTCCCTGACACTGCCCTGGGGGTGGGAATTTTCTTGGGGAAGAGGCTGCTGGAGGGAGGAGAACCTTTATCTCTGGCGACATCCTCCACCTCCACGTCCCTCATCTCGGCCATGTAGCCCAGCACGGTGAAGATGACAAAGCCTGAGAGGAAGCTGGTGAGGCAGTTCACAGCACTGGTGACAAGTGCATCCCTGGCAGGCAGGAAAGAGGGAGAGACCCCACTCCAGGTCAGCCCTCACCCCTCTCCAGCTGCCCTGGCCTTCCCCATCTCCAGTTCCTTCAAAACCATCAGGGAAATGGGGAAAGATGCTCAGCCTGCAGCTATGGGGACCAGGAGCTGTTGGGATGTGGCAGTGAGGCACAGGAGCTGTTGGGGTGTGGCAGTGGGGACCAGGAGCTGTTGGGGTGTGGCAGTGGGGCACAGGAGCTGTTGGGATGTGGCAGTGGGGCACAGGAGCTGTTGGGATGTGGCAGTGGGGCACAGGAGCTGTTGGGGTGTGGCAGTGGGGACCAGGAGCTGTTGGGATGTGGCAGTGGGGCACAGGAGCTGTTGGGGTGTGGCAGTGGGGCACAGGAGCTGTTGGGATGTGGCAGTGGGGCACAGGAGCTGTTGGGGTGTGGCAGTGGGGACCAGGAGCTGTTGGGATGTGGCTGTAGGGACCAGGAGCTGTTGGGGTGTGGCAGTGGGGACCAGGAGCTGCCAGAACATTCCTCCACTGCAGCTGTGCCCACTGGGATGGACCCTCACCTGTAGCAGTTGTTGTGGAAATGGTTGTAACTGGCCAGAGCAAGGAGGACTCCAAATCCAGGGCCCAAGGAGAAGAAAATCTGTGCAGCAGCATCCACCCAAACCTGGAGGGAGAAACAACAGGAGGATGGGCAGGGCAGGGGGTCCTTGGTGCTGGGGCTGTGCTGGCACATCTGTCCAGAGCCCCTCTCCTGCCTGCCCTGGAGATGTCCTGGGAGCCCAGGAGCTGCTGTGGCATGGAGTGAGCTCCTTCCCACCCTGGGGTCCTGCAGCAGCCAAACCCAGCAGTGTCACCCATGCTCAGAGTAGGGATGGATGGAGGGGAGCCCCGAGCCTGCCCAGCACATTCAGCACAGCCCTCATTACCTTTAATGAGAATTCTCAAGTGCTGCCTGGTAATTACCCACAGGAAACCCATTGTCAGCCCAGGGGGGAGCACAGCACAAACAAAACCAGCCAGAATGAGATGGGTGATTCAATTATGGATTTACATTTCCAAGAGCCCAGGGCTCCTCTGTTTTTGTGGGAACAAGGGCCCCACTGCCCTGTGTTGTGGTCAGACCCATGGGCAGGGCTGGGTGGGGGTCCTGGGGAGGGGTTCTGGGTGCCCAGATGGGTGGGTGGGTGTCCTGGGGAGGGTTCTGGGTGCCCAGATGGGTGGGTGGGGGTCCTGGGGAGGGGTTGGGTGCCCAGATGGGTGGGTGGGGCTGGGGAGGGTTCTGGGTGCCCAGATGGGTGGGTGGGTGTCCTGGGAGGGGCTCTGGGTGCCCAGATGGGTGGGTGGGTGGGAGGGCTCTGGGTGCCCAGATGGGTGGGTGGGTGTCCTGGGGAGGGCTCTGGGTGCCCAGATGGGTGGGTGGGTGTCCTGGGGAGGGCTCTGGGTGCCCAGATGGGTGGGTGGGTGCCCCTGGGAGGGCTCTGGGTGCTGCCATGCCCCGGGCAGGGGGTCCCACCGTGCCCTCACCGCAGTGCTCAGGAGCTTGCCCCAGTCTGGGCGCAGGTAGAACACGACTCCTCTCCAGGCTCCGGGCAGGGTGGCCCCTCGGATGAGCAGGATGAGCAGGACAATGTAGGGCAGGGTGGCTGTCACCCACACCACCTGGGGGGAGGCAGCTGTCACCCCATGGCACCGCCAAACCCCCGTGTTGGGCTCAGTCTGGGCTGAGGAGGAGGTGACATCCCCTCTTCCACAGGATCCTACCAGGTGATGGGTCCCTCCTCACCTTCCCAGAGGTTTTCACCCCTTTCCACAGGCTGAAGTAGACGATGGTGAAGATGAGGAAGAGGCAGAGGAGCAGCTGCCAGCGGATCCCCCCAATGTCATACAGCCCCCCGGATTTCTGGATCTCCAGGACCTTCCTCCTGCAGGCAGGGATCCCCACGGCCAGGAGCAAGCTCAGCCCCAGGCAGGCATCCCATGAGCTCCTCAGGAGCATCCCCACCTCAGAGCCTGCTCCCAGAGCCCCCATCCCACCATCCACATCCGTGCACTCACGTGTAAAACTCCTCGGCGGGGGACCTGGAGAAGTTGGTCCAGGTCACGTTGCTCTTCCCAAAGTAGTTGGTGCAGTCAGGGGTGTTCCAGGGGTTGTCACAGCTCGCCCAGGGCAGGGTGCCCGAGAAGGAGGAGTAGAAGTAGTAGAGAGCCCAGGCAATGATGGTGTTGTAGTAGAAGGAGACGTAGAGGCCGATGATGCAGATGGCAAAGCCAATGCCTGGGAATCCAGGATTGGGCTCAGCCCTGGGACACAGCTTTGGGGGTCACAGTGTCCCCTGGGCTGGGGCTCTCTCACCTTTAAAGATGGGGCTTTGGGGGTCACAGTGTCCCCTGGGCTGGGGCTCTCTCACCTTTAAAGATGGGGCTTTGAGGGTCACAGTGTCCCCTGGGCTGGGGCTCTCTCACCTTTAAAGATGGGGCAGATACGTTTCCAGATGGGGATGGCTCCTGTCCTGTGGAACTGCCCCAGGGCCAGCTCCATGTAGAAGAGGGGCACCCCCCCAAAAACAGCCATCAGCGTGTAGGGGATGAGGAAGGCTCCTGCAGGGTGGGGAGCACAGCAGGGTGACCACCAGGTGGCCATTGTCACCTCCCTCCCTCCCTCCCGGCACTGCCCCAGCAGGTTTGTGAAACATTTTGGAAACGATCTGGTCAGAGGAGCTCAGAGATGTGAGACCCTGCTCGGTGTTCCAGCTTCCTGGGATCCCAGGCTGGAGTCCCAGCCCCTGCTGGGGAGGCGCCATTCAGTCAGGATGGAATAAAGAACCACACAAACCATTGGGGTGCAGGGGAGGGGACACGCAGCACCCCTCAGGTCTGGAAGAGTTTTGGAGGAAAATCTGACTGAGTATGCACAGCCACCCCAAGACACATAATTAACGCTGTAATCTGCATTATTCATAACATCCTCATTTTTACTGGGGCTACACTTGTACCCCATGGAGCTTTTGGAGGTGGAACTGCTCTCTGAGTTCTGCTGGGATTAGTTAATTTAACCCCCACGGTTAAATTAACCCATCACCCATCTGACAGATGTGTGAGTGGTGCAGCATCTCCAGCACCCCAACATTCCCAGTATCCCCAGCATCCCCAGTATGCTCAAAAATCCCAGCACCTCCAGCATCTCTAGCATCCCTAACACACCTCAATATCGCCTCCAGTATCCCAAATATCCCCAGCACCCTCCTGTCTGCCTGGCCCAACAGGAACAAGTATTTTCAGGGTTTTCCTTCCAGGCAGAGCCCAGGTTGTGCTGGTCCATCCCAGTGTTCCCCCTCCATGGGGCTGTGCTCCCCCAGAGCTGCTCCCTGAACTCCTCATCCTCCTGTGTGTGTGGGGCAGGTGGAAACCTCCCACCAGAACCACAGGCACGCAGAGGGGCTCAGCTCTGCTCCCAGTCCCACAGGAACAACTCACAAATAACTGTGTTTCAACGTGGGCACCTGGGATCCACAGTTTTGCCTTGAGTATGGAACTAATTATCTCTTTCTAATTTTCCCAAGTAGTAGAGGATGTTCCCTGACAGCTGACTTTGGCAATTAAATCCACTGTGCTTTCCCAAACAGCACAAAATTCTCATCCTCCCCTTTTTCATTTCCATGTGAGGGGCTTTTCTATCCTGCTCTGTTCCAAGCAATTTATTTAGTTGTCATTTACTGAAGGTTTTTCCCTTTGTGGTGTTCCTGTGTCTTTGCTTTCCATCGATCCCTCAAAGCTGGGGCTGCTGGTGAGGTCCAGCCCTGCCAGCCAGGATCCACAGCAGGAGGGTGGGATGCTCATGAGGATGATTTTAAACCAGGAGCCACCCCAAAGGGCAGCTTCCCAGAGTCCCAAGATCATGAGGTGTGTGAACCTCACAGTCCAGATTTATGGGTCTTAATCCTTTTTCGCAGTTTGGACCATGCTAATTCTCCCTTTGTGATCCTAGAGCTGCTAACACACCTCTAATCCCACTGGGAAAGGAGAGAAAGACCAGAAAAGGAGGAAAAGACCCCAGGGAAGGAGGATGGAGGGAGTGGAGGAGGATTTTGAATGAAGAAAGACACAAACAGACAGATGTCGGGAGAAGTTGGGTCTGTCTCTAAACCGCCCTGTCTGAAGTGGAGCAGCTGGAAACAAAGAAGGAAAAGAAAGAGTGGATTTTTCAGGGTGGGAAAGATGGAAAATGAGGAAAAAGGCATCTTTTCTCCAAAAGAAGAGTTAAATAAGCCCAGTGGTGTCCTTACCCCCTCCGTTCTGGTAGCAGATGTAAGGGAACCGCCAGACGTTGCCCAGGTCGACGGCGAATCCGATGACAGAGAGGAGGAAATCCATCTTTTTACTCCACTTGTCCCTGGGGTGCCTGCGGGGGTTTGGGGATGCAGGGCTGGCAGGGGGACCCAGGCAGGGCTGCTCTGCCATGCTGCCACCCCGGCAAATCCTGCAGGATTCAGGCTGGGTAACTTGGGGCCGGGGAGGATTTCTGTGTGGCTGATGACAGATCCGAGGAGGGGAGGGTCAGGCTGACTGCGCTTCCCCACCTCCCGCTGGAAACCCACGGCACGGAGAGCAGCCGGCAGGGGAACCCGAGCCCTGCTCGGATCAAAGGCAGCAGGGGAGAGCAGCCCTGGGACCAGCCTGGCCCTGCAGGGACCAGCATCATCCCACAGGGACCAGCATCATCCCACTGGGACCAGCCTGACCCTGCAGGGACCAGCATCATCCCACTGGGACCAGCCTGGCCCTGCAGGGACCAGCATCATCCCATAGGGACCAGCATCATCCCACTGGGACCAGCCTGACCCTGCAGGGACCAGCATCATCCCACTGGGACCAGCATCATCCCACTGGGACCAGCCTGACCCTGCAGGGACCAGCATCATCCCACTGGGACCAGCCTGGCCCTGCAGGGACCAGCATCATCCCACAGGGACCAGCATCATCCCACTGGGACCAGCCTGACCCTGCAGGGACCAGCATCATCCCACTGGGACCAGCATCATCCCACTGGGACCAGCCTGACCCTGCAGGGCATCATCCCACTCCAGCATCATCCCACTGGGACCAGCCTGGCCCTGCAGGGACCGGCATCATCCCACTGGGACCAGCATCATCCCACTGGGACCAGCCTGGCCCTGCAGGGACCAGCATCATCCCACTGGGACCAGCCTGACCCTGCAGGGACCAGCATCATCCCACCAAAACCAGCCTGACCCTGCAGGGACCAGCATCATCCCACAGGGACCAGCCTGACCCTGCAGGGACCAGCATCATCCCACAGGGACCAGCATCATCCCACAGGGACCAGCCTGGCCCTGCAGGGACCAGCATCATCCCACCAAAACCAGCCTGACCCTGCAGGGACCAGCATCATCCCACAGGGACCAGCATCATCCCACAGGGACCAGCCTGACCCTGCAGGGACCAGCATCATCCCACAGGGACCAGCCTGACCCTGCAGGCACCAGCATCATCCCACTGGGACCAGCCTGGCCCTGCAGGGACCAGCATCATCCTATAGGGACCAGCCTGACCCTGCAGGCACCAGCATCATCCCACCAAAACCAGCCTGGCCCTGCAGGGACCAGCATCATCACACTGGGACCAGCATCACCTTGTGTGAATAAACATCACCCCGTGTGTGCCACCCAGGGGAGGGGATTCCAGCTCAGTTTTGGGGCTGAGGTGGTAAAATGGGACCCTGTTTCCTCCTCTTTCCTGACAAATCCCTGTTTTTCTCTTGTGAGTTTTGCTAAGGAGGTGTCACTGGTGCTTGAAGGGGAAATTCAGGAATCATGGTGTGGTTTGGGTAGGAAGGGACCTTTAAAGGTCATCTCATCCACCTGGGCTCGACGGGTCTCTCTAGGGTGTGAGTTGCTGGGAAAAAAAGCACACAAAAGTGAAATAACTTTCACAACTGAGCTGTGACCAGGAGGGGATGGCAGCGTCCCCAAAGCCACCGCTCTGCCCTGTGACAGTTTCACAGCAAAATTCATTGCAGTGAAACGTGTCTGTGCAGGGCTTGCACAGACCCGGGGTCACCGGGTTCTCCCGGGGCTCTGGGGGCCTCCAGCCCCGGCTTTCCCAGCCTTTCCCATCGGTAATTAAAAGAAGCTACAGGAGAGATGGAGCCGGAGCTGCGGCTCCAGGGCCCTGGTGAGGGGGTTGCTGTGACGACGTGACGCAGCTGCCGGGCACGGGGAGCCTCTGGACACTGTTAATCCCTCAGGCACACACACGGACACCCGCTCGAAACCTCCAGTTAAAAGCACTTTTTTTTTTTTTTTTTTTTTTTTTTTTGTGTATGTGTGTCTGGTCCTGGCTGCTTGTGCTGTCACAGAATGGAATCGCAGAATCATGGAATTGTTTGGACTGGAAAAACCTAAAGGTGGGTCCAGTCCTGTCAGTGTTTCCACAGGTGGGCTGCACACCACAGACTTCTCCTTCTCCACTGTGGAACCTGAAATTATTGTGGCTTTAAGATGAAATAATTGTTCTTTGGACATCTCTGCTGTGAAATACATCAGTTTCCTGCTGGTGGGTTACGTGAGGATTTTCCCCGAGTGCAGGGGTTGGATGGGGGGCTCAGAGTGGTCCCTGGGCTGGGGGGGAGCGAGTGGAGACTGGGGGGTCCCAGCTCAGCCCCCACTCCTGAGCCTGGACCCGAGCCCAGCCTGAGCACACAGGTGAGGCACAATTAATCTGCTGTGGTTTATAGGGGATTTGTGTCCCTCCTGGGACTTCCCAGAGCCTGCATCCCAATCCTTCAGCGCAGGAGTGGAGATGAAAGCCGAGCCTGTGGGGGCTGCCAGAGGGTTTGGGATGAGGAGGAGAAATCCCCTCTGCCTGCAGGGCGTGCTGGGGAGCAGGATGTGACCCCCTGACCAAACACCAACTCGGGGCATGAATAACAGAACTGAGGCAGCTGCTGAAAAATAATAAAGCATCTGTGAAAAATAGTAGATAATAGTTCTTTCTCTGCAGCTCACCCTTCTTTTACCCGGGTGGTTTATATGGAGTGGCTCGGTGTGACAAGTGGGAGACTCCCCATGCCCATGTCCTGCCCGTGCTCAGGAGGGCTCAGCAGATGGGCTCAGGCACTGCCAGGGGTCTGTGGGGTCTGTGGGAAGCGGGCACAGCCCCCAGCATCCCTGGAGCACTGGACAGAGACCCTTTTCCCACTGTGAGGTGGCGGCTGTTCCAACTCTGGCGCGTTTAAAACCAAACTCCTTTCTCTCCTGAAGAGCCTCTAGTTTCCCTCACACCGAGCTATTAAATCCCACCCGGAGGGGTTCAGAGCTGGCCTGCAGGACCATCCATGGCCGGAGCTATTCCCGCAGTCCCGGAGCTGTTCCCGCAGCGCTCGCACCGGGGCCGTGCGGGTTTGCAGCGCAGGGATGCGCACGCTGCTGCCTGTGCTCAGGCACGGACCCAGCTCCGTTTCCCAGGCTCGGTGGATGCCCCGCTCCAGCCCAGGGCTGAGCGAGCCGTCGGTTCGGTGCCTCCATCCCCGGCAGATGGCCCCGGGCCCGGGGAATGAGCCGTGAATGCTCGCGGCGCTCCCGTGCGCTGCCCCTCCGCTCCTCCGGCAGCGCTGTCAAATCGATGATGGGAGAGCTTTGAAATCTCCCTGAGTTTTTAGAAGCTGCAAGGTGGAAAGAGCAGCTGGAGATGGGAGCGAGGGTCACTGGGGAGATCATGGAACGGTTTGGGTTGGAAAAGACCTTAAAGATCATCCGGTTCCACCCCTGCCGTGGACAGGACACTTCCACTGTCCCAGGTTGCTCCAAGCCCCATCCAGCCTGGCCTGGGACACTTCCAGGGATGGAGCAGCCACAGTTCTCGGGTCAGCCTGTGCCAGGGCCTCACCACCCTCCCAGAGAAGAATTCCTTCCCAATATCCTGTTTCAATACCTGAGATATCACGATCAGACACAGCCTGTGCTCTGCCTCATCCGCTTATTTCTGCTTTTCCCCTGGTATTTTACTTATTCAAAGCACAAATCACTTCAGATTGAAAATGCAGAGTTTAAATCCAACTCGAATCAGATTTAAATTTGAATATCCATTGCTTTAGAAGTTGTTTCTAAACACCACGGTGACTTGATCAGCAGAATGCTTTCATCCCACCTGCTCATCCGTGCAGGGAAATGCAGGGGAGTGAATTGTGATCTTAAAACAACTATCCTGTTTAAGCCACAGAGGCAGCAGTGGGAAGTTTAATTTAATTAGCATGATACTCAGAGATGTAACTTAATCACATTAAGTATAGATCAACGTGCTTCCATTTAAGCTCTCCAAGCTCCAGAAAACAGGGGCCAATCGTCTCCCACCTGTCTTTAATCCGGGGAGAAGCAGAATTTTCCAAGGAAAAGGAACCAGCAAGGCTTGGGGGTAGCTTGTCCCTGTGCTTCTTCCAGACGATTTTCTCCCAAAGATTCTGGGACCCATCTGATCCAGCAACCACATTCCCCAGAGCTGGTTACGTTTGTGCTGCCACCACCTCTGCTAACGGGTATTTAACAAGCAAATAAACAGCGAAAAGCAAACAGAGTACACGGAAATACGGATACGGCCCAGGCTTCCTCCTGGCCCCTGGAAGGTACAGAAGGGACCGAATTCGGGTTAATCCCGAGGCCAGAGCTCCCTGCAGGCTGGGCAGTGGAGGGAACCTTTGGGATTACGGCCCTGCTGTCATTAGGGCAGCCAAGGGGGAAAAGCTCCGAGGCAGAGGGTGCAGCCCAGCTCTGGGGTCACTCCGGGGGTGAGCCGTGTCCCCGCCGCCCGTGCCGGGGCCGAGCCCCGGGGCAGCGGGGCCGTGCCGGTGGCCGCCGTGCAGCACGGCCGGGCGCCGCTGCCCCCGCAATAACGCGGTTTGTAGTTATTGGAAACTGGACTGCGGAGGAGCCAGGATGCTGTTTCTATGGAAATGTCCTGGAACGGTAAACGAGGGAAGAGGAAAACAGAAGCGATGTTAATGGAGCTGCAGGCTGGGCGCTCTCCGAGGGGCTGTGATGGGGTGATTTTGAGAGGAGGCATTGGCGGCCTGTGGTCATTGTCACCTTCCCGCCGTGCTGGAGTGATCCTGGATGGCTCACGCCTGAAAGGACGCGGCTGTTTCGCCCCTGCCAGGGACCCCCAGAGCCCTGAACCCCTGTCCTAGGCCAGACACGGCCCCAGCGCCCCCCATGTGCGGGGACACCCCCTGGGCTCTCCCCGTCCCGTGTCACCCAGCCCTGTCCCCTCGGGGCTGGATCGGGGTTGTGGGGACCTGGCTGGGGTAACGGGGATCAGCTTGGGGGGGCTGGTGGCGACCCCGGGAGCTGGGGAACGGCTGTGATCGCACCATGGCACCGGTCCCTGTTGAGACACCGGCCTGGACCCAGTCACCCCTCGGGCCGCCGCTGCTGGGGGTGCCGGGGGTAAGGGGCATGCCAGGGCTACGGGGCTGCAGATGCCGGTGCTGGGGGTACCGGTACCGGCAGTACCAGGATGCCGGTGCTGGGGGTATCGGTGCTGGGAGTACCGGCATGCCGGTGCTGGGGGTATCGGGATATGCCGGTGCTGGGGGTATCGGTACCGGCAGTACCAGGATGCCGGTGCTACGGGTACCGGTGCTGGGGGTACCGGGATGCCGGTGCTGGGAGTACTGGTTCCGGCAGTACCGCGATGCTGGTGCTGGGAGTACCGGTGCTGGGAGTACCGGGATGCTGGTGCTGGGAGTACCGGTGGTACCGGGATGCCGGTGTCGAGGGTACCGGGATATGCCGGTGCTGGGGGTACCGGTGCTGGGAGTACCGGGATGCCGGTTCTTGCTGTACCGGTGCCGGTAGTACCGGGATGCCCGTGCCGGCGGTACCGGGATGCCGGTGCTGGGGGTACCGGTGCCGGCAGTACCGGGATGCCGGTTCTCGGGATACCGGTGCCGGCGGTACCGGGATGCCGGTGCCGGCGGTACCGGTGCCGGCGGTACCGGGATGCCCGTGCCGGCGGTACCGGGCCCGGTGCTGCCGGCCGGTGCCGGGGATGCCGGTGCCGGGGATACCGTGCCGGCGGTACCGGGATGCCGGTGGCGGATTGGGGCGGCCTCCCCGGCGGGCGGGGGCGGTGCGGCCCCGCGGGCCGGGCCCGGTGCCCGGCAGTCTGCGGGCGCTGCGGAGCGAGCGCGGCCATGGCGGCGGCCCCGGCGGGTACGGCGGGCGGGGACCGGCACCGGGAACCGGGGGCCGTGACCGCAGCGGGGGTGGCGGGGCAGGGCCGCACTAATGGGTCTCTTCTCCTCATTTCTCCCCGCAGAGGCGGAGACCCGGCAGCGGCTGCTGCGCACCGTCAAGAAGGAGGTGGGTGCGGGACCCCCGGAGCAGCCCCGGCCCGGTGCCCGCGGGGAGCGGCGGCTCCTGCCCCGGGGGCAGCCCCGGGCTGGCTCCGGCTGCTGCAGCCGCGGGTTTAAGAGCCCCCGAAAAAGCAGCCCCGAGCCCACCCGGGCGCGGTTGCGGGTCTCGAGGGGCGGAGGAGCATCCCTGCATTGCCAGTGCCCGGCATCCTTGGAAAATCGCCTCTGGCTGGGGGCAGAGCGCGCCACAACTTGGGATTTTCCGCAGGGAAAAAGGGGCGACTCCCGGTGCTGCATCCTTCCCGTGGGAGCGGGGATGGGACGAGGCAGGGCGGGGGGCAGCGGTGCTGGGGAGCCCGGCCTGGAAAAGGGGGGACCCAAATATTTGTGCACAGTGCGGGGTGATGGCGTTCCGCATCCCGCTGTGCCCCCTCTTCTCAGGCATCTCTAACTCGATTAGTTTGTGCGTTGTTTTATCCGTGTGTTACGCCTGGTCCGGGTCACGGAGCCCGGTCCTGGCCGGTGCCGAAGCGCTGGCGTGTCCTGTCCCCGCAGGTCACCTCCGGGATGCTGGAGCGGGGGGAGCGTGTGGTGTTTTGTTTCTGGTGTTACGAGCGTCTCGCTATCCGGTTTACAGGAGTGCAAGGCACTGCTTGGAGTCGGGAGAAGCAGAGCCGTGGGCGGTGGGTTTGGGGAGGGCAGCGCTGCCCCCCCAGAACACTTCCCACCTTTAATGCTGTGCCGGGTGTGGTGCTGAGGAATACTACTGGTTGCCTCAGCAACAGCTATTAAACCAGGAAAAGGGTATGACATTTATTTGGCGTTGTGGATGGAGCTGCCATCTCGTTATTGCTGTCTGTGGCAGCTCTGCAGGGTGGGAGCCAGGGCTGCTCCTGTGCTGGCCTTCAGTGCTGGCTGTGCTCCCTCCCAGGGCCCTGTGCTGGGGGAAAGTGCAGCTGCTGCCTCGGGGAGCAGGGCTGGGCTTGCACTGTGCCCTTCTGCTGGATTTTGGGGAGATAACGTGGGTTTTGTGGATGTGAGCAAAGCCTGAGGGAGGGAAGGGTGCGTGGGGAAAGCCATCCTGCCCTGTGAAGTGCCACCGTGGGGCTGTCACCTGTGTGCTTGGCACATTCCAGGCTCTCTCCAGCTGCCCCTTGGTGCTGACTCAGAGCAGAGGCTTTTTCCTGGTGATCCCGTGGTTCAGGATGTTGGCTGTGGGTTCCCTGCCTGTGCAGGTACCAGCTGGTTGCAATTCCCTTGGGATTTGCCTTGCACTCCTGCTGGGAGTGCTGAGCTTGGGCAGGGGCTGGGTGCAGCAGTGGGGGCACAGCCACACAGGTGGGGAAATTCCATGGAGGACTGTGCTCTCCTTTGCTCTGGCAGGAATTAAAAACCTGGGGAAACATGATCTGTAGGTTATGGAGATAATTATTCAGCACCATCCCTGAAAACAGGAGCAGGTGGGGCATTCTTGTGCCTGTTGCTCCCTGTCCATGTTTTTTTTTTTTTTTTTTTTTTTTAATCTTCCTCTTCTAGGCTGATCTCAGGTTAAGTCAGGAGCTTGTGCAGACTCCAAGGAGCAGTAGAAAGAGCCAGTTGGAGAAATTTCGGGTTTTTTTTCCCCCACTCCCAGAGTTTTAACCTTTCTCAAACCTGTATTATTCTCATTTCACGAGGCCACACCTGGTTTTGCTCCAGCCAGGGCTCTCAGTGCAGGTGAAACAGGCAGGGCTGTCCCTGGGGAGCTGTGCCATGTCTGTCACGCCAGGGCCATAACTGAGTGAGGCAAACACTCAGGGAAGAAGGTCTGATCCGAGCAGGGGCAGAAACAATAAACTGGAATTACCCAGGGCACTGAACAGCCCTCAGGATTTGGCTGTTGCCATGGTTAAGGCGTTGGATTCTGGAGAAGTCCTGTGCTGCAGTGGATGTGCAGGTTGAGATGATCTGTGTTATCTGTCACCATCTTCTTCCTCCCCCCCTCCACCCCATATGGTCATAATAAATCAAACCAACCCTGGAAGCTGCAGAATTGACTGTTTGTCAGCAGGGAAGGAGTGAAGTCTGACTTGGTGAGGCATCCTGTGTCCTGTTAAGAAGGATAAACAGCATGACCAACATTCTCAGATTTTTTTAGAGCTTTTATCAGGTGGAACGAGGCTTCTTTACAAACCCTGAGCTTGAAATACCCAGGTTTGGAGGGGTGTGGGTTTTTAACTAGAAGTATTCCCCTTGCAACCTGTGCTCCTCCTGTTCTTTTACAAGTTTTGTTTTGAGCAGGGGAGAGTCCTGAGGTGTGTTCTGAGCTCCCTGCAGGCAGCTGCATGGCACAGAGGGAGGGCAGCAGGTGTTACCTGTGCAATCCACCTGCACACGTGGCCCTGGAATGTGAGCTGGGTGAGAAGCTGAGTGCTGTGTGAAAGCAAACAGTCATCCTGGTCCTTCTTCTGCAAAAACTTAGTTTATGTTTAACTTGCCACTCAGGAAGCAGCTCTGAGTCTTTACTCATCAGTAACTGTTAAACCTGGATTGAACATTTTGCTGCCTGTTCTTAGATTTCTTTCAAAAATTGGGGTTGACCACAGCCTGCTTGCCTTCTACCAGATATATAGTTTATTTTTCAGTAGCTGGAACAGTTGTCACTGTGTAGCTGTTGACTAATTCCTTCATCATGTGTCATGGGAACAACAGTCAGTCTCTTCCTCCCACCCTTTCAGAGAAGCCCCTGCTTTGCAGCCATGTTGTCTGGTTTGTGGCTAAATAACACAAATGACTGGTAAGAGCAATGTTTTTGCAGCTTGGGTTTGTTTTTCTGTGTGCCTGCCATTCCAAAATATTAGATTGCAGGCATCAGTGCCAGCTATTTCATTCTGCATTGGTAGAAAATTGTAAATTAATTTAATGTTACTAGGATTTGAAAAATTAATGTTGAGAGCCTTAAGTGTTCTCAAGGCCAGTTTATTAAAAAAAAAAAAATTAAAAAAAAGGGAAAAGGCCTTTGTGTAGCTGTCAAAAGTGTTCAGGCAAGATAAGGATGAGGATGATGAGTTGCAGGTTGGTAATGAAAGCTGCTGTTGGCAGAGGGACCCTCTGATGTCTCTCAAGCACCCAGGGCAGCCTTTTTCAGATATTTCTGTACCAAGAGAGAACAGAGGGCCCTTAATGCAGCATTTCTCGATTGCCTGCATCGATCTGCTCTGAAGAGCAGCACTGATCACTGGGGACCGTTTCCTCTCCTTTTAAAGAATAAAAGCAGGGCTTTGCACAAGAGCTCTCGTGCTCCAGAAACCCCTGGCTTGAGCCTTCATCCCCAGAGCAGGTTTTGTGCTGCTTTTCCCTCTTCCTCACACCCTTCCTGGGCCAGGGGACCTCCATCCCCTGCTGCCAAAATCTCCTGGCATCCTGGCTGTTGCCATGGGAACACCTGGCTTTGCACAGCTGCAGGACTTCAGGGCAGTTTGGAGCTGGAAGTTGCCCTGGGTTTCAGCATCATCCTTTGCCACGTTTCTGTGAATCCAAAATGCTCCTCAGGGTGACATCACTACCTGGGAAAAAGCAGGAGCTCTGGGATGTGGTGAGAGCAGAGCCTGGCTTCGAGGTTGGGTGTGCTGCAAACACAGAAATGACTAAAGTTTGCCTTGGATGTTTCCTTAAATGTCTGTATTGAGCATTTGCAGCGAGCAGTGCCCACAGATGGAGTGGAACTGTGTGTTTGACAAGCACAACAGGAATAGAACCAGCTACAACATGATCTTAGCTTAAATTAGTGTTGCAAGCACGGATTTTTTGGCCAAAAGTTGATGCTCTGTGGAGCAAGTCTGGTGCTGAACACCATCAGCAAGTACACGTGGCTGGGATCACCCCTGTGTCCCCCAGGGTGCAATGTTGCATTATGGATCCTTCCATTAATGCATTTTAAATTCATTTCCCAGCAATATTCAGGGTTCTTCTTCTCCCTTATCCCCCAAGGAGCCTCATCCCAGTCCCCAGCTGTGAGCACATGTGGTTCCTGGGGAAGGGCTGGGCTGGAATTCCCTCCTGTGTGCCACGTGGAGCATCCCTCAGCTGCAGGAGCTGCCATGTTTTATTCAGCAAGTGGTCATAAATAATGAAATAAGACTTTCAGAAAAGCCAGAGGTCCCAGTGGGCTGGAGGGTGATGGATGTTTCTGAGGCAGCAAGGATAGGGAGCTGCCAGATGGCTTTCAAGGCAAGTGCCTGGTGCCACCAGAGCTGTCCCTGTGCTGTCCCCTCGTGCCAGGGGCCACCAAAATGTCTCTGGGTGTAAATGGTGCCTGTGCCCTGCAGCTGGGGGTGTTCTGACTGAGCCAAGCACAATTAATTGGGATTTTTTATAGTGAGAAGTGGCAGAGCATGACTGCAGCTCTCCATCTTCATCTCTATTTTTTGCTGTAAATCCTTTGGGTTTGGGGTGGGATGCTCTCCCACTGCTTTGGCTCCAGTGTGTGGCTGCTGTGCCACAATCTTTGCTCACTCAGGTGTTTTTTGGTGCTGGATCTGGTGACCAGGAGCATCCCCACAGCTGCCCTGTGGCAATGTGAGCAAGCTTGACCCTGGAACAGGACTGATAAAGGGATATCCCTGGGGACTCTGTTTGCATCTGGCTTGCTGTAAACGATTTCACAGAGTTATGAGCATGGCCAAATAGACAGGAGGTGCTGTGCTTCCACAGAAATGCCTTAATAACCAGTGAAAGAGGCAGGAGAATAGACTGCAAACATCCCTGAATGATCCAGAGTGCAGGTTCACAGGGAAAAATCTGACCAGGTATAGCAGTTGTGAGTGAATATTGCCTTGGACTAATCAAACCTGGAGTTCTTGGCTTGCTCCTGGTCCCTGCAGCTTGGTGGTGCCTGTGGCTGGGACAATATTTGGCTTTTCCAGCAGTAAATGACAACAGGGCTGGGTGACAGCAAAGCTGGACTTTGGATGATGCATATCCCTGGGAATTCTGTAGCAGAGAGGTCTGAGCCTTCATCCCTCCCTGAGGCCTGGGGTTGTAGGACAGGTTTGATTTCACTTTCCAGGGGAGTTATCCTGTGCTGGAGCCAGGGGGGTTGTTTATGTTGTTGTGGAATACTTGATGATATTCCTCTCGAGTTTACCTACAGCTAAATTATTAGTTGCTGTTTTAATTTCCTTTCTAATAAAAGAAGAGCAAACATCTCATTTCCCTAGGCTGGCATTGAGATCCAGAGTGGGCAGCTTCATCTGTTGGGATTGTTCTGGCTACAATCTGAGAATTAGCATTAAAATGCTGGGATGCAGCACATCCAGAGGCTGTTCCAGTCCTCTCTGTGGAGGGAGCCAAGTGTGGCTGAGCCCATGTCCCCAGGGTGTCACAAGCTCCTGGCAGAGCCCAGCTGGCTGTGGAGGGCTGCTCCCAGTGGGGTCTGTCAGGAGTTTTGGGGTTCTCTGGCTCTGAGCTGTCCTACAGATGCCAACTGTGTCTGTTTGGGCAGATGTAAGACGGTTTTGTTGGAAAACTTTCTTGATACATAGAGAAAATTGAGAAAATGTATTCCCTGGAAGTGTTGAATTCTGTTGTGCAGGTGTCCAAGACCAGGCTGGACAGGACTTGGAGCAACCTGAGCTAGTGGGAGGTGTCCCTGCCCATGGCAGGGGCTGGAATGGGATGAGCTTTAAGGTCCTTTCCCACCCAAACCATTCCAGGAATCCAATATATCCCTTGTTTTGTGTTATATGTCTCTGTCTGGTCTCTACCTGCTGTTTGTGTTTGTCACACACTTCCTTTAGACTTCCTTGATTTATTTTTAGTGTTACAACCTCAGCCAACGCAGTGCAATTTTTTTTTTTTAATTATTATTTTTAATGAGTAATTTTCCACTAAACTGTGTCTCTTGGAAGGTGTTTTGTTTGTGCCTCGAGCAAGCAGGTGGTCTGTGCAGTGTTGGCACTGAAATTCCCAGTCAGAGCTGGGTCCTGCTGTCCTGGATGGTCCCCAGGCCCTGGACAGACAGATGGTCACTGCCCTGGGGAAGGCACTGCAGGCATTGTGTCAATATATTGAAATTTCAAACAAATATTGGAATATACTGCTTATATTGGAATATTTCCTGGTTGAATCAGAAGCTGCACGTTGATTTTTCAGGTGTGTTTTGAGAGGGGGGGTTAAAATCCTGGTACCACCAGCGCTGCCATGAGTGTACATTTAATATCTGTGTGTTATTTTCTGGGACATCAGTTGGATGTGTGAGAGAGAAGTGCAGTGTCCTGCTGGCAGAGGAAGCTCAGCCTGCCTGGGTGAGGGTCAGGAGCCATCTGCACAAGGGTGGCTCAGCCAGCTGGAAGAGACAAAATTTCAGGGAATCCCTAAGGACCCCAAGATGTGAATTTCCCAACCAGGGCTGCTCCCAGGGATGGCTCCTGGGCTGGGCAGGCTGCCAGATTATCTGTGGTGGGCAGGGGTTACAGGTGGAGGAAAAGGGGCAGCTCTGGGGAGCTCCTGGGTGCTGGTGCACATGAGGTGTGTGCTGCTTCCCACCCCTGCAGGAGGAGACAGAGCATTTCCTTTATGGAGCTGTCAGCCATGCATAACTGACCTTGATTATACCTTGCAAAAGAGTTTAATTCCTCAAATGATGCCATCAAAGGTGTCTCATTCATGCAAGGTTTGCTTGGCCAAGTCTTGACCTGCTGTATTTCCCTCCTCCCTGTGGCCTCAGGGAGAACACTTTGCTGAGCTGAGCTTCCTTCACACCCTCAGCTCTGTGCTGGGAACACTTTCCCCTGTGTTTTCCAAAACCAAGATGTTGTAGAGGCACTGGAAGATGAGATCCAGGCATGCTGGCAGCTGTGTTTGAAAGGAGAAGTGATTGGGAGCTGAATATTGAAGGAGCAGAGATGCAGCTGGGCCTTGGCTGGTTGCAGCAGGATTAGGGAGAGGACAGCTGGGGACAGGAGTCACCACTCTGCTGCCAGACCCAGCCTGGCAGGTCTGACCTCCTGTCTGCTCCCTGCAAAAAATACCCTCCTAACTTGTGTGGGGTCCTGTTTGTTTTTGCTCCCTAATTGTGCCCCTGCTGAGCACTAAGTGACAGCTTCCTCTGGATCAGCTGAGTGCCAGTTGTGAGTTAGAGAGGGCAGAGCTGCTGGCACTGCTGTGCCAGTGGAATTCTTGGGCACAGCTGGTGCCAGGTGATCACTGCATTAGGCATTGATGGATAGTTGCAGTCATTTGGGACAGCTGTGTCACAGGGAATTTGTCAAACAAAATGAGAGAACAGAACAATGCTGTAAAAACCTTAAATATGAGATTTGGGTACCATTATTAGATGATTTTTATCTAAGTGATGTTCAGCTCCCTCAGTTAATTCTTGGCTCATTGTTTTCCTACTGTGGAGTTTCTCAAAAATGAAGTAACCCCTTTTTTATACCTGACTTTTTGAAATAGCTGGTGATGCTCAGCACGCAGAGCTGCATCAATCCTCTGTGAGATCCTGGGAAAAACCTGGGAGCAGAGGAGGTTCCTGTGCACCCACCTCACTGCAGCTCTCCTCTCTCCAATCCATGGCTGAAATTCCATTTTTTCCCCCTGTCCTGCAGGTGAAGCAGATCATGGAGGAGGCTGTGACAAGGAAGTTTGTGCATGAGGACAGCAGCCACATCATCTCCTTCTGTGGTGAGTCTCCCATGCTGGCCTGGACTGGGGTTTTGGTGCTGTGCCTTTCCTGGGAACACACTCCAGCACCTTGGGCTGGGGAAGTGGGGAGTGCCAGAGGATGGAGTCCCTGAGGTCTTTGTGCTTAAAATACATGTCTAAAGAGGAGGGATGTTGGCAGTGTGTGCAGCCATTGAGGAAGGAGTAGAAAGAATATTTTATTTTTAAATTCCCTTGAGAACTGATTCAGCTGAAAGTCTATCAAGGCCAAATCTTTAGTTACTTTATCTGTTACAATATAGGAGTTTATGGAAAGGAGGCTGGGCTTTCTCTTTTCCTGCTGGGCCCTCACATCAAGGACACTCAGGAGCCTGTTCCCAGCCCCATGGCCCCTGTGTGGCATGGAGAGAGCAGAGCAGACTTCCAGGTGTGACTCATTCCCTGCTTTTCTGTGCAGCACGAGGCTCCTCAGCCTGATTATTTATAGGCTCCTGCAACAGGGAGCTGAGGCATCCAGGCAGGAAGGGATCCTTGGTTCCTTCTGGCCTCTTCAGGTGCTGCTGCCCTTTCTCTGGTTCCTGGTGTCCCCCTCCTGCTCCATCCATTCCTCTCACTGGAATGGTTCCTCCACCTTCCCCAGGCTTGTGGCTCTCCAGGAGCTGGGTGATCTTATAAATAACCTCTTTTACTGCCAAGCAGAGCGTGCTGCAAGCCTGGCTCTGGCTGCCAGAGCTGCCCTTTTCCCTGGAGAGAGCTGCCTTCCCAGCAGAGCCCTCCTGATGGAGCCCTGTGTGTGCCAGCACAGCACAAACCCCTGGGGATGGAGCCAGTGGTGTGGCAGGCAGGGGCAGCAGCCCCCGAGCCCCTCTGGGTGCTGTGGGGGGGGTTTGGAGCAGACAAACACGAGCTGGCATCTGTCACATCCAGGCTGCCCTGGGAGGCTGATGGGGAGCCCAGGGTTTGGTGTCCACGTCAGCCAAGGCTGCTCAGCCCCAGGGGTTTGGATCATCTGAGTCTGGGCAGCTCAGGAATATCTTCAGTGTTTTACCAGCAGTCAGAGCTGCCCCCTTACCTGGGCTCCTGCACTGTGTGTGTCTGCTGTAGATTATATCCTGTTTATCCTGACACAGCTGAGCTCCAGAACTCATCTGATTTTAAAATCCTAAATCCATTGCCCCTGGATTTAGTAGAGCACGGGGAGAGTTTTTCCTATGGAAGCTGCACATTTCCCTGTAGTTTTGCCAGCAGGAGTGGTGTTTTGCATAGGTTCAGATCTGGCACTGGGAACAGATGCTGCTGGCAGCTCTGTCTTGATGCTGTGTGCCAGAGGCCTTTCAGGAGCTGAGATTTCTCCCTGGCTGGCAGGAGCTGGGATGTGCTGCCCATGACCTGAGCACAGCGAGGGCACCAGTGCTCCCGTTTGTCTGCTGGGAATTTGGAATGGATGTATGGAATTTGGAATGGATACATAGATACATGGATATATGGGATTTGGTGGCACTGGGAGCTCACTCTCTGGGGAGAGCAGCTGAGCAGGAGCAGCCCTGGCTGCTCACCCCTGTGGGTCCCTGAGCTTTCAGCACCAGCCTGAGCTGGGCACTCCAAATGGGCACCCCTGGCTGCAGTCCCAGGCAGGTGGAGCTGTTTGTCACTTGGATTTCAAGCAATAGAAATGGAGCATAGGACAAATGAGGGAGATGTTGGCTTTTCTGGCAAAGCCATGCAGCAGTTTGGGTTTTATTTTATTTGTGGCCACACGTAATCCTGGGGCAGGTGGAGCCCTCTGGGCTTTGGGAGGGCTTGTGCAGGGCCTGATTTCAAAGCCAGGTGTCCATGCAGTGGTTCTGCCTGGCTGCTGGGGGTCAGCAGGGCTGGGCTGGTCCAAATCTGTTGTTGTTCTGCCAGCAGAGGCTGTCTCTCAGCACCCCTCTGGTGCTGCTGCTCAGGCTCAGCACAGAGCAGGATAATGAGCCTGGGAGCTGCTGTGATGGGGCTGCATGGAATGGCTTTTTCTGTGTCTCCATGGAGTTGTTCAGCTGTAGGGAGGGGTGCCTTTCCAGGCAGGAGGTGAAGCAGCATCTGGTGGGTTCAGCTCAGCAGTGCTGGCTTCCCAGGGAGGAGGGAGCAGAACTTGTTGTCAGACCTGGATCAAGGGGCTGAGGACTGTGGGTCTGTGTGATTTTCCAGGGCTTTGATCAGCCTGTTTGATCAGTCTGTGTTTGGCACTAGACATCCATCCTGAGCCCTCCCAGGGGACTTTGGGAATGAGCTGCTGGCTGAGCCTGTGTGCGTGTGTTTGTCTTTCTGTGGAGTCATCGTTGGTTCCTGGGATTCCTGCTCACCATGGCAGGACAGGGAAGGTGTCTGGGGCTGTCTGGGCACCCACTGGGGTTTGGTGAGTGCCTCTGGGTAGAGTCCAGGACATGGAGCCTTCCACAGGGGCTTAATAAGTCCCTGAGTGCCAACAGAGTCCCCAAGGCCAGACTGAGCTGCTGGCATTGCTGTGGTTTATCCCCAGGTTCTTTGTTCCTTTCAGCTTTTCCAAAAAATGTTTGTATGAGCACTGAGATTTTTTGGGGAAAATTGCCCCATTTCCTGTGCTGCTTTAGAAACCCTCAGTGTGCCTATCCTTGCTCCTGAGCTTTCTCCTCCTGACTCATCCCAGCCTCACTCCTCCTGTGCCCATCCCTCAGACTGTGCTGAAGGGAAAACCTCAGGGATTTGCTGGTTTCTCCACAATACACAAAGAACCCACAAGAAGAGTGTCAACCTGTTTGTTCAGCACAGCAATTGCCCTGCCAGGAAAAGCTGTGCTGCTTGTTATTAATTCCCATGTACGATGGGATTACAATTTCCTGAAGCCAAGGTGGGGATGTCTCTGCTTTCAGATTTATTGTCTGGGGAGTTTTAGGAGCTTCCATCCATGGAAGTGTTCAAGGATAGGTTGGATGGGGCTTAGAGCAACCGGGTCCTGATGAGCAGTGCCTTTCTGGATTCCTTGTGGTGCCCTCAGAGGTGTTGTAAAGTCTCCACAGAACTGTCCTGGTTTGAAGGACAGGTGTCTGTCAATAAAGGCAGGAGCTTCTCTTTTAAATGGAGAATGTAAACCCCATTCCTCCAAATTATTATTATAATTTTGAAATTAAGGGGCTCTCAGGCAAAGATATGGGAAATAGGAATAACAGTTCTTCACTAGGAAAATTAAAATAGAAATGCAGTTTTACAAAGAACAACCCAAAACACTGACAGTCAGAATACAACCTGACACCCCAGTCAGTCAGGGTGTTGGCAGCAGTCCCATTAAATGGTGGCTGCATCCTCCTGCAGTGACAGATGAGTTTCAGCTGAAGCAGTGCTCCTGTAGAAGGTGCAGTTTCCTCTGAAGGTCCAGGGATGATGTGGAAAGAGGTCTGGCTTTCCTCTGGAATCCAGTGGAAAAAAGGCTGCCTTGCTGTCCAAAATCTCAGTTTTTATCTGGGTAGGAAAGGCTTGGCTCCTCCCCCTGGCTGGAGCATCTCCCAGTGGGATGATGTAATTTTATCAGCCATGCCCTGGGACTCAATGGCCATGAACAGGAGATCTCTCCTGGAGGGAGGATGGGCTGTGGGAGAGATAAAGATGATTGCCCCAGCTGGTTTGTAACAGCTGCCCATTAACAGGAGATATCCCCAAGGAGATAAGAATGGCTGCCACACCCAGTTTTTAACAATGGCCCATTAACAGGAGATATCCCCAAGGAGATAAGAATGGCTGCCACACCCAGTTTTTAACAATGGCCCATTAACAGGAGATATCCCCAAGGAGATAAGAATGGCTGCCACACCCAGTTTTAAACAATGGCCCATTAACAGGTGATATCCC
Source organism: Muscicapa striata striata (assembly GCA_030060385.1). Taxonomy (NCBI): domain Eukaryota; kingdom Metazoa; phylum Chordata; class Aves; order Passeriformes; family Muscicapidae; genus Muscicapa; species Muscicapa striata. The sequence continues at coordinate 2,341,251 of JAREIS010000163.1, forward strand.
CAAGGAGATAAGAATGGCTGCCACACCCAGTTTTTAACAATGGCCCATTAACAGGAGATTTCTCCTGGAGGGAGGATGGGCTGTGGGAAAGATAAAGATGATTGCCCCAGCTGGTTTAAAGCTGGCCCATGAGCAGATAATGTGTGCCATGGAGATAAGGAGTCACTGCCCCACCCAGCTCCAACAGATGGTGACAGAATCCACATTTCTGGCCACATCCTGTATTGCAGCCCAAGACAACAACCTTGCTGAACAGCCCCAACTCTCTCAGCCTGGCTCTTTAGGAAGGTGCTCCTGATGTTGGCCCCGTTGGGTAGAGCATGGTACTAACAAAGCCAGGATTACATGGTGCTGATAACTGTGTGTTCCTGATGGGCCAGTCACTCAAGGAGCTGGACTCTGTGATCCCTGAGTGTGCTCCCAGCTGGGAATGCCCCTCTGCTGGGGCTGTTCTCTGTGCAGCTGCCGTGGAGTGCTGCGTGCTGTTCGGGCTGAAGCGGAGGGCGGCCGGCTTCCTGCGCAGCAACAAGATCGCAGCGCTCTTCATGAAGGTGGGCAAGAGCTTCCCCCTGGCAGAGGAGCTCTGCAGGAAGGTGCAGGACCTGGAGCAGCTCATCGAGAGCGCGTAAGGCACCGGCGTGGCTGCCAGTCCTCCCTGCTCACTCGGGTTTTGGGCTGGGAGGTGTGCTTTGGGTCCAGCTTCAGCCTCCACAGGAGGATTTACTCCTTCTTCTGCTGGGTTTTTTTTTATATCTTGACCAAACTGCTTGCTGTTCTAGGCGTCTGGTTGTGGTTTAAGCAGGAGTGGACAAGTTCTGCCTCTCTGTGCCCCTGCTCTGGTGCTTTGGGGACAGCTGAGAGCACTGCTCCTGAGCTGTCACAGTTTATGGGCCACTTCACCCAGCCAGCTGGAACCACGTGTGGCCTGTCTCAGTGTGCAGGGCTTGAACCTGCAGTAATTCAGCTGCTGTTTGGGAGAGGATTACTCATCCTTGGACAATTAGCGGGGAGATGGATGGAGCAGCTACCTGCGGGCAGGAATTTTAAGCTGTCCTAAGATGAGCTGCTCTGCCTGTGAGCTCAGCTGTGGAAAGATGTGTGGGCTGGAGGACTCTGCTGAGGGAGAGGGGAGACTTTACAGTGAGGAACTGATTTAGTGGCCTCTGGTTTCAAATGTAGCTCTGGATTAGGGGATAGGGGACAGGAACTTCCAGAGCTCTGTCCCAGGAAATTCCTGGTTCTGGGACCCCCAAATAGTGGCAGGAGTGCCCTGGGCTCCCTCAGAGTTCAGGGATGAGCCTGTGGTGTTGTTGTCTCTTGTCTTGTGCCTCTGAAGGCGAAACCAAGGCCAGGGGGTCCCGGAGAACGTGCGCAAGGTGCCGAAGATGCCCAACCTGTCTCCCCAGGCCATCAAGCACCTCTGGATCCGCACTGCCCTCTTGAAAAGGTCCTGGATAAAATCGTGCACTACCTGGTGGAGAACAGCAGGTGAGCACAGGCCACCCATGTCCCTGTCCATGGCACTGGGGCTGAGCAGCACCAGTATCCACGTGGGAAATCCCTGGATGGCACAGGCCAGGTGTGTCACTCAGAGCCCATCGTGGGGATTCATGGATGTCCTGCTGCTGGTGGCCACTGTGCACACCCTAAAGTACAGACAGGCCCTGGTGATGGCTGGGTTGTCAGGGCTGCATTGTCCTTGTCTTCTGGGATCTGCATGCTGAGGTGTCCTGTCCTGGGACAGGTTAGTTAGGAAATGGTGATGTTTGCAATGTGCTGCAGGAGGGTTGCTGCTCTCCAGGAATTTCTCAGCTGGCCTGTTTAGTGCTTCTTGCCCTCTCCCCATCAAGGGAAGATGGAGAAAGAGAAGGATTTAAACCACTGTCTATAAGTTTGCAGTGCTCCAGCATTCTGCTGTCCTTTATTTCTTCTAGTAAGTACTATGAGAAGGAAGCTCTCCTGATGGATCCTGTGGATGGGCCAATCCTTGCATCTTTATTGGGTAACAGTTCCTTTACTTGCTTTCCCTCCTTGCTTTCCAAACCCACACTCCCAAATCTGTGGCCTGCAGATTCCAGAGGTGACCACGGCCGTGGGATCAAGGATGGCTCCCTTATATTTGGGGGGTTCCTTTTCACAGTGGGGCCCTGTGCACTGGAATACACGAAGATGAAGACTGCTGATCACTTCTGGACAGACCCCTCTGCAGATGAGCTGGTCCAGAGGCACCGGATCCACAGCTCCCACTGCCGCCAGGACTCACCCACCAAGCGCCCGGCGCTCTGCGTGAGTGGGGCAGACACCTCCCTCTGCTCCTCCCACACCCACGGCTGGGTCTGGGCTCCCTTTGCTTGTGCAGCCCTCTGATGGGGGAAAGTCTGAGGCAGAGGTGCTGGGAGTGTGGCCCATGAGAGCCCTGGTGTGCCAGCCCCTCCTGGCACTGCGTCCCGGGGTCTGTGTGCCTTGGGACCATCGTGTGTGAACAGAAAGCTGAATGTCTGCTCTGTGCACTGCAAACCAAGCTCACTCCTGGGGCTTCTCTGAGCTTGGGCAGAGCCAGGAATCCCCTTAGAGGACTCTGAATCCCCTTAGAGGACCCTGAGGGAAAGATTTCTGGTAGTGACTGTCATAAGTGTGTAAGTGAGGAGGGAATGAGGTTCCAGGGAAGCTTTTGGAAGCCAGAGGGTGTCTATGCTCACCTCACGTTTGTGGGTGTGTCTCCTGCAGATTCAGAAAAGACACTCCAGTGGCAGCATGGATGACAGGCCATCCCTGTCTGCCAGGGATTACGTGGAGTCCCTGCACCAGAATTCCCGAGCCACACTCCTGTACGGCAAGAACAACGTCCTGGTGCAGCCGGTGAGTTCCTGCCCTTGGGAGCACTGCTCTGCTCCTCAGCACCTTGCTCTGTCCCAAATTGCTCTTGCATGGAGAAAAGCATGTTTTTAATCTGGGAAGACAGTGAGTGAACTGTGTTTGTGGAGTTCTTGGTGATACAGATCCTCCCAGTGGGATGGAAGAGCTCTGCTCCAGTCTGGGTGGAAATGCAGGCTCCTGTCCCTGCCCATTCTTTACCACAAAACTCCTCCTCCTGTCCCATCCTGCTTCTTGTAGTCAAATAAATGAAGTGCAAACTGCTTTTAGGTGGAGTTGGTAAGTTTTCCTTGCTGGGCAGTTGCTCTCAGCCCTTTTCAAGGCCTTGAGATATCCTGGAGTCTCTGCCAGGAGGTTTTCCAGGGACACAGTGAATTTCTCTCTGTTTGTGGCTGGGTGGGCTCAGGTGCAGCAGGCAGGGCTGTGTGAGGGGCCACGGCTGGGCTGCAGGGCTTTGTGTTTCTGGCACCTTGCAGCTCACTGTGGTGCTGTGTTTCTCTTCCCAAGAGAGATGACATGGAGGCAATCCCGGGGTACCTGTCCCTTCACCAGACTGCAGACATCATGGCTCTGAAGTGGACCCCCAACCAGCTGATGAACGGCTCCGTGGGGGACCTGGACTATGAGAAGAGGTGACTGGCTCTGAGTGTGCCAGGCCAGGGGGGGAAATCTTCTCCTGGGTCAGAGTTTGGATCTGGGATGCAAAGCCATCACTGTTTTCCCAGAGCAGAACCATCATCCTTGAGCCTTGAGTGGGAAGGAGGGAGGGAGAGGGTGGCAGAGGTGGTGTGAGATGTCTGTGCTGGGAAGTGCTCAGCGGGGAGTTGCTCCAAACACACAAAGTGGTTTCATTTGTTCCCCTGGGGGATTTTCTGAGGGATTTTCCCTCCCCTCCCTCCCAACACACTCTGCTCCCGGCTTTCTCCTGGCTCCAGGAAAGTGGGAGTGTTTAGGACACTGAGGCATTGACCTAGAGTGGAGATCTTCTTCAGCAAAACTTGGTCTCAGTTTCGTTCATTGCCAGTTGTAGTTTTTTGGGGTTTTGTTTGCCTGTGTTCTTTTCATCTCCCTTTCTTCTTGGCCCCTGGGCTGTTCAGTTGTGCCTGGTGCCTTCCCCTAAAATCTGTTTTCATCTCTGCATTCATTTTCTGGGTTCTTGGTTTGGGCATCAGCCTAAACTCTAAAAATTCCCAGTGTCAAGACGTGACCAAGGAAGAGAGGAGGCAGATGGCACAGTGGGTATGACTGTACAGGGAGTGACTCTTGCACACCTTCCTGTCCTTCATAAGTTGCCTTTAATGTTATTTCAGCACTATTTTTATGAAGTGGCAGATGCTGCTGCTGCTGCTCAGAATCTGAAAATTTGCTTTGTTGCAAAGAAATGTGATGTGATTGAGTGCTGACGCCCTTGGACAGCAGTGCTGGGCTCTCCACAGGAATGAACTCTGCCTCTCTGCTCTGTCTGGTGGCCACCAGCTCTCCAGCATGTTCTAGATTTCCTCAGACACCTCGAGGTGCCTGTGCTGAGACAGTTGTTGAAGAGGAACAGCTGAGACCAAAACTGTTGTGAGCTCTGAAAAAACCCCACAAGCAGTGAGGGTTTATTTCCTCTCCCCAGGGCAGAGCAGCAGCCCAGGCTTGGACCTCACTGCACATTTCCTTGGGGTTCCAGGGCTGCTCCTGGGGCATTCTTGGGGTGCTCAGAGGAGAGTGCTCAGCTCTGCAGGGCTCCAGTCCCTCCCTGCAGTTGCCAGGATCCATGGACACATTTCCTGTGTCTGGGAGCAGTGTGAGGGCAGAGAAGCCACCCAGGGCAGGCAGGACAGGGCTGGCTCAGGTGGCAGGGACAGTTCTTGGTTCTGGAGGGACGTCACTCATCAGGCTGGCATCACTGCTCTGGGATCTCATCCTTCCTGTGGCTTTGCCTGCTGCCAGGGGATCTGGAGCAGGATTTGGAGCTGCTGTGAGCAGCAGCAGAGCCTCTCACAGCTCCCCTGTGCCTCTGTTCCAGCGTGTACTGGGACTATGCCATGACCATTCGCCTGGAGGAGATCGTGTACCTGCACTGCCACCAGCAAGGTAAGGCCAGAGCTGGGCTGCTGGGGCTGTCACACGCTGCCCCTCGGTCCCTTACCCCTGGGCATGGTTCTGCTGTGGCTCCAGGGTGCTCACTGTGATTTAAGTGCTTCTAGAAAAGTCTTTGCCCAGCTCCTGGCTGTGGTGCAGGGCTCTGATTTCCAAGGGGGTGATCCCAGCAAGCCTTTCCCAGGGCCTGCCTTATCACGGACTTACAGAAGAAGGCAGAAAGTCCTTATTTTCCATTCCCTGAGCTTTCCCTGCCCTCTGCCTGTGCTGTTCCCCTCACTGATGGCTGTGCTGCTCTCGCTGTTGCCAACAGTGGACAGTGGTGGCACGGTTGTCCTGGTGAGCCAGGATGGCATCCAGAGGCCACCCCTGCGCTTCCCCCGTGGAGGACACTTGCTGCAGTTCCTGTCCTGCCTGGAGAATGGCCTCCTGCCCCACGGGCAGCTGGATCCACCCCTCTGGTCACAGCGGGGAAAGGTGGGTGCCTGTTCCTGCTGGGCTTCCCACCTGCACCCCCTCTGCCTGGCATTAGTGGCTGCTGTGTTTAAAACTGCAAAATTAATGTGGTTGGGTTCAGCTCATGGCCTTGCCCATGACAGACCCTTCTGGTGGTGTGGGAGGGTTTGGTTCTCTGGGCTGTACTTACCCTGTGCCCAGCAGGGTTATGGATTCACCTGCCACTGGGAACTTGTTCCAGGGGATGCTGCAGCCCAGGGAATGTGCAGACATGGCAAAGCATGGGGGGCAGGAGCTGGGGAAGGGAGTGGGTGGCTGGTGAAGGGCATGTTCTGCTTCCCCAGGGAAAGGTGTTTCCCAAACTGAGGAAGAGAAGCCCCCAGGGCTCCTCTGAGTCCACATCAGACAAAGAAGATGATGAAGCCACGGATTATGTCTTCAGGATCATCTACCCTGGGACTCAGGCAGAGTTTGGTGAGTGCAGGGCAGGCTTTGGGGGGGTTGTAGGAGCTGGGACATGGCGCTGATGGGCACAGGGCAAACCAGGAGGTGGCTCCAGGGGAGAGGCTCTGGTTGTGCCAGTGCTGCCTGATCTTCAATGTCACCATTCCTCCCTGGGAGGGTGGGAAGCCCTGGTACAGAGAAGTTGTGGCTGTGCCATTCCTAGAAGGTCCAAGGCCAGGCTGGATGGGGCTTGGAGCAACCTGGGGTTGTGGAAGGTGTCTCTGCCCATGGCAGGGTTTGGAACTAAATGATCTCTAAATTCCCTTCCAACCCAAATCATTCCATGATTCTATGTTTTTTTTTTTTTTTTTTTAACTTCCACTTGCTACTGAGTCCTTTGTTTCTACAGCTGCACAACAGTGTAAATGGTCACAAAACCACCCTCTTACACATAATTTCAGTCAAAAAATTCACTTTGGTCACTTGGGGGCCACCTTCTGCCATCACAAGTCCCCAGGGCTGACTCTTCTCTTGCTGCCCCCAGGCTGCACTAAATCCAGTGATGTTCCTTCAGTGTGGCTCCTGCAGCACAAAGGGGAGGGCACAGCACCCTGCTCTGGGTGCTGCCAGGCTGCACCCACCTGTCTTCAGCCCCTAACTCGAGAGAGGGGATGCTGCTGGATTCTCCAAACCAGAAATGCCTCTTAATGTCTGGTGATGAATGATCTGAACCTGGCTGAAATGTCTGTACATTTGTCCTCACTCTTCTGTGAGATGCCAAGAACTGTTTTCTGACCTCTGAGGAAGTGACTTTATAAGGAGAAGGCATGAGTTTTAGGTAGAAGTTTGAGGTTTAGGTAGAGTTTAGGTAGAAGTTTGAGTTTTAGGTAGAAGACTTGTGGGGTGTTTTTAAAAAAAGCTCTGAAATCTGATGGAAACCTTTTTCCTACATTTTGGAGGCTATGAGGGAGAAATTGCATCTGCTGTGACTCCTCCATAACGTCAGTTGAGATTATACTTGGTTCTCCCTGTCTTTAGCTGACTAACACAACTCAGTGAGTCAGATAAAAACCTGATTGAAGCTAAAGCAGCAGATAGAGATGTGCCTTTCTGCCTTTTGATCCACCCCTTAAAATTCCATGCTGGGGGCCACATTTTCTGGGAGATGAATTGCTGCCATCTCCTCAGCTGGCATCATCACAGCCTGTGCTGTTCCTCAGCCAGGGGTGGTACTGCATCCTTCTCTCTTCTCCACAGATTCTTCTCTTCTCCCCTTTCATTGGTGCCTTTGTCCTCTCTCTGTGTCTCTAGTTGCCATTAATGGTGCTTTTCACCCATTCATTGCACCTGTGACTGCTGGGAGAGGGAAGATGATGAAGATTCCAGCTGGAAGGAAGATGGTGGTGATCCCTAAATGGTGTCTGAGCCTCCCTGGCACATCCCGAGCTCTCCGTGCTGCTCTGGGCTCCTCTTGGCATCAGAGTAAAGAGCTGTTGGTTGGGTCTGGTGCTCAGCTCGCCTGTGTTGTCACTTGAGAGGTCCTGCAGAGCTGTCCCTGTCACCACTGACTGTCACTGACCCATCAGTTCAGTAGGAAGGGAAGGGGCTTTTTTGGGAATGATTCAATATTTTTACTGCCAATGTCATTTATCACGAGCAGGGAGAGCCAGTGAGACCAAGGGAGAGTGAGGACACCTTTGCCCAGCCAGAAGATGAAATTTCTACAGTTTAATTTCCAAAAAGGATTATTCCTCATGGGCTGGGCTGTGTGTGGGAGGTACCTGAGCAGGACCCGAGGCCTTTGCAGTAATACATTGGGTTTAAGCAGGGATTAACAAGTGACAACATGCAGAGCTCCTGCTGTCCCTCTCAACCTCTTCATCCAAGTCTTCATCTCCTGTCTTGTGATTTGGGTGCTCCCTTCTTTCCCTGAACTGGATGGGATCTTTTGAGGGATGGGCCTTTTCCCTTCCAGTAATCTACTCTTCCTGGGACAGCAGCTCATTTCAATCCGTGTTTTCTCTCTGGAGCCTCTGTGTTGGGTGCTGGGTTTCTGCCTTGGTCAGCAGAAGCAGTTTAAGATCAGCTCTCTGAATTAGCTGGTTAATTAGTGATAGTTCTCTCTCATCAGTGCTCTTGGTTCCCTTTCCTTTCTCCTGAGCTCACCAGTGCTGTGATTCCCTGGTGGGTCCTGCTTTGCTGGGAAGAGTGGGATGCTGCATTTGCCAATGAAAGCTCTCTCTCTGTTGTGCCCCTGTGGCTGCCTGACTGCAGGACAGTGCCAGGCTGTAGCTGATGCTCCTCTCTGCCCTCCTACAGTGCCCCAGGACCTGATGGACGCTCCAGGGGCTGTCCTGCCCCCCATGTGGCAGCCCAGCACCCGCAAATCCTCCTGCTCCTCCTGCTCCCAGAGCGGCTCCTCCGACGGGGGCCCTGCCAACGGCTGCAGCCACGAGAGGTACGAGGGCACAGGGGACAGCAGAGCCAGGGCTCAGTGCCCAGGAGCCATGGCAGGCTCAGGAGATGGGGCTGAGCTGATGTTTGTCCTGCATCTCCATAGCCTGGCAGCAGGAACTGCTGCTCTGAACCCGGGCAGCATCCCTGGTGAATCTCTGCAGGCAAAGCTGCATCTGTGGGATCAAAGCCAGGCTTGAGGGGATGCACAGGAGCGTTTTCTCCCCTCACATCCTGTGAGGCTAATTAGAAATTCCATTTAGGTTTTAGTACCTTTTTGACCCTCTGATGATGTTTCTTTATTCTGAAGTTTGTGGATAATTTGGTCAGGGCTTTTTCACTTCCATTCAGAATTGTATTAGTATTATGTATTATTGTATTGTATTAGTATTATGTATTATTGTATTAGTATTATGTATTATTGTCCATTACTTGGACCTAGGTTGCTGTGCACACTCTTAAAAGTGGTGCACAGCCTGAGTGTTATAAACATCCTTTGTGGTTTTGGCAGAGCTCCACTGAAGCTGCTGTGTGACAACATGAAGTACCAGATCCTGTCCCGGGCTTTCTATGGATGTGAGTATCTGTCACACTGCTGCTGCCTTGGGATGAGTGATGGGATAAGGGATGAGGACCTGGGCTGGGGCAGCTGGCAGTGGCCAGGGGAGCTGGGACCAGCCTGCTGCATGTGCTCAGGTGGGGAGCAAACAGCTGGACCCTGAGCCCCATGAGCAGCAGCACGGGGGGTACAAGATGAGAAACCTGTCCCTGTAAACTCCCTGCTCCAAGGGTGTGGCTCAGCCTCACCAGAGCTTCCTTCTGCTCTTCACCCTCGTGTGGTGTTCCTGCTGCAGGGCTGGCCTACTGCAGACACCTGTCCACGGTGAGGACTCACCTGTCAGCCCTGGTCAACCACAGCATCGTGTCCCCTGATGTGCCCTGCAGCGCCAGCGCGGGGCTCACCGTGGACATCTGGCACAGATACCTGCAGGACAGCTCGGTAGGGCCATCCCTGGGGACACTGCTGGCATCAGGGAGCCCAGGGCAGTGTCACTGGAGTGGGTGTAGCGTGGGGAGGTGGTGGAACACTTCAAGGAGTGAAGCCAGCCAGGCTGCACAGAGCCCGAGGCTCGTAATGCTTGGCACATGAGAGCTGAGGAGTGAACACTGCTCTTCTTAAAGAGCTTCTGCTCAGAGCCTGCCTGCAGCAGTGTCTGTCACCCAGCTGCTGCTGTCCTGATGTGCTGCCAGCTCAGAGGCACAGCAGTGGCCCTTGGGGACTTTGGTGGGCCACTCTTTGGTGTGGAGAGCCAAAATATCCACCCACAGCAGCCCCTAGAAATTGCCCTCCTAATTCTCCTGCCATGGGCAACACAGCTCCAGTCTCCCACAACCACACTAGTTTGAACCTCTACTTTAATCCTTTTCCTCACCTAGGCCTAGTATATGAATGAATCCAAGGAACATTAGAATGGAATAATAGAAATAATAGAAATGGAATGGAATAATAGAAAGTTAGTCTATAGAAAACTTTCTATAGTAATAGAAAGTTAGTCTAATCAATTCACCCTATAACTTTCTTCATGTCCCACTTACACCTAATTTTTTATGCAGCATTCACCCTAAGCAGCCTAGGCCTAGCCTTCCACTGAGCACACCCAATCTCAGCCCTACTTAAGCCCAGGCAGGGTTCTAAGGGATCAGATGGGCAGCGGGGCTGGAGTTGGTCGGGGTCTGGGGGCACTCTGGGTGCTGAAGGGTGGCACAGCCAGGGGACACCTGTATCTCTGATGTCTGTGCCCTGAGCCAGGCTCTTCCCACAGAGTTACGAGGACCAGGAGCTGCTGAGGCTGATCTACTACGGCGGGATCCAGCACGAGATCAGGAAGGCAGTGTGGCCCTTCCTGCTGGGCCATTACCAGTTTGGGATGACGGAGGCGGAGAGGAAGGAGGTTGGTGAGGGTGTGCTGCCAGCCCAGCAGCCCAGTGTGCTCACTGCTGTGTCCAGTGGAAGGGTCTGTTAGCCCTGGGAGCCCACTGGGCCTCATGTCCACTCTGGGCTGGGCTGTAGGAGTGGGGTCAGCAGGAATTCATAGGGCCAAGCTTGTCACTGGCATGTGCAGCTTCTCCTGCTGAGTGTAACTTGGGAGGGCAGGGTGGAGGTGGATGGGCATTTTTCCATCCACATTTTGTGCATCAGTGTTTTGGTTTGAAGGACAGGTGTTTGCCAATAAAGGTAGAAGCTTTTTTTTTTTTTTTTGAAATGGAGGATGTAAACCCTCTTCCTCTAAATTATTTTAATTTTGAAATTTAGGGGCTCTTAGGCAAAAATATGGCAATTAAGAATAACAGTTCTTTGCTAGGAAAATTAAAATAGAAATACAGTATTAGAAAAAACAATCCTAAAAACACTGAGAAAGTCAAAATACAACTTAATACTTCGTCAGTTAGAGTGCTGGTAGCAGTCCCATTAAATGGTAGCTACAGTCTTTTTGCAGTGGCAAATGTAGTTTAGTTGAAGCAGTGGTCCTGTAAAAAGGTGCAGTTTTCTTCTGAAAGTTTAGGGATGATTTAGAAATGTCCAGCCTTCCTCTGGAATCTAGTGGAAAGAAGGTATTTTAGTTTTTAAAATTTTAGGTTTTATCTAGATAGAAAAGGCTTGGCTCCTCCCCCTGGCTGGAGCATATAGGTATAGTTATAGGTTGGATATTAGGAAGAAATTTTTCACCGAAAGAATAATAAAGCACTGGAATGCTCTTCCCAGAGAGGTGGAATCATCATCTCTGGAAGTGTTCAAGAAAAGGCTGGACATGGCACTTAGTGCCATGTTATAGTCTATACTCTGAGTCGAGGTGTTAGGACATAGGTTGGACTCGATGATCTTGGAGGTCTCTTCCAACCTCAGTATTCTGTGATTTCTCAATGAGATAATGTAATTTTATCAGTCATACAGTGGGGCTTAATGGCCCATCAGCAGATGGTACTTTCTTGGGAGGCAGATGGGTGGAAAAAATTAAAGATGATTGCCCCACCTGGTTTTAAAGATGGCCCATTAGCAGATAATATGTGCCATGGAGATAAGGAATCACTACCCTACCTGGCATCAACAGATGGTGACAGAATTCACATTTCTGGTCACATCAACCCAACACACCTGTTTTCAAAGATAGCCCATTAGCAGATAATTTGTGCCACGGAGATAAGGGTCACTTGCCCCACCTGGCTTCAACAGATGGTGACAGAATTCACATTTCTGGTCACATCCTGTATTGCAACCCAAGACAATGAGGCACTGTGCAGGGTGTATCCCACGACCCACAGGTGACACAAATGTGAGCAGGTTTGTGGCTGCCCAGGGCAGCCTCCCCAGCCCTTTCCCCTCCCGTGGCAGGCTGACGAGCAGACGCGGGCGTGCTACGAGCACACCATGGCGGAGTGGCTGGGCTGCGAGGCCATCGTCCGGCAGCGCGAGAAGGAGTCCCACGCCGCAGCCCTGGCCAAGTGCTCCTCGGGGGCCAGCCTGGACTCCCACATCCAGAGGATGATGCACAGAGACTCCACCATCAGCAACGAGGTGAGGGCATGGGGGGATTGGACATTGATGCCTAGAGGAGCTGGAACAGAGACTATGCTGAGTTAATGGGAATAAAATGGGTGTTTATTGAGAGGCCTTCAAAGGTCACACCCTGGCACAGTGTGGCCTCTGCCTGGATGGCTCCAAGGTGGAAGCAAAAAAGAGCTTGGTCACAAGATCTCACATCTTTATAGACCTTAGTCTATTTGCATACAGGAGTCAACCATTCAGTTAATAGTCTCAAATTGTAAGGTTTCATCCTCCTCGCCTGCTTGCTGGCCTGCCCTCCTCTTTTCATGTTGTTTGTTGTTTAGGGCCTGGAGTTTGAAGAGACTGTCCTTGAGTCAATAGCTGGAATCAGACTATTTTGTCTTCATCACCTTAAGCACAATGGAAAAGCACACCCAAGCAGAACAGAAAACTCAGAACTTAAGGCATCAGGTCCTACCCAGCCTCCTCCCCTGACCTGTGCCCATCTGTGTGTCTTGTTCCTCACTGTATTCCATGGAAGTGAGGTGCTCATTGCCTGGTGTGCCTGGGGCACATCAGGATTAGCTCCATGGAACGTGGTTTGAAGTAGAGGTGAGGAGGAAGAGCATGTTCCTGGCACTAAGGGGCTGTGAAGCAGGGCACTGGGCTTCTTGACTCCCTTTTCCAGCATGGAGGAAGCCTCAGCACACCCTCAGTATGCTGGGTCATCCATGGGGACACCCAGCACCTTGGGACTGGCTTTTAGCAATGCAGTGTGGAATGAGATCCACAGCCCAAAACAAAGGGTGTGGAGGGAAAAGCCTGTGGAAGGAAAAGCAGTCCTGGGAACAGAGTCCAGGGAGTGTTTCCATGAGAGGTTTGTCCTTGGAGGTGAAGAGCCCAGCATGGGAGAGCATTCCCTGACCTCAGGCTGCTGGCCCAGAGGCGAGGGGAGGTGAGCACTGGAGACTTGATCTGCTTCCCTCTGGGAGCTTTGTGTGGGTGCTTTGGGAAGGACATGAGCTCAGCCCCAATCCTGCAGGCTACATGTGTGCCCAGAGATTCAGGGAAGGCAGGTGTAAGCCAGGGGCAGGGTGGAACTGGATGATGCAGCTCTCAGGGTGAGCAGAGGCGCTGCCCTGTTGGCTGAAGCCCTGGGAATCATTCCCATCCCCTCAGCATCTCCACCGTGGCTCTTCCTTTGTACCCTCGTGTGCCTCTTCTGGGAGCAGGCACTGGGAAGGGAGCTGGCAGAGTGAACACACGCAAAGTTCCCCCCTTTTCCCATCTCAACCTGAAATTTCCTGTTTTAAGTGCTCCCATGGTAATGGAGGAAAACTGTCGCCCTTCCTCTCCCCAGCAGAGCCCTGCCCAGCAAACACCCACAATACAAGGGTGGGGACAACTGCTGTTCTGAATGTGCTGTATTTTCTTAAAATCCTGCTGTTTGTGTGTGGTGTCATGGCCATGCTCTGCACCTCTGCTCAGTTAATGGGGGGGATTTGCTCTCACTGAGGGCTGGTTGCTCAGAGGGACCCCACGTTGCTGAGCACGGAGCTGGTGCCTGCCAAGCCCAGCCCTTCCCTCTGTGCTTCAGCTGGAAGCCAGAACAGGGTGCTCGTGACTTTGAGAGGAGCTGCTTCCACTGAGTCTGGCTTAAAACATCAATATTTGTCCTTGAAGAAAAGGAAAAAAAGCACGAATATGCTTGGAGGGACTGTTTTATAGCCTGACTTCATCGTTTATGTAAACTGAGCTGGGCTGAGCTGCATTGCTGCCAAATTAGGACAGAGATTTGTAGAAATTTGCACTCCAGGGAGGCGGTGTGACCTCTGTGCAGAGGAAAGCAGCTGCTGCAGACCCAACACACAGCACCTGAACAAGTTCACTGTCCTGGGGTTTTGGCTTTGTCACCTTCCAGCAGTGTCAGGGGCCGAGGCAGGGCACAGCGCTGGGTGATGCGGCAGCATTGGTGTGACAGGAATGTCCCCCATGGGTCAGATATCTACTGCGTGCATTTTCTGCTTGTTCTTCACCTGCAGAAGTGCCACCTCTGCTTGAGTTCCCCCACCCTGACTGTTTTTCTTTCCTCTCTCACTGCCCTTCTGGCTGTCCCCTGCAGTCCTCGCAGAGCTGCAGCTCCGGCCGGCAGAACCACGCCCGGCTGCAGAGTGACTCCAGCTCCAGCACCCAGGTGAGCACCTTGTCCCTCCAGGGCTTGTCCCCACGGCTCTGCCTTGGCTTGGGCTGACCCCTCAGCACTACCACAGTGATTTCTGGCAAACAGAACCGATGTTGGAAGAGGTAAATGAGTCCCCAAGCTGCTTTGGAGCTACTGATGTTAGAACTGTGCTCTGCTTGTGGTGTTCAATGTTCACCTGCCAGCTCTGCCCCGTGGCCTCACACCTGAAGACCCGTGGTGCTCCCTCTGTTCATGCCCAGGTGTTTAACACCTGTTAAAATTTCTGCCCAGTATATAATGCCAAGCAAATCATAGTCCTTCAGAGCAGGGATTTGTGGGCTTGGAGTTGTGCAAGCAACCAAGTGCTGACTCAAATCCAGAGAGAAGGAGCCAAAGGGGGATTTTCCTCCCTCTCCACTGCTGGGAACATGGGCACTATGAGTACCCAGCTCTTGGGATATCTTCCTAACTGGGATATCTTCCTACTCTGCAGGTGTTTGAATCTGTGGATGAGGTAGAACAGACTGAAGTAGACTCTCAGCTGGAAGATGGCAAACAAAGCAAGATCCCCAATGGGACAGTCCCCAATGGCACATGTTCCCCTGATTCTGGGCACCCCTCTTCCCAAAACTTCTCCATCACTTCGGGCTTCTCGGAGCGCAGCTTCAGCAACGAGGACAGTGCCCTGGAAACCACCAAATCCTCCTCCAGCTCCCAGGGAAAGGCTGCAGGGTCTGATGTGCCAGCCCCACTGGACATGGATGGTGTCCAGGAGGAGAAGCTGCAAGGCCAAGACAGCCTGGAAGGTGAATTTCCCACTGGTGGAAGCGTGGACTTTGTCCCCACGGGTGAGGGCTCGGCAGGGCTGCTGCGTGACAGTGACACTGTGGCCCTGACTGTGGTGGAGAGCTGGGCAGACAGCGAGGCTGAGAAGCAGAGCCTGGTGGAGAGTGAGGACAACCTCTCTGAGGAGCCAGAGATGGAGAGTCTGTACCCACAGCTGGACTCTCTGACTGTCACTGATCTGACCAGCACTGAACCAGCTGCTCTCTCCTCCACGGGTGTCACCTACTCTGTAAGTACAGACCTGGCCAGGGGGTTTCTTCCTGGCTGCCTCACAGAACCCTCTGGAGATCATCCAGTCCAACCCCTCTGCCAAGGGGTAGGTGACACAGGAACGTGTCCAGGTGGGTTTGGGATGTTTGCAGAGAAGGAGATTCCATGTTCTCCCTGGGCAGCTGTTCCAGAGCTCTGCCACCCTGCATGGGAAGAAATTTTTCCTCATGTTGAGGTGGAACTTGTGTTTGTTTATGGCCATTGCTCCTTGTCCTGTCACTCAGCACCACTGGAAAGAGTCTGGCACTCTCCTCTTGGCACATGATTTGAGATGTTTGTATGTATTGATGAGATTTCCTCTCAGTCTTCTCTTCTCCAGACTGACCAAGCCCAGCTCCCACAGTCTGTCCTCATCACACAGATGAGGACCCCAAATCATCTCTCTGGCCTCTGCTGGACTCTCTCTTGTCTTTCTTGAGCTGTGGAGCCCAGAATTGAGCACCACACTCCAGATGTGCCTCACTGAGTGGAGGGGCAGGATTTACCTGCTTTTAGCTGTAGCTGGGCATAGAGGGGCTCCCATCTTCCATCCAAATTCTGCCCTTGTGACTCTCTTCCTGCTTTTTACTGGGAAACAAATCAACTCTGCTCTTGTTTTTGGGCAGCCAGAGCTGCTGGACATGTACACAGTGAACCTGCACCGCATCGAGAAGGACGTGCAGCGCTGTGACCGCAACTACTGGTACTTCACTCCTGCCAACCTGGAGAAGCTCCGCAATGTCATGTGCAGGTGGGGGCTGTGAGGGGCTTCCTGGGCTTCACCTGCAGGCTGGAGCCTCAGACTGTGCTGTGGTTATGGAGGTTTGCTCTTTGCTGTTCTCCCTTCATCATCCCAGCACTAGGACCACAACTCTGGCAGTTCCCGGACCAAGGTGTCCAGCTGTCCTTCCCCATCACTGCTGTGTCCTGGGGTTTTGGCCAAGGCAGAGGATCTCTGGGCTGCCCAGGAACCCAATGCAGCTGTTTTAATGAGGATCAGCCCACAGAGCTGTAGTGCTAATGAGAGAGTGCCTGAAACACCAGAATGGTTTGTACCTGCCCAAAATCCCAGGAGAAAGCCAGACCTAGGTGCATTTCTGAGTCCTTGTGACTCAGAGCTTGCCTAGGGACACTCACAGACTCAGACCAGCTCCAGCTCAGCTGCTGCTTCACAGGCAGTGAAGGATAAAATATTACTCATCCTGCAAACATGAGGAGAAGCTGCAGTTCCATCAGTGCTGTCACTTCACCCGACAGCCAGAGCTGGAGATCTCTGCTGAGATTAGACCTTCAGCACAGCACATTTTGGAAAACCAGTGGGCAGGATGGAAAAGATCCTTCCCTTGTGCCAGCAGCAGATCTGAGTCCTCTCTGAACACATTTTGCCTTGCTACCAAAAAAGGGAAGATATCCTTGCAGGGCTGGGTGCTTCCTGGGACACTGGGAATGGGAAGGCAAGGCAGGCAGTGTCTGCAGAGAGAGCCAAGGGGATGAATGGGGGGAGAAGGATGAGAATTAGAGATGAACAAATTATATCAGTTTCTGCCCTTTAACCAATGATCCCACTGTGATGTGCTTTCCCATTTTGCTTTTCCCTGCTCTGATTTTCCTTGTAATGGCCATGGCACAGCCCTGGATTGACTCTGGATGTGGCCATGGCAGGGTGTTGATCCAGGACTGTGCCATGCATGCCTTACCTGGGAGGCACCACAAGAATTTAATCATTT
This sequence comes from Muscicapa striata striata, assembly GCA_030060385.1. Lineage (NCBI taxonomy): Eukaryota > Metazoa > Chordata > Aves > Passeriformes > Muscicapidae > Muscicapa > Muscicapa striata. The sequence goes on from JAREIS010000163.1 coordinate 2,358,112, forward strand.
ACAGCACAGGAATAACAGAATGAACAGGTGATTTTCTGCAGCATCCTGGGAAGGGGGACAGGGCATGGGCAAAGGAGGTGGCAGGTGGTGGCACTCAGCTCCCAGGTCACCTCTCCTGCTCTCTCACACAGCTACATCTGGCAGCACATTGAGATTGGCTACGTGCAGGGGATGTGTGACCTGCTGGCCCCTCTCCTGGTCATCCTGGATGATGGTGAGTGGGTGGCTCTGCTCTGCTTTCCCTGTCCAGGTGGGTGGTGGCCCTTTGCAGTGGAGTTTCTGGAGGTGTGGAGCAGGATCCTGTTTGTCTGTGATGCTGCCTGGCTCCCAGGAGCCCACCCTGGGGCCAGGGTGAACTTTCTGGAGGGACATTGCTGCTGCAGGAGCAGCAGTGCCCATGCAGCAGCAGTGCTGTCTCTCCTCTCTGCACAGAGGCTCTGGCTTTCAGCTGTTTCACTGAGCTGATGAAGAGGATGAACCAGAACTTCCCCCACGGAGGAGCCATGGACACCCACTTTGCCAACATGAGGTCGCTGATCCAGGTGAGAATTCCCTCATTCCCTGGATGGCAGCTCCTCACACTCCAGGTCCTGGCAGGGAGGATCAGGAGGGAGAGCAGGGGCTCTAAGGACAGCCTGGAGCAGTGTGTGCAGGAAAGGGAGGGAGGAGCTGGTGCAGTAGGAGAGCACTGGGATGGAGGGAAGTAGGCAGAGGGATTGCTGGTGCCTTGTGTGTGCATTCCTGGGTTTCCTTTTGCTTTTCTTGACAGATTCTGGACTCTGAGCTCTTTGAGCTGATGCACCAGAATGGGGATTACACTCATTTCTACTTCTGCTACCGATGGTTTCTCCTGGACTTCAAGAGAGGTGTGTGCTGAGGCCACCCAAGGGTGGGGCAGGGCCTGCTTCCAGGCTTCTCAGCAGGTTTAAACTTACTTTTAATTCCTTTTCACTTTTCCCTGGTTTATGTCTGGCTGATTGTTCTGTCTAGATACAGAACCTGTTGTTCCAGAGCTGCTGCTGAGCCTCTCCATGAGTGTGTCCTGGGGCCTGTGTCACTTGCTGCTAGGCAGAATATTTCTCCCTGCAGATGACTGACTGCTTCCAGCAGGTTCCTGTGGGAAGGAAACACCCAGAGTGTGTCCCCAGTGCTGCTGTGAGCTCTGTGAGTCAGGGTAGGGTGAGTGGAGTGGTAACTGTGCTTCTCTGCCCCCAGAGCTGGTGTATGACGATGTCTTTGCTGTCTGGGAGACCATCTGGGCTGCTGCTCACGTCTCCTCTGCTCACTATGTGCTCTTCATAGCCCTGGCCCTGGTGGAGATGTACAGGGACATCATCCTGGAGAACAACATGGATTTTACAGACATCATCAAGTTTTTCAATGGTACAGCTCATGATCTGTTGGGATGAGTTTGGGGCAGCTGCTCAGGCTGTGGGCAGTCACATTTGGGCAAGGCTGGAGATGTTGAACACCCAGAGCTCAGAGGGATGTGGTGGGGCTGGAATCCATCTGCCCTCCTGTCCTGGTTTGAAGGACAGGTGTCTGCTAAGAAAGGCAGGAACCTCTCTTTGAAATGGAGAATGTAAACCCCCTCCCTCCAAATTATCATAATTTTGAAATTAAGAGGCTCTCAAGCAAGGATGTGGGAAATAGGAATAACAGTTTTTTTGCTAGGAAAATAATAATAATAAGAAATATACAGTATTAGAACAAACAAAGAACAAACCCAATATACTGACAGAGTCAGAATCCAAGCTGACACCCCATCAGTCAGTCAGGGTGTTGATAGCAGTCCCATTAAATGGTGGCTGCAATCCTGGAGTGATAGATGTGGTTCAGTTGAAGCAGTGGTTCTGTAGAAGGTGCAGTTTTCCTCTGAATGTCCAGAGATTATGTGGAAAGGTTCAGTTTTCCTCTGGAACCCAGTGAAAAAAGGCTGCCCTGATGTTCCAAATCTGTTTTTATCCAGGTAGCAAAGGCTTGGCTCCTCCCAGTGGCTGGAGTATCTCCCAATGAGATGATGTAATTTTATCAGTTGTGCACTGGGACTCAATGGCCCATTAACAGGAGATATCTCCTGGAGGGAGGATGGGTTGTGAAAAAGATCAAGAGGATTTCCCACCTGGTTTCAACAGGTGGTGATAGAATACACACTTTTGGTCACATCCTGAATTGCAACCTAAGACACCTCCTCAGCAGTGGATGTGTTGAGGGGAGTTGAGGTTTGGGCTGTGCCTCCTGCTGCTTTCCCCATGCCAAAGGGCTGGTTAAGGATGGCTCTCCAGAGCCAGGAGCCCTGTCTGAGGGAGGTTGGGAATGTGGGCAGCAGAGCTGTGGGTGGGGCTGCTCTGGTCTCACCTGGTCCCTCTGTCTGTGTTGCAGAAATGGCCGAGCGCCACAACACCAAACAGATCCTGAAGCTGGCTCGGGACCTGGTCTATAAAGTGCAGACTCTGATCGAGAACAAATGAAGGGCCCAGGGCAGATGAGGCACCCAAAGAGCCAGGACTCCCCTCCGATGCTTCCTCCCTTCTCCTGTTTCTCCAAGTGCCACACCTGTGGGACTCAGGTGGTGGGACACGTGCTGCTATGGGAGCTGGGGGTCCCCTGGGCTCAGCACAGACCTTCTGCAGTGACTCAACCAAAGATCCCTCCAGGTGTGTTCCTGTGCTGGGAGCAGGACCAGGCAGTGGCTTCTTGGCCACCAAAACTGCCCAGGCATTGCCACATCCCAGGGTGGAGCTCAGAGGCTGGGGCAGCAGAGTTTGGTGGCACAGAGGGAAAGCTGCTTCCTTGGAAAGCTGCTTCCTTGGGCAGCCCTTCCCTGTGGTGTGGGAAGGCAGCCTGCCCTGCCAGCCTGGGCAGCACAGGGATGCTGCCAGTTCTTAGCTTGTCACTACCACAACGAGGTTCTGCCAGTAATGGGGGGGACTTTGATCACAGAAATTCCTCTTTTGATCTTGTCCCTCAATGCATTGCTTCCCCTTCAGTATTTTCTTTTCTTAGGGCTCTGTTTTCTCCCTGGGATTTTACATTGTTCCTACAATATCTGAGCACACAAGTGTTTCGTGTCTGGATGGATTTTCAGAACAGCTCCAAATTCAGCATTGGGGTTATTTTTCAAAATCCAGCCTCTGTAATGTTCTCTGAACGCTGGGAAGTCTGGTCCTGACCTCCTCTGGGAACTCCAGGGTGGAGGTTTTCTTACCTGCCTTACTTTAGCTGCTTGTGTAGGAGTCTGGTCTCCTTGTTCTGCTTGAGCTCCTCAGAAGGCAAGTCAGAGCTCCTGATTATCCTGACTTTCCCTCTGACAGCTCTAGGGCTGGCTATTGAATCTCCTAAACCCATTGAGCATCTCCAATTAGGTCTTGGTGGGCTTCTCCCACAGGCCTGTGAGAGGAAAATAGCCCAAGGTCCCTGAGTGGTCTTTGCTTTGGGAAGATGCACTTGTGTGGCCACTTTTCCTGCACAGCCTGGAGCCCACTGCATGAAGTGCCTCTCCAGCTGCTGTGTCCCACACAGGCTGCCCTGCAGAGGCTTCAGAGTCATTTTTCAACTCAGGTAAAAACAATACAGGAAAAGGAGAGGGGTGGGTGGATGGAGGGTCCAGCCCAGCTGGGGAGGGCAATGCTGGTGGTGCTGGGCTGGAGCTCTCTCTGAGGGTACTTTCTCTCAAGTTTTGCTGCAAACATTTGTGTTCCCCCCTGGTGCAGTGTGTGCTGTGTGTGTGCTCTCCTCTGGCCCTGCTCCTGCCTTGCTGCTGGAGTGCTCCCACAGGAGGGAAAGGAGCTCTTCCTCCTCCTGTGGAACATCTGTCTGTGCTGGTTTGTGTTGGCTCATGGCTCATGTCAGATGTTGCTGGCAGAAAAAAGGTGGTTGTCAGTCTGCACCAGAGAAAATTGCTGCTTCAGGGAAGGTCTGAGGAGCACAGTGGAGTAGTTTGCTGTTTCTCAGCAAATCAGCAGTCTCTGTATTCTGGGGCATGGAGGTCACAGCTGGAAAAGGCAGTGGCACATCCTGAACCCTTTGGGGAAGGGGGAGAGCAATGGCCAACCCTTCAGTCCTCATAATCCCAACAGATGTGTATAACAATCTGGGAAATTTTCTGAAGCCCAAAGGGTGCTGGGCTGCAGTAGCACAGGAAACAAAGTGCTTGAGATGTGCCAGTTCCTGTGAGAATCTTTCATCTTTCCACCAAGCAGAGTGAAAAGCTTATGTCCTCCCTCCTTCCCAGGCTGCTCCTGTTCCCTCAGGGTTCCAGGACAGATCAGTCACCTGTCCTAGAAGGAAAGGAAAGTGCTGTGTTCTCTCTTTCCTGAGGGACAGGAAAGGGTCACCTGAAACACCACCTGTGACCAAGCAACATCACTGACACTAAACCTTTCAAGCTTCTTTCCTTGTTTTTTTAAACAAAAACAGCAAGAAATTCTGCACAATATTTGCTGTCTGTATTAACTGAGAGTGTCTTTGGGCCGCTCAATAGCAGTGTTTTTTGAATAATTTCTGGGGGGGGAAAAAGTATTTATTTATTGATTGTACCTGACTGTGTGTCCTTGTGTGCTGGCGTGTGAGTGCGCGCTGTTGTGCAAATGGAGATAGAAATTTTCAATGTTATTTACGATATCTTGTAAATGTTTACCAGAGAATTGTGTCTATATATAATATATATACAGTAGAGAGAGAAAATATGTGAACTAAGTGGGTTATTTTTTGAAGATGGGGGGGTGAGAAATCTTTTGCTTCTAAGAACTGTGTGGTTTCTATAGCACCTATTCCATGATGTGCCAATCTGTCACTGTCCCTGTGCTGGGAGAGTTGTTCTGGTGGGGCAACAGGAATCTCAGAGCAGAGCCACCTCACAACCTCAGTTTGGCTTCGTCCTTGTTCTGACTTTAAGACTGGACAAGAGGGGGAAAAAATGAGGGAGAAATAATATAAAAAAGCCCTGTTTCAGCTATGTTGCTGGACAAGTTCTTGTACTTGTGGTGACCCACAGGGAGACCCCACCAGGAGCCTGGGGCTCTCTGCTGGTTAAAAGCTGCTAAGAAGCTGAAAAGCAAAAGTTTTGCTGTGCAGCTCTTTGTGGGTCTTCTCTGGCCTCAGCCTGTCCTGCCTGGCTCTGCCCCCCTGCTGGATCCCCACGAGATAAAGTCTTGTTCTGGAATTCTGACAGGGGCAGTCGTGGCCCTTGGGATCTCTCCCAGCTGTGCAGCCAAGGATGGCCTGTTTGCCATGCAGGAGAAGCCTGTCACCAGGCTTGGCCATATACAGTAATCCTGTCTGGCCCCTTGGGGAAGAGGAATGTCTCATCCCAGCAGCTCTGTGCAGCTGAAATCCTCCCCACAATGGCACTGCCAGCCCAGGACTATTTTAACCTGTTGTTAGCTCTGTGGGAACAGGGACTGGAGCTCTGTGCCTTAAACTGACAGAGGGCAGGGTTAGCTTGGATTTTAGGAAGAAATTCTTCACTGTAAGGCACTGGCACAGGTTGCCCAGAGAAGCTGTGGCTTCCTGGAAGTGTCCAAGGCCAGGGTGGATGGGGCTCGGAGCAGCCTGGGCTAGTGGAAGGTGTCCCTGGCCATGGCAGGGTTGGAACTTTAAATTTCTTTAAATCTTTAAATTTCTTTCCAACCCCAACCATTCCATGACTCCACACTTTCTGAGGAGACTGCTGCATTCTCCCTTGGGTGCAGCAAGGGTTGCATGAGCTGCCAGCCCAGTTCTCTGCCCAGTCCCTCCAGAGCTGAGCCTGAGGAAGGATGGGTTCCCCAGGCTGAGTTCAGCTCCCATCACACCCTCCCTGAGCACCCACATTGTTGTGGGGTTTGGGGTTTGTCTCATTCTCGAGCTGCTGACTCAGATAATCTCAGTGTGAGTGTTTGTGTCCTGGCCCTGTGTTCCACTGACAAATGGATTCTCTTCTTGCATTTGAGCTTTCTGCTCATGCAGCCTTCCAACAAGCTCCTGGTGTCTTTTGGTGCCACCTGTGCAGACCCTTTAGAAGTTGTGTTTGTTCCTAAATGTGCGATTTTCCTCGAAGATTTTCTCTTGCTGTGTTGACTCCCTGAATGGCTCTGCTGTGAACATTTTTTGTGAAGACTGAGAGGATTTTTTGTGTGGGAACTTCTTGCTGTGTCCCTGTCCTGCTCTCATCCAGCCCCTGGCATGGGGAACATCCCTTTAGCTCATCCAAATGCACCTGGTGGTGCAAGGTGAGCCAGCAGTGGAACTGCAGGTGTCATCCCTTGTCACTGACAGGTGAAAAAAAGGCTGAGAGATGGAACTATTGAAGAGAAGGATTTGGGTCTCAAAGTCCCTGGAGACACAAGCCTTGTGGCCAAGAGCAGTTTATGGGATGAAGGTAGTCTTATTCTTTGTTCTTTATTTATTTATTACTTATTTTGATGATTTCCGCTCTCTTTCCCAGATTATCCTGAGGTTGTTCCCCTGCACTGGGAGCCACTGGGCCTCTAACCAGGGATGGGACCAGTTTTGGGATTCTCATCCCTTAAGTTTGCTTCTGAAATACCTTATAATATCTAAATCATTTTTCTCTAGAGGCACAGTGGGAGCCTTTGAGCCTTTGATCAGTAGCACCAAAATGATGGTCATGTCATCAAAACATGTCTTATTTCTCATTCCATTTGGGAATTTCCCTGAGTACTGAACAGTTCTGGGCTTGTCTTCAGCATTTTACTGTTGTGTGAGCGCAAATTGATAGAGCACAATGTAGAGATGGAGTTCCAACCCTTCCTAGCACCATGGAAGGGTTGGAGCTCACCAGAACCTGTGTCAGAAATTCCTATAAAAGCTTTTTCAGACACCCTGAAGTAGACAAAATGCCACTGATTGTTCTACTTTTCCACTCAATGTCAGGGCATCTTCATTGCCCTGAATAAGCAATATTTCACTGATGAAAGCATCTAAACAATTGTGGTGCTCAGTGAGACCACATTTCTGTCCTCTGGTGGCCACGTGGGCCATGGCTGAGGCCATTTGGTGCCATAGCCACACATTCACACAGCTCAGTGTGCAGATTCCTTTCCAGCTTTGCCCGAATCCTGAACTTCCTGCAGAATGTACACGGTTGGAATAGCCATGGAAGTCTTTTAATGTGTCTAATCTAATTTCTAATTTAATTTTAGATTGGTGATAAGCATCTTCCACCTTAAATTCCTGTTCAGTGGTTTAATAGCTTCCTTTTACAGATGGATTTTGCACATGGAGGCTGAGCAGAGCCCCTGGATGGGACTGCAGGGAATGGTCCCTTCTCCAGGGTGGCTCCTGAGCCATCAGCAGTGGGACATGACCAGGAGCAAGGGCACTTTGCATCAGTGCTTTGATGAGGGGGGAAAAAAGCATAATTTATATTTTTAAATTTTTTTTTTTTTTTTTTTTTAAACAAATTAATGCTAAAAATTAAGCTATGCACAAGATCTTAAATACATGGAAATTTTAGGAATGAGTGTGGCTTTGCTGCTAAGGATGATAAAGAATTGAAAATCCTGATCTTGGATACTGAGAGACTAAAAATGTCATTGTTGTGACTATGTAAGATTGACTTAAATTCTCAGAAATTCATTCTCTCTGGAGAGTAATTCCCAGAAGCCAGGAAAAAATTGTTTTTCCAAACAGAATTAATGAACAGTTTTGAAAATGCAACGTGGATGTAACCTCAGACCCATGATTGTCACTTCTCTTGTTCAAGGAGTGTTCTGGAGAGCCAGGCAGGGTGACAGGGTGTGACAGCCATCGTGGGGGCTCTGTGGGACAGGGAATTACCCCTCAGCACAGGGATTGGAATGTATCTGGTGTCCTGGCATTAGACTTTTCTGTTGCCCTACACAGAATTGCTGCTTTTCTCTGTTGGATGCCATTTTGGTCTCTGGGAGTTGCTCGATATGAACTTAACGAGCACTTACAGCTTTTAATCTATTTGTCAAAGTGCTGCTAATGTTCTTAGATTATCTGGATTCCACACTGTGGTATAATATGTTTTATATTATTTTATTCATGCTTTTGGGGTTTTTTTTTAATGTAAAATGTTCCTTATTGTTGTTGAGAAAGAAAAATTAAAGCTCTATTCTCTATGGTTAATGTATTTTCAAATCAATCAGATCCTGGTGGTTCTTTCTGGCTGTGCAGTCCCTGGGAAGGAATGGGGATACCCTGTGCAGGGAATGCCCAAAATGCTCTGTATTTCCAGAGCCCCCTGTTGCTTGTGGTGAGTATCCCCTGTGCTGGGGGCCCTGCTGTCACTTGGGCTCCTTTTTGCACCCCCCTTGCCCTCATGGTCCTTGGACTTGATCTCTTGCCTCGGTATTTTCTGGATCAGTCTCCAGAATTTTAGCAGTGATAGGATGGGCTGCAGTGCCTTCCTTGCAGGGAACAGGAGGGACAAGTTTTTTTTGTCAAAAATGTGAGGAGGACAAGCTGCCTGTGGTCCCTGCCCCAGCTCAGGGCTGGCACTTGTCACCCCTCTGGACTCCACAAGATCCTTGGGTGCTCATGGGTGCTCTTCCAGCTGTTCCATGGGGGATGCCATGTGTGGGAATAGGGAAGAGGTGCCCCCAACCTCCTTTCTGTGGTGTCAGTTCCTGTTGGAGGCAGGAGGGGTCCACATCCCCTCAATGTCATGTTTTTAGCAGCACAGAATTTAACTGCATTTCCAAAAACGGGAATGCAAGGAAGGCTGGATGCTCGCTCCAGATTTCTCCCTCTACCTACTTATGAGAAGAGGCTTAATTAAATAAGTCCTGGTATTTAATTAATCCCTAATATGTTTGCATCTTGAGGCATGTTTGCTCTAATGGCCCAGCCCCAGTTTCCAGTGCAGGTGAGGTTTGCAGGGAGCTCACAGATCAGTACTTCAAAAGCTGATGAAGACACTCCCCAAACACGCAGAGTTTGCAAAATGTTAGGGTGGGATTCAACCAGCCCTTGCAAATGTGTTAATTACCTGATATTAATTGGCAATCTAACCACCAGAGGCCACATCCCCAAGTTGCCAAAGCAGGAATTCTCTGTGTTCTGGTGCAGAGAGGCTGGCAAAAATCCTGCTGTTCGGATGGAGGAAAGTAAATGCTCCTAAAAGTGAATTTCATTAATTTTTAACATGGGATAGTTTCTTACAAAAGCAGCTATCCTGAGGTTGTGCTTTGAAGTGCATGGAAATTTCCATCAGTTGCCACTTCCATGCAGTGCAGAAGACTGCAGCTGTCTGCAGAGGGGCAGCTCTGTCCTGTTCAGGAGGAGAAACCCTTTGCCAACAAGGGCTCCTCAGGAGGTGTTCACCATCAGCTGGGGTGGTGGCAGCCCCAGGATTTTCCATGCTCTGTTTTCATTCTCTGCTCCATGAGCCCAATCCTTTGGCTCCCAGGTGGCTGTGACAGATGAACCAGTTTGGCTGTGGCACGTGCCCAGGGCTGGGTGTGATGGGAGCCACTGGGGGTTGTGCTGGTGAGCCCAGCTGTGAGTGCTTGTCCTCACACACCCTCCTGCCAGGCTTGGGCACGTGGCACCGGAGCAGGGAAGGACCTGGAGTATTTATAGCCCGTGTTAACATGCATGAATGGGCATGCTGAGTCCTGGCACAAACATCTGCCCAGATGGGGATGCTGTCCTGGCAACACCCTACACTCCCTCTCCAGCACCTATTTCCAAAGGAAAACAAAGCTGAAAATTCAAAGGCTGATCCACAGCTGCAGCAATCCCTGGGAAAATCCTGCAGCGAGGCCCAGTTTGTACAGGCACCTCCACCTGACTGATGCAGGGTACAGGGCTGTGACAACCTTGGGTCCCTACCCAGCCCAGCAGCACTAGGGGCTGGAGGATTGTACAACAGGGATTTTGCTAGCCTGGGATTGGGAATCTCAGGGCAACACAGAGTGGTTTGGGATGGAAGGGACTTTAAAGTCCATCTCATTCACAGGGACATCTTCCACTATCCCAGATTGCTCCAAGCCCCATCTGACCTGGCCTTGGACACTCCCAGGGATGGGGCAGCCACAGCTTCTCTGGGGAATCAGGGTCTCAGCACTCTCACAGGGAAGGATTTCTTCTTAAACTCCAATCTAAACCTCCCCTTATCAGTCTAAGTTCTCCTTTTGCTTGCTTTGAGTGCAATGACTGAGGTGGAGCAATCCATGCTCTGGCATTTCCAATGAGCTGTGGATGTACCTCACAGCCATGAAAAATGAGCTCAGATCCAGGAGACAACAGCACAGGGATGTGTTAAGCCAGTCCTTAAGCACCAGGAAGTGTGGTGCTTTTTCCTGGAGCATTTCTCAGGAAGTGAAAGCATTTCTGCAAGGCTTTGGCAGCCGTGTTGGAATGACATGTGAGTGCTTAGGAGTTATCAGAGAGCTCTATGATAGTGCAGCACCTAGCTTATCTGTGCTGGTTATCAGTGGATTTTCTGAGTAGTTTCCAGGAGTTCAGAGATGTTGTTGGGGAGGAAGATGCTGCCGTCAGCGCGCACAGCTCGGGGTTCAGTCTCTGGTTTAGTGACTGACCTGGCCCTTGGGTGGATGAGTTTGAGCTTTTTTTAGTTCAGCAAATGGAACACAGATCCTCAGCTTTATCGCCGTGACTAAGGACGTGTTGTTGTTGGCTGAGTTACAGGAGTGCGCTGAAATCTGAGTCACTCTTCTGCTTGGGAAAACAAAAGCAGACTCCCAGGAAATCTGCATCCCTTTGTTCTCCCCACAGCCCCCCAAGTCTGGCCATGTGCTGTTGGCTGATAGCACAGGGGCCATGTCCTCACCCAAACCAGTGCAGACAAAGCCACCAGGGATTATACAACTGGCAACAATCCCACACCCACTGGTTCTTCCCTCTGTTGCACTGAAACCTCCCTGACGGTGCAATCTAACAACTCCTTCCTACTGGAGAGCATTATACATACAAATCTGACACTCAGTTATCCTTGTTTTTTAGCCAAGGATTCCTTGGCTATGGCTGCTTTCAGCAGCTGAGGTTTGACAGTCTCTGCCTTCCTGAACTTCTCCTATCTGGAGGAATCCCATAGGCCCCATGTCACCTCGGAAGGGTGATGCCCTTTCCAGGGCCTGGCAGAGCTCAGCCTTCACAAGGACATTGGACTGTGTGTTTAACAGACTATTCCCTTTAAGACAGGACCCTCTTTCTTGCCTTCCTTCTCCCAGCCCTTTTCCTGAGACAAATTTGAGGATGGGAGAAGCAGCAATGGAGCCCCATGGCCAGTGGGGTTTCACTGGGAAGGCTGTGCCTTCCCTGTGCTCTGAGCCAGGGACTTGCTCTCTGTGCAGCTCTGCACTGATTTCCATGGTGGATGAGCAAGAAGAGGTGGGAAAGGAACTTTTAAGGACAGCTGCTGTGGTGGTGATGGAGAGTGGGAGGATTTCCTGTTTTCCTTTATGCAGATTATATGTAGTGGGCAGTGGAGCACCTTCCTGCAGTGCTCAGTGCCTGAGGTGTGTGGGGAGCTCCTGCCTGTTTCCTCCTGAGGCTCATCCTGAGCTGTCACTAATAGTTCTGGCTTTTGTGGGAGCAGTTACCTGGGGGAGGACTGCAAAGCAGGACACTGAAGTGCTTCCCTGCTGAGGGCCAGAGCATTTTCAACACCATGGGCCTGGGAAGGGTAGCAGGGGAATACTGGAAGATCAGTTCCCCTGACCCAGACAGGTTGTTTTTGCATACACCTCCACCTCTTCACATAACAGGAGCAACTGGCTCAGCAGGAAGAGACGGAGACTGTTCCTGGCTGGAACAAAGGAGGGGATTTTGTCGCACTTGCCGAAGTCAGGCTGGGGTGAGACAGGAATGAGACAGAGCAGGGGTTGGGGGGTCTGCCTGGACTTACTCCCAGTGTTTGTCCCTGCCCTCAGGTGTGCAGATGTGTCATGGGCAGTGTCTGTGTGCCATTTGCAATTAACCCATTTCTCCACTGCAGGGCACTGACAGACTGTGTGAGAAGAGCTAAATCACCGGCGCAGCCCCACTGCACAGAACATTCACTGGTATTCCCTGGTTTATGCCATTCTTAGCTCAGCTCTGAAGAGATCCCAGCCTGCAAGTTAATTGTATGGTGGAGAGGAGAAACAGTGGCATTACTCATCTGAGGAGTGGAACCTTTTGTTTGAAAACTGTATCTGAAGAATGGAAACTTCATAGATAAGGGACCTGTCATTCTTCTCTGAGTGCAGGCACTCCTTCACTGTATATTACTGCTTGTCATCTCTCTGACGGCTCCAGTGAAGTCATAAACAGAGGGTCAAAGCTCAGATGTCTGCGAGATGGGTCTGGCAGTGTCTGTTCACTATTGCCATCCACACCACAGGGTGGAATTACAGCCCTAATTCATATACATGGGGTGAGAGGCCAGGGCTCTGCGTTTAACTCTGCCCCTATTGGGGTCACCTCTGCTCTGCTAAGTGCTGATAAATGGAGTGGCAGAAAGATTCACACAGGATCTCAGCTGGGGACAGAGCACAGGGGAAGAACCTTTCCAGGAGCCACGCCTGTACCCCATGCCAGGTCCTGTAGCTGCCCTCTGCTCACTGCAGGACACACATTAGGGTGTTGGAGCATGTCCAGGGAAGGAAACAGAGCTGGGAAAGGGGCTCAGCCTGGAGAAAATGAGGCTCAGGTGGAATCTTCTGGCTCTTCACAACTCCCTGACAGGAGGGTGCACCCAGGTGGGGATTGGGCTCTGCTCCAGGGAACAAGGGACAAAACCAGAGGAAATGGCTTCAGGCTGTGCCAGGGGAGGTTTAAATTGAATATTGTGGAAATTTCTTCATAGAAAGGACTGTCAGGCATTGGGACAGCCTGCCCAGGGAGGTGGTGGAGTTCCATCCCTGAAGGGATTTAATAGATGTGCCAACATGGAGCTTGGGGACATGGGTGGCCTGGGCAGTGCTGGGGTTGGACTCGATGGTTTTAGAGGGGTTTTCCAACCCCAATAATTCAATGATTCTAAGGGAGCAGCAGCAGTTGGGTGGAAATTCTCCTGTCTGGTGCAAGGGCTGGCTGTGATGGCCAGGGGGTTCTCATCTCCCCAGTGCAGCACTGTCAGCCCCACAGTTCCCAGCTCTGCGCTGGCCCCGCACTACATTCCTTTTCCCACAGGTTTGGGGTGTCCCCAGGGCAAGAAGGGCTGGGTGAGAGTGAGGATGTGGCCCTTGCATCCCCCCAGGCCTGCTCCATGCCTGGCACATCCCGCCAGAGCAGCTCCTGCTGCACCTTGAACCAGCCCGAGTTTCTGTGGCCACTTTGAAGCTCCCAGGTCTCATCTCCTCGGGCACCCGCTGAGGCTGCTCCTCACACAGTGGGAAACAAGGCAGCAGCTCCTTGGGAACGCTGCTGCTCTCTTGAAGTGCCCATTTGAATGCAGCTCCCAGGACTGTGGAGCCTCCAGAGCCTGGCGGGCCCAGTTCTCCGGCTCTGTCGCTGTGTAGGTGTTTTTGTGTAGAGGAGCTGCCATTAAGCGGCTCCTGAATAACTGATCAGGCGCTTTCCTCGTTCCCTATGGGCCCCGTGTGCTGGAGCAGGGGTTCCCAGCCATGGGTGGAACAAGAACTGCTTCAAAGAGGTGCAAGAGGCAGGAACACCCTCCGAGCCGTGGATCGGCCTCATCCGTGCTGGGGCTGCAGGGAGGCTGCTCAGGGGATGGGTTATGGCTTGGCTTCTGGAAAAGCAAAAAGGCAAATGAGTCATGGAACTGGGATCCCTTTGTGTGGTGGGGATAAAAGGGTTGCTAAAGTGGGGAAAACACCTATATTATCCTGATTTGGGAGCAAGGGGGGGAAGCTGTGGGAAAACGATCTTAATTTAAATGGGATGTGGGTGGGAACAAGGAGGCGAGGCAAGCTCCATATTCCTGCTGCTGTTACAGGGCTGGATGTTTTTGCTGCTGAAAGTTTTCCTCTTGTTTCCATCCATGCACCTGCTAAGGGGCAGCTACAGTGACTCTATGGCTCCCTTGGAATGGATCATGGAGAGATCCAGGCTCCACTGGCTCAGGACCCCTGTGCCTGCAACAGAAGGAGATTTGGGCTGGTTAAAGGCAGATGAGTTCCCCATGGAGGGTAGGGACACAGGACCTGCTGCCTGGTCTTTCCCTGTCCTGCCAAGAGCTGGGGTGAGGACATGGAGGTGCATTTTCCTTGTGCCATGGCATCACCCTGGCCCGTGGCCAGCCCATCATCCACACTCTCCTTCCTCCTGCTGTGAGTCATGGCCTCGCCTCAGAGCCGACTTTGGACTCCTCAGCAGGGAGCCACACCTTTGGTAATGACAAAAAGCAGCATTTGGAGCTTCTGAGCCGTGACATCTGTGCCATGGACAGGATGCCAGGGGGCAGATCTCATTACTCCAGTGCCATTCCTGGGGAGGGGACTGAGGAGGAACGCTCCCAGATCTGAGGAGAAATGTTCCCTTTCTGATTCTCTCTGCTCTTAAGCAATGTTCCCTGGACTGGGCTCCACAGCTGTGCTGCCCTGAGGGTGACAGAAGGACATTGGTGGCCAAGGGGCTGCCACTGGTGGCCACAAAATTGGATTTTTTACCTGGTTTGCGACAAGCAATGACACACTTGAGAGAGACATTGATTATTTATTTCAGGGTTGTGCAGCCTGGGTGCTCCGTGTATTCCACAAACCCAGCACATCGCACCGAACTTTCCTGCTGTTATTTATACACAGAAAGTCAGTTAGTAACTTTCCAAGCACAATCCTTTCTTAGGATTTGTCAGTAATTTCCATACAAGCTGCTTCTCCATATGTCCAGGGGAAGGATTTTCACCTGGGCAACATCTTTCTAACCAGTAGGTATGAAAGGTAGGTATGATTTTTATTGTTTTAACAAACATAGTTCAGGTATAGAATGTGCCAGCTTTGAAAGCTACCAATGGTTACATAAACATACATCGACATCTTAATTCAGGTGCTCAAAGCTTGTTCCTTTCAGGGTGTCCTTGACTAAAGGATGCAGCTGCAGCCTGTCCCACTGATCAGAATCCCAGAGCAGTTGTGGTGGGAAGGGCCCTCTGGAGACCATCCAGTCCAACCTCTCTGCCAAGGCAGAGTCACCTGGAGCAGGTGACACAGGATTGCCTCCAGGTGGGTTTGGGATGTGTCCAGAAAGGGAGACTCCACACCCTCCCTGGGCAGTTCCAGTGCTCGGCCACCCTCCATGGGAAGAGCTTCTTCCTCATATTGAGGTGGAACTTGTGTTTATGCTCCTTGTCACCAGGCACCACTGAACAGAGCCTGGCACCATCCTCTTGTCACACAATTTGAGATGTTTATGGATTGATGAGATTCCCTCCAGACTGACCAGGCCCAGTTCCCACAGTCTCTCCTCATCACAAAGATCTCCAGACCCCTCATTATCCTTGTGGCCTCTGCTGGACCCTCTCCAGCAGCTCCCTTTTTCATTTGTCCTTGCCCAGAACCGGACACAATAAGATAATACTGAAATATTTTCCAACACTATCCACACCCTATCCCTCAGGACGGCGGGGCCGGGATTCGAACCTGCGCCCCACGCGCGGAGCAGGTGGAGCGGGGCGGAGCCAATGGCGGCCGCGCTGCGCGGGGGGAGCCCCGCCCACAGCCCGCACCGCGCGGTCACCATGGCAACAGCGGCGCTTCCCGCGGGGCCCCGCGGCCGCCGGGGCGAAGGGGCTGGACCGGCACCGGGGCGGGACATTCCCGCCTCCCGCCGCCCTCCCGCCGCCTTCCCGCAGCCCCTCGCTCCGGGGAGCGCCGAGGGACGGCCCCTGCCCGCCCCGCCCCCGGCCGTGCCCGGCCGCCGCTCACCACCGCCGCCGCCGGGGGAAGGCCGCTGCGCGCCCAACTTCACTTCAAACAACTTCCCCGGTGCGGCGGAGCCGGCGCCCGGTTTTGCGGAGGAGCAGCCGGTGGTTTGGCTGGGTGAGTGTTGCTGGCGAGGCGGCGGTGGTACAAAGTGCTCGCTCACCCTTGGGGCCGGCACGGGAATCCCTTCCCCGCTTCCCCGCGGGTGCTTCGCCCTCCTCGCCGGCCCCGGGGTGAGCGGGGCCGGGGGTCCCGCATGGCCCCTCGCCCTGCTGCCGGACCTCGCTGCTTCTTTCTCGCTGCGTCAGAGCTCGTGTCCTCGTGTGTTGAAAAGAAGGGAAAAGCCCCCTTCAAAAAAAAAAAAAAAAAAAAAAAAAAAGACCCCGTTACGTGGTTCTAATTCTAATGCAGGTGGGGAGGGGTTGTCGGTGGTTTTTGGTGGATGGTGTTGTTGCTCGTAGTTCTGAGGATTAGTGCGTAATTTTGTAATCCACGAGGGCTGCAATTATCTGGTCCTCGCTGGATTAGGGATGATAATGTGCTTGGAGGTCTTAAATGGACAAATAAAGATGCTGCCCCTTTCTCCCCCCTGGTTTTACAGCCGGGCGACGGCTCCTTGGGCAGAGCAGGAGGGATTCAGGCATTCTTGAGAGTGGTATGTGACTCCTTAATGCCTTGGATTTCAGGAAATACATTATTTGCTCATTACAATTACTTTGAAGTGCCAGTGAAAAGTCATCGTGCTGCTTCTTTTTAATTGAAGATGCATATAGCTTTGTTTGTGGCATCCTGTGTACCTAGAATCTCAGGATAGCTTGGGTTGGAAAGGATCTTAATCCTCCTGCTAAGGGCATATATTTTTATTTTGGAAGCACTGGGATGAACAGATTTGTGTTGTTCTGTTGATATGAGGCTCATTTGTTAATTTTTCCTCCTAACTCCAAATCCAAGTGGTTTATATGTGCACAGAGAGATGAGGATTGCTGCTTCTGGGTGGAAATAGCTGGTCCAAAAAATCACGTGCAGGTCAGTTCCCTGAATTTGCAAGGAGTTCTGTGCTGGGATTTGGGAGGGAGCAGCACTGGGATTCTGAAGGAGTGAAGCTAATCAGTGAAATCCCAGAATTTCCTGTGTGGCGCTACACGGTGCCGGCTGGAAAGCTTTGCCTTCCTGAGCCTGCCTGCAGCATTGTTGCTGTTCTTGCCTTTCTCCCGTCTGGAGGTGGGAGATTAATCCCGTGGATTCAGGTATTGACTTGACTTCTATTTCTGTGGCGTAATCCGGGTGATTCTGATTTGTGTGTGCGGAATGGGATTAGGGGAAATCACACCTGGCAGATGGTGGAGCTCCTCTGTGCCATTGGGAGATATTGTAACCTTTGATTATACCTGCAGGTCTGGTCATAGAGCTCAGGCTCTTTGGGGTTGCTCATAGAATTCCATTCCAGATCAAATATTGCTCATGATAAATTACTGGGATCACATTAAAGGAGCTGCAGCAAACTGAAATAGATGTTTTGTTCAAACTGGTGCTTTACTCCAGGGTGGTAATTGCAGGCAATTTTCCCTGTCTGCTGAGGGGTAAACTCTGTTTCCAGGGTAACTGGGAAGTTGTTCAGCTGCTTCTAAGGTACTTTTTGCCAGAGCTGAAGGTTTTTGGCATTTTCTTTTCCTTGTCTCTCCTCCACAAACCAGAAAGATTTGCATCTTTCTAGCGACCACATGAAAATGGGAGTTTTCTTTGTTTTCCTGTGACGTTGTTAGGGTGTGTAGGGAAGCAGACAGTTGTGTGGCAGAAATGCTAATAAAGTTACCTGGCAGCTTAGTCCAGGTCTCTACCTTTGAGACTTTCTTAAAAAAAAAAAAATTTTAAGAATTAATAAACTTTCCCCCCCTCTTTGTTTTTTTGGTTTATTTTTTTGTTAGGATTTTCTTCTCAGCGTGCTCTGCCTTTTCCTGTAAAAATTATCAAGGATATTTGTTAGTAAGTAAAGCTATAAAGCCTTTGTGCTTTAGAGTAGTTAAGGAGGTTGGAATCCTATTTAAATAGATGTTGTAGCCTGTAATTCCCTTTTGATTTGTGAAGGGTTTATTGAAAATGGGTGTGTAAACTTTTCCTCTGTTTCAGACAATGCCCTGAGCTAATTCTGAGCTAAATGTTTCCTTCCCAATGTATGGAAGACACAGAACCAAGTCACTCTGGAGTGTCACAGTATGGAAAGTCTCTAAAAGGAGGCAAATTCTAGGGCTGTTTCTGACTCAAATACTTTGGTTTGTCATTTTTTTTGCTGTCTCATTTTATATGTGGCAGTGAAGGACGTGCACAGCCCCAGCCCCAGGGTTGTGCTCACGCTGCAGTTCTGGAGCTGCTGCTCTTATGGCAGGAGAAAGGGCACGGTACCCATCTGTGCTCCTCCTCACGCGGCCCTGGCCTGGTGAGATAACCAGGGATTCAGAATATTTCCATGCCTGATGATGAAGCAGTTTTTCTCTCTGTCATACTGAGGCTTTGTGTGGCTGCAGGATTTTTTTTTGCCCTTTTTTTTTTTTTTTTTTTTTTTTTTTTTTAATTCCGTTTTCAACCACGTGCAGCACCATCACCTTGAGTGTTGATTGAGCCCCTTGTGCATGCAGACTCCTCTGGCAGTGGTAATAGGCTTCCCAAGTTCCCTGATTTCTACCAAAGGGGAAAAAAAACCCCAAAAAACCTTGGAAATAGGCTTTGCTGAAAGCAGGAATTTCAGACTTTCTTTCATAAGTTTCCCAGCCCTTCCTGCCCCATGTGCTCAAGGTGACATTCAGACCACATGGGAAAGAAGCAAGTCCTGACCAGCAGGTCCCAGGTGGATGGAGAGCTCAGCTATTCCTGTTCCTGGGATTCTTTGCACCGCTCTGTGATTTCGCTTGGGTGTTGTCCTGGACTCTGCTCCATTCAGCACTCATGTTTCTCTGGCTATTAGATAATTTTGAAACCAGTCCTGTCAGCTCTCTTTTGCACGTGTTTGGTTACTGCAGAGTGAAAAAAGGAGCTCAGTCTCTGTGAGGAGGAACGTGTTGCTCTTCACTCCCTGGTCCTTGCCCTGGAGTTACTCTGTGTTTGATTGTTGCTCATGGAGCTTCCTCTGTTCTGGCAAGTTTTCAAAGTAAAATGAGAATCTAATTGATATTATTTGTCCTTGAGTTTGTAAACAGAGATAAGACAACTTCCCATAGTCTTGAAAATTCCAGTGTACTGTTGCTTGTGGGGAGTGCTGTGCAGATCAGGGACAGGACTCAGGATCGCTCGGAGAGGATTTCCCTGAGTGTGTCACTTAGGGACACCTTATAGTTGTGACCTCCTCTGCTGGCTGCTTGTCTGTTTAAAAATTGTGCTGATTTCTTATCAGGGGGTTTCATAGATCAAGGTATTTTTCTAAGCCTTTTTCTAAGTGTTTTCTCAGATTGATACTCTGCAGAAGTTGATAACTTGGCATTGTTCCCTGTGCAGGGGAAGTGTCCTTTGGCAGTGCGTTGGTCATGCTGACTTGTGTGCTGAGTAGTTAGTGAAAAACTTGACTAGTAAAAGGGTGTGTCTAAATCCAGATTGGAGTGTTCTGCATCCATTTATGTGTAATGTCACTGTTCTTTCCTTATTTTCAAGCTGTTTTTTTGAATGGGATGATTTTCTTGCATGAGGTTTGAAGTCTTTCACTTCCTGAGCTGGGTGAGTGTCCATGATGCTGTTGATCATAGGGAGCATTGTGGAGTGCTGCAGCCTTTCTGCTCATTGATTTTATAAATTTATTTCTTAGGGTAATGTGCAGCTTGTTCAATTCTCAAGTAGGAGACAGCATTTGGGAATGAAGGGACCATTCCAGTGAATCCTTTATGGAGCAGGACATCCTGCTGTGTGCTGTGGGCTGCTTGGAAAAGCAAGACTGAAATAAATGCTCAATCCTGCAAGCCCAGGCATGAGGCTTGTGGTGATGCTGTGAGCCCAGTCTGTATCACTGGTTTGTGTCTGGTGCACAGGGGTGACTGGAACCTGGCAATGTTGCAATGGTTTTAGGTGTGTTTTTGGGTTTGTGTGTAGGAATCTCCCAAATACATCATAGGGCAAAAGCCACAGATTTTTTGCTTTTGCTTCAGAAATCCCTTTAAATAAAAAGTCCCTGGTTGTGGTAGTAGGATTTGCAGTGTAAACCACTGTGTGGTTGCCTTGAGCTCAGAGCCAAAGACTGGAATAATAGCATTGGGAGAGCCGTGGAATTCTCTCCACAGCAACCAGTCTTGAATCCTAATCACAGCTTGGAATGACCACAGCCTGGTAGGTTTAACAGCTTAACTGGAAGATTCATTCTTGCCAAACTCGAGATGCACCTGCCCTAGGCAGCTGAACATGCAGACTTTTCCTAAAAATTTCCAGTAATTGGCTGTTGATTTGCTTGGGATGTGCTTCCAGTGAGATGTGACTGTTGATTCCAAGGAGATGCTCTTTCTGGGTGAAGAAGTGAAGTTGGTTCTCTGTTCTCTTGTCCTTCACTGGCTCTCAGTGAGATTGAAGGACATATGTGAGCTTCTGAACTCTCAGGCCATTCTTTTCAAGCTGTGTTCCAGGAATAATTAAAAAATTAACAAGTAAGAAGGCTAGAGCAAGTCAATTGCTCTTTGCCTTGAGAGGGCTTCTATAGGTGAAGAGGACTTTCCATGGTTTGAGTTCTCTTAACTGGCAGGAAAACCAAATTTTTATGAAAAGCTGGATATTGAGTGTTGCCGAAACACACTAAATTTAGAGTGGTGACTATTTTCTCTATTTGCAGCTATTGCTTAAAAAAAATCCCTAATGTTTCCCTTTTATTCTTGTGTTTGGTATGACCTGAACATCTGATCACAAAAGGATATTTTAAGTCTACTGGGTGATGATTTTCCTCAGGCCTAGACTTCAAGAATTCAGACTCTTAAAATTAGGCTGTTTATGGGAGCATGCTTTATCTTTAGATTCTTTTCTCAAATCAAAGAGGTTTATTTTTTTGATTCCCACTATCTTTGGTTTGTTCTGGGAATATGTAATGCTGTAATGGTTTGTTCCGGGAGTATGTAATGCTGTAACTTCTGCAAACAAAGATGCTTTCAAACAGTTTGGGAATATTTTTCAGTGCATCTGTATAAATAGGAGAACATGAATACGTATTTTTGCAGTTCCTGAATGCCTTACACTTACATTGAGACAATGGGAGTTGAGTTTTCTTTTTATGCTCTTCATCTCTACAAAACACGCTTGAGGAGAGGAAATGAATGTTTTCTGAGGGTTGTGTGATTGTGGTGATGCAGCTTGAGCAGTCCAGGGCACAGAGGGTTATTATCCAAAACACTGCTTGTTTGTGGTTGAGTCATGTCCAATGAGCACACACTTAAACACTGGGAGTGGGGGGGATCTGGGCTCCTCTAAAGCCATTTACAGAGCTGTTCATTACAGGTTTTTACAGGATTTAAGTGCCAAAACTTCCAGTTTTGGGCTAGAGTAAAACCTCTGCTTGCCTGAAAGGAGATAGTGTTGGTCTTGCAGCAGTGTGAGAACTGAAAGCTTCTTACTATTGTAGTAATTACAAGTCAGGATGGTCATTAGGCTGGTGTAACGAGCAGGAAAAGATGATAATTCAGTTGCTGGATGTTTGGTATCTCCCCAGTTTTCACTCGGACGGAAGAAGCATGTGCTCCAGCTCCTCCAAAGAGCGATGCCGCAGCACGGGCAGCTTTGAGTAAGGCTTGTCTTACTGTACACACTTAGATGAGCTTTAATGTGGGGAGGGAGGAGATCTGAGCCTTGTTTCCAGGTCAAAACACCCCTTTCATTTGGTTGGGGGCTGGGAATCGCCAGGATCCAAGTGGGCTGTTAACTCCAGCTCCGGGCTTGACCCAGTTCCAGCGCAGAGCTCCAAGAAGCGCCCGTGCTCCAAACGGGCAATTCCAGCTCTGCTGCAGGGGCAGCGCTTGGATGCCGAGGAGATGGATGGCAAAGATAGAAGAAAAAGAAGTTAGCTATGCGCTGTTGTTTGAATCTAAACCAAATTCTTTTAGTGCATTAGGGAGGAGGTGAAGAAGTGAAGGTGCTCAGCCTGTATTTTGTTATTTTTTCTTTGATTCTGGTAGTTATATTTTACCCTTCATAGTTTCCAGGGGTAGGAAGCTGCCAGTGTTTTAATAAAATGCATGAAAAAAGGAGGATTTGCATGTGCTTTTAGTGCTGCCATACACAGCAGCCTCTTCTGTTTATATTTTCACAGTAACTGTTTTTGTAATCACAGTATTGGTTAAATATGTGCTTTCAGTGCCTTTCAACAAGTGATGTTAACTAAACGTCAAGTTCTAAAACGGCTTATTCCTGCTGTCCTAAAATGAGTACCATTATTATTTTACATTGTTGGTGAAACTTTGAAAGGCACGAACAGGAGCAGGATTTTAAGTTTGTCTTTATTTTGCTCATATAATGAGCTCAGCCTTCAGCCTGTGCTAGGCTTGGCTGTGTCAGTGCTGCTGTAGCACCGGCGGCTCCTCGCAAGGAGGGAGTTGTGCCAACATTTAGGAGGCATGTTTATCTGCTGGGAGTATGTTCAACCATACAAGGCTTTCCATGGGCAAAGCTGCCTCATCCATAACAAGCCCAGCAAAGCCAGGATGTGTTTTAGACAAAGTTGGAATTTCTGGCCACTGTAACAGTTTGATATTTCATGAGAACACTGGGAATTCTTCATTGACCCAAACGAGCACAACAGGCCTTTCTGCTGAAGCTTAGCAGCACGGCTGGCTCGCTCCCTAACTGAGGGACCTTACAGAAATGTCACTGTTGTTATTGTTGTCAAACACTGTCTTACTGTATTGGCACTATTGAATGTCAAATATTGGTGTAATCTGTCATTAGAATGTTTTCAGCAGCGTGATGGCTGCAGAGTTATCTAAATACCATCCTGTTCCTGCTGTAAACATGATGCAGTGTGGGTTTTTTTCCATGTTTAAGCAGCAGTAACAGTTATGTCCAAGAGAAGCTGTGGCTGCCCCATGCTTGGAAATGTTCAAGGCCAGGTTGCTCCAGGTTGGAGCAACCTGGGATCGTGGAAGGTGTCCTTGCCCATGGCAGGGGCTGGAATGAGATGAGCTTTAAGATATCTTCTAACATTTCTGTTCTTCTATAATAGATATATTCATTTATCCAAGTAGTACTAAGTATTTCTAAAACATATGGATTTATGTATCATAATTCTTACAGGTCATCCTAATGTTCAGTTAATGTTCTTCACAAAATGAATATTTAAAAAAATAATTAAATCACTGCTGTCTGTGAAGGAGAGATTAAATGAATCACTCTGATTACAGCAGAGTTTCAGTACAACTTCAGGTCTTTGCTGCTCACCTAAGTAGTTTTAGTCACTACTCCTGTGTGGATGTGCAAGGCTGCTGGAGAGGTTTCCACGTGTCTGACCTGCTCTCACTTGACAGGGCAGTGATGTTTCCTTGCCTCCTTCCTCAGCTGGGTGAATCACAGCCCATCGGAAATGCTCATCAATAGTTACAGGTCAGCAATTCAAGAAGGTCAGGGAGGCTTTTCTGCCTTGTGAGCATTATGTTAATTCAGTTGTTAAACATATTGGAATTACATTTCCTTTTGCTTCTGCAGTGCTTGCAGATTCCATGGGAGCCTTTTCCCTGGGCTCAGAGCACAGAGGGTTAGTTTTGGGCAGGGAGAGGTTTTCTTGTAGCCTGTGCTATAGTCACACACAGGAAATATGTCTGTAGATCTCAGTGTGAATCTGTTCTTCGTGTGAAATACTAGCTTGAGTAGTGTCACTGTCATGTTGGTGCTCATGCATGAGGAGGAAATCGAAGGAAATGATGGAGAGGCTGAAGCCTTGAGATGAAATACATATTTTCCACTCCCAAAGGCACTTTACTGAAGCACCTGTGTAACTTAGCCCCCAGTACTGACACTTCTGACAAATCATATTGAGCCTTTTCTCTCTTGTTCTTAAATACTAGGAATGTGTTTTAGTATTGCTTCCACACCAGCACATATAGAATCTTCAGAGATTATTTATGCTGTGTGTGTGTGTGTGTGATATATGTGTAAAGAAATGATCACACAGAGCATTATCTTTGTTGATATTGGACTGTTGCACACAGTGTAGAAAGCAATTAATCTGGAATCCAGGTATTTTGTACTGTAGATTTATGGCTGGCTAAGATAGTGTTTTCACAAGCTTGGCTCTGTATTGAGCAGGTTCATGTATTTTTCAGATTGTCTCCAAAATTCTTGTTTCAGTTCCACTGAGATAATTTTAATTGAACAGCTTTTATGCCAGATTTGCACACTTCAAAATTGCTGAAAATAGTTACTTTAAGGTTAAAGCTCTTTCCATCTTTGTTCACCTTGACTCTAGAAGTGGTGCTCTCTTCTGTCATGTCTTGTCTAGTAACCCTGAAAAGCTGGACTTGAACTGAGCTCCCAGAGCCCAAGTTTGGAGCTGCTCACAGAGAGTCAGCACCACAACTTGTCAGATCTAATGGCTCTGCTCCTGCTCACATCTGGACTGAAGACTGGAGTGAAAAACTTGTTAAGGCATGAGTGTATATTTTAAAATATATAATTAACAGAAGGTTGTTTATAACTGTTTAACCAATATTGGCTTTAAACCAATGTGCTAGACAGTGTTTGTAGTAGGTTGGACTGGCTTTTATTAGGCTGCAGAATCTGTGGTGTTTATCACTTTGCTAAAGAGCAAACAGGCCACACACTGCCTGAGCACTGGGCAGGTTTGGTCAGGCAGAGCTCTTCCATCCTGTCTGTCTGCTCCTTGTTAATCCTGATTTTTGAACACTTTGACTCTTGAACCTGATGACTTTGGGGAGGGGAACTCATCAGGCTGACCGGGGCAGTTCCTGGGCAGAGTTTGTGTCCGGTAGTTCACACAGACCTTTTGTCTGTAGTTTGCTGGTTGATTCATAGGTGGTGAAACAAAATGAAAAAATTGCCCAGTCTTCACTCAGCAGGTGTCTCCTGTTGGCTCGTCAAGTCTCAAAGCTGCAGATTACTAGAAAATGAAAAGAAATTAGATTTTGTGCCTAAGTCACTTCTGAAGCATCCTAGACCAGCTGCTGTCTCATGAAAGATTTTGGGGCATGTGGATCTTTAATTTCCTTTCCAACTTTGCCACTTCACGTTCAGTTGCTTGGATTGGTGTGGCTTCTATTCTGTAACTGATTTTGCTCAGGTGGGATTCCTTCTGCAGAAATTCTGGATGCAGTGCCAGTTATGTGTTTTTATGACAACTTTATGCCATCCTTTGAATTTGCAGATCTGCACCAAAAAGGCCAGCGAGGGAGTTGGCTCAGCAGATTTCTCAGTAGCTGCAAGACTTGCTGTGCCTCTTGAGGCTGCTGAGTGTCTCGTGCCTTCCAGAGACATCCAGTGGTGTTAACAGTGATCACAGTGGGATCAGAGGGTCATGCTTCACTGTTGGACATTTTGGGGACAGGCATGAACAGAGCTGGGGAGCTGGGAGAACTCGGTGTATCCTGGTTTTCTTTTGAGTCAGATTTCAGTGCAAGGATCCTTCTTTGTAGTAACTTTGGAAAGGTGTTTCTAAATTCACTGTGAGATCATTCTCAGGTTACTAAATCCCTTCATTGGATATGCCCTGAGAAACTGGGATCAGGTGCCAGGGCTGCTGTAATTGTGGTGTGAGTGGGGCTGGGTGGGGGTGATTTGAGGGAAGCTTCAAGGTCTGGCTGCTCATGGGCAAGTGAGTGCTCGTGCTGAGGCCTGGATGAACTGGTGAGGACAAACCCGTGATCTTTCACTCCTCCTAATTTTTGTGAGCTGCAAAATATGCCCTGTGTCAGCTGTTCATTATTACCCTGCCTTAAAATGTAGGTGATCTCTACATTGGACCATGAGTTTCAAGTGCTTTCATGTTACTGTTCTGTCTTCATTTTGATGTGTTAAAGTGCCTCTGTGTTCTCTGTGCTTAAAACTTCCCAGAAGGTTAAAAAGCCCCCAGGGTTCACTTGTGGTTAAAAATGCCCTTCTGTGCCAAAGCTGTGAGGGTGGTTTGAGCAGCCCCTGGGTTCCCTGTGCTTCCTTGTGCTGGATGTGAGGATGTTCCACACCAGTGCTTGTGCACATCCAGGCACTCTCAGATTCCCGGTGCCACCATTTGGATTTCAGAGCTGGTTTTTCCCACTTCAGCTATTTCTTTTTTTTTCACCCCCCCTCAATAAATGCATTAATGTTTTTGGTGCCTGAAATGTTTTCTTTCCATTAGTAGGCCTTTCCCCTCTTTCTGTGCTTTCTCAAGCATGTAGGGAGGTGGAGGGGATTGTTTAGTACCCACAAAGCTGTACATGTTATCAATAATTCATCGCATCATTTTGCTGAATAATGTTGTGTCTTTGAAGAACAAAGTAGTGTACAATGCATGTGCAGGCTTGTTGCTATCAGAGTTCTTGGCTTAAACATCCTTTTGTTCAGAAATGAGGAGAAATGCAGCATCACTGCTCTGGCTCCTCACAGTCACACACGACCCTCTGTGTTCTGTTCCATTTGTGAGGCTTTGGGAGAAAAGGAAACTCCTTTGTAGATTGCTGGTAACAATGCCCTGCTCACAGGCAACCAAAGGAACAAGCTGGCAATACCCAGCCAGTGGTTCTGAGGTGGGAATTTGCATTAATGTGGGGAAAAAACCAATTTCCTGCATATGTAAAAATCCAGGTGTGCCCACCCAAGGAAAAAGTGGTGCTGCCTTATCATCAAGGCAGCAGCAGTAGCTCCTCTGGCACAACGTCAGGCGTTGTTGACAGAGCAGATTTGTTCTGGGGGTGCAGCTCAGGGCAGTTTATTGATGGCTGGCAGGAGGCAGCACCCTGCTGCAGCACCAAATCCTACCTGACTTAGTGCCAGGCTCAGTACATGAGGAAGAGACCAAAGAGCTGTTGGAGCACTGGTAACAGCCTGAGAGGCAAAAAGATTCATGTCTCAGTATGTCAATGTGTTCTAGAGCAGAGGGTGACTTGAGGGATTTTGGGAATGATAAATGCCACCAAGTATCTGGCTTTTCTAACAATATTTTACTTGACTCAGAATTGATCCACCCAATCTCTCCTTAGTCCTATGCTTTTTTCACTGTCTATATGATGGGAGTAGAAATGGTAAATCTCAGGGTCATGTCCATTTTGATGGCTCCATCCATATCCTGAAAGGCATAACTGGAGTAAAATTAATCCAGTTTAATACTGTTAATACTTTTCTTGTTCAAAGTTGGGTCATCTTTTCTGTGAAGCACTTGAATTGCTGCTGTAGAGCTGGGGATGGAGGTGCTGCCAGGAAGATGGAGTTGTGTTGTTTATTAATGCCAGCTCTGCCAGTCTTTTGTCACAGTGCTTGCGTCTTGCAGCAGTACCAGGCAGATCTCCTTATCTCCAGCTCAGTAGCACTGTGCTGCAGCTTTGCACACTTCATCTTCAGGGCAGAGGTTGCTACAACTCAGAGGAGCAGGCTTTGAAATTGTTCATTTGTTCTCAGAACAGAATCATCTGTTCCTGGGAACCACTTGGTCCAACCCTCTGTTTATCAGTGTCTTTCTCCCATGAAGCTGCAGTTCATTTCCAGAGCAGTGCCTGGTACGAGTATTTTGGGCTCAAGTGTATTTGCTTGTTGACTGAACTCGACTACGTTCTTATGCTCTGACTAATCAAATATCTGAAAGGTGGGATGATGGACTGAATGGGGAAATTGCTATGACACAATATTGGCCCTCTGTTTTGACAGAAAATGTGTCATTAGCAGCCAAATCAAAAGCTGTTGAACATAGAGCTTTTTGCATATGATTTTTTAAGATCACAAGTGGCAAACCAGCCAGTAGAGAAGACATCAGACAGCAGAGATTTGAGAGCTGAAACAGCACATAAATATTTGTATCAAAAATGTGCAGGGACAGTTTTCCCCAGATCACCCAGAGAGGTTTTGGAGTCTTCCTTAGTGGAGTTATTCCAGAACTGTGCTGTGTGCTCTGGGATGACCCAGCTCAAGCAGGAAGATGGGACCTGTGTGGTTCCTGCCTGAGCCAGTCTGTGATCCTGTGATTTCTTTTTGTCCAGGTGAAAGCTTAGGAGCAGCATAATCTATTGCAGCATCTCTGCTCTGAGTGTTTTATCAGCAGCTGCCACGTGCTCTTTGTGAATGAGTCTTTGCTGGCAACTGTGCAGCTTCTGAATGTGCCCATCAGGAAAAGTGCAGGTATAAAAATAATGCACTGTAAACCTGCTTTCTTGTTTTTGCAGGAGCAAAGGAATGTTAATTCCTAGCCCTCGGATACACGTTAGTCACCACAGCTATGTATACACATATATAATTTTTAATGTCATTATTTTGGTCTTTTGTCTCATCACTCTGTTTCCTTTGTCCTCCAGTTTCATGGGTTCAGGTTTTCTCCAGATGGTTAAACTGTTGAAGTGATCTCTGTGTGTTCAAGGTCATGCTCCAAGGCTGGTAGCCTCAATTTTTCTGCAAGTCTAGATGAAACCACTTTTTTTTCCCCTCCATAGGGCAATAGCTTAATTAATTTTTCAGCACTCAGATGAATGTATAAAGGCTCAGTATTTATAAATTTGTCCTGGTGACCTATGTCAATCACAGGACAGCTCAAGCTGGTTGTACTTTCTGAAGGTGGTTTACTGTGCCAGGCCACAAATATGTTTTCCAGCGCTGGAAATCCTGATAGAATTTGAGGAGGCAGATCAGAGGATTAGGGGCTTTGTCCTTCTGACACAAAAGCACCTGCTGTGCATGAAGGCAAGCAGGAAATGTCTTCTCACCTCAAGCTATTTCTGTGTTACAGTGACCTTCTGAGGCTGGGTTTGTGTGAAAAGATCCATCCCCTCATTCCTGCCTAGGGGGTACAGGGCCATGGGTCAACTTTATTTCTGAAGGCTTCAAAGTGCTGTGGAGGCACTTGCCTATTTTTGTAACAAGTAGGTGGATTTTTTTCAATAAACCAAAGCCCACAGATCTGCTTCACTCAATCCTTTGGCTTGAATTCCTGAGCAGGTCAGCCAAGCCTCATCTCCCACGGGAGCGCTGTGCCTCCTGCGCTTCTCATGAGCTTTGCTGTCCCCACAGCAGGCTTAGCAAGGTGTGCTGCACTCCTGTTTTAACTGCACCTTTGCTCATCAAGGACTTCCAATGTCAGTGTCCAAGTAGCTCCCACCACTGTTTTGGGAGGAAACTGTCCCAGTTATATCATTGCTGCTTTTAAAGCATTTGCAGCAGCTGGTGGCTCTGAAGGCAGCAAATAAAACAGAATCCAGTGGTGATATCCATGTCCTGTCAGCTCTGAGATCAGACACTCGTCCTTCATCTTCCCTTGTTGCCAAGAGGATGAGAAATATGCACAGTTACAGTAAATATTTCCAGGTGTGGGTGGTCTCTAAGCTCCTTTTACTGCTGAAACGTGGTACGGAGCGTGGTATTGTACAGGGGAGTATCAAATGGAAGAATGCCAAAGTTGTTTTTCAATCCCATATTTCTGTCTGTGCTGCAGCTGGTTCATCCATCTCCTTACACTCCTTCAGCTGTGTCCATGGTGTGCCTGCCAAATGAGAGCATTCCCACCCAAAGCTGGAGCCTCTGGAGAAGCTCCAGCCCTGCCTCAGTTCTGGGGTTTTGGAAAGTGCTGCCTGCTTGAGGTCAGAGGGATCAGTAGATGTTTGATGTATTTCTGAAACTATAATGAGCCAAATTTCACCTTTTCAAAGCAAGGTCGTGGAGATCATACACTCAAAGGACACATAAATAAATTAGCTTTTGATTAATTCCATCATATTCAGGATGTGTAGCATAAGAAAAAGAGAGTCAGGGATTTAACCCATTCCTTCAGAATCTGTGCAGAAAAATTTAACTCTAGCCAAAATTTATTTTAAATACAGTTAAAAGTGAAGCTTCCTTCAACAAGAAGACTGTTAACAATTGTGTTACAGTTAACCAGCAGGAAGTTTCATGATGTTTCTGCGAGGTTTGAGGAGAAATTTGCCAAGTTGCAAATTCAAATGGCCACCCTCTTCTGTGTCTGGGATGTGATCCTGGTGACCTTTGGGAGCTGCAGATAGAATCAAGTTCTCCCTGAAACCAACCAAACATCTTCCTGGAAGAGCCTTAATTTGACGTTTTTCTTTTTTTTCCACAGTCAGTTTTTCTTGCTTGTAGCCAAACCTGATCATTAATATTTCATCTGGCACGCAATGCAGTTGTTTCTGGAATGTCTTTTTTTCCTGCTAAACTGCATTGGGAGGTTATTTGCAGGTCTTGTTTGTGGTTTAAAAGCATTTGCAAGGATGGGTAAAAGAAAATTAGCACGAGTTGAAGCTGACCACAAAAGCAAAGGTTTGATGAGAGAAGCAAACAGAACAGCACTCTGAGGCCTGCTGGGAATACCCACCTTCTGCACAAACACACTTTTAGCCTCACTTCAGCCTCATCCCATAATTCATGTTGTTCTGCAGAATGTCATCCTCAGCTGGCAGAAATGAGGATTTTGCTTTTATTCCCTATTTCAACTGCCAGAAGAATTGGACTTTCTGAAAATACCCACCCACTAATGAGCTGGGTGGAATCCCTCATGTGGAATGCTGGAAGTAAAAGATGATTCACACAGGAGGGTGAGGATATGCAGCTGCTGGTACCAAAAAATGGTGATTCACCAACATTTAATGTAATTTTCCTGTGGTTGGGGTTTTTTTCTACCTGAGACTCAAGAGACTTCCAAAACAAATCAGACCTTCTGTGAAACTGGGAAGGGAAGAGAGTTTCCTCTGAAATGAAGCTGTAAATGAGAGGGTTGGAGAGAAGGAAATTGTGGAAGGTTGGGGTGTAATGAGGCAGTTGTGCAGGTCAGAGGAAATGCCAAGAGTGCTCTGTCAGTCCCTGTGCTCTTGAGGGATCTCCTGAGTAGAACACGATGTACAAAAAGGAAAGTCTCCAACCAAGACCTGCCTTGGACAAAGTTGATCTTGACAGAGAAGGAGTTGGCCTGAATTGTTTGTAGGACAGTGGTCATTGCCCCCAAAACCCAGTGCAGAAGTTTTTGGAGCTGAATACCCAAAAAATGGGTACGTGATATTAAATATATGGTCACAAACTGTATCTTTCTAAAAGGTGATATTCTGAAATAACTGGAGCAATCTGCCTCTTTTTGTACATTAATCCTGTTGGGTTATTAATTTTACATAATCCTTGGACACTTCCAGGAATGGGGCAGCCACAGCTTCTCTGGGCAACCTGTGCTGGTTATCCTGCTGCATCAGTGATCTTAAATTCGTGCTGACCAGTGTATTTAACAATGAATTTTTGCTTTAATAAGTAAACGTTATGTCCTTTGTGCAGCCAGCTTGAATTAGTGAAACTGCTGCTCTATAACTTGTTACAATTTTAAGTGCTCAATCTTTGGAGAGTAAAATACAAGGTGGTACTGAGATGGCAGCACTTAATGGAAAGGGTGATTGAAAATATTGCAGTTCTTCAGTGCAGCTGCATGGGAGTGAAGCTCTGGCAGGTGATGATCATTATGCAATTGTACTGGCAGGAGCAATTAGAGATTTACAAGTGCTTGTAAATGCTGCTATTTATAGGATGGACACTATTTAACAAAATGCTAATCTTTTCTGCAGTGGGAGGAAATGTCAGAGTGGAGT
Source organism: Muscicapa striata striata (assembly GCA_030060385.1). Lineage (NCBI taxonomy): Eukaryota > Metazoa > Chordata > Aves > Passeriformes > Muscicapidae > Muscicapa > Muscicapa striata. The sequence continues at coordinate 2,389,625 of JAREIS010000163.1, forward strand.
CTTTTATCCTTGGGTTGGGACTGGACTGTAACGTCCAGAAGAACAGCACTTAGTTTTTTTTGTAAGATAAAAGAACTAGGGGTTTCTGAGAAACTTGGACATGGGAAATGGAGGAAGGATATTTTGAATTTTGCAATACTTTGGAATTCTAATATTAATGATGTGTGCAGCTTTGCAGATCTGTCTGGCTTGTGAGATTTGGAATATGTGGTTTTAATTCTCAGCCTTCTAGTTTTTGTTATTGAGAAGCAGAACTGAGTTTCTCACTGTCAATCTGGGAAATGATAATTTAAATGCATTTTATTGGCTGTTTTTACTTTGAGAATAAACTTGTCCTGGGAAACTAAAAATAAGAGCTATTATGGAAGTATTTTTGATAATTTTTCCCTTTAAGAGACCCTAAATGTCCTCTTAAAATCCAACTAAGGGATCCCACTGCAGTGAATAATAATGTGAATCAGGCTTAAACCCAAAAATAGAAAAAGCCTGCTTTTTGCTGAATTAGTTTCATGATCTACTTGGTTATGAAGGTTTCAGAATAGGAGTTTTTTCCTTCTTTGTGTTATTTTTGTTGCACTGTAGTAAGTCTGGTTCTTGTCAGCACTCACACTCGTACGTGCACAGTAAGTGATAGGATCTGCTCTGTTAATTCTTATTTAATCCAATCAGCACCTCCCCAAGTGCAGGAAGCAGCAGAAGGAGGATTTCTGGGGACAAGGGACAGAGATTGCTGCAGACTGACCCCAGTATTTGGTCAGTGAGGACAGGAAGGAGAAAGGAGAGAAGAAAAGTGTTTGTAAAGACTGAATTGTTTTAGACAGTGGGGCATCCTTTTGTAGGAGGGATGAAATGGTTTATGGTCATCTGCTCCCAGTAGCTCCTGTGGCTTGTTGGGCCAGGGAAAAGCTGCAGGCCAGGGGAATGTACAGGATCATGGAATCCCATGGTTTGGGTTGGAAGAGTCCTTAGAGATCATCCAGTCCAAACTTCTGAACTACAGTCATGGCCAAAGCCATGTTTTCAGGAGCTGCTAATATATGTTGTTATACAAACTTCTTCCTGTATCTGCATAATAAGGGAGTATTTTTTTTTTATACTGGAAGCAGATTTGCTGATAAAGTTGTATAAAAAGAAGAAAAACATCATGTTTTTTTAGGTGATTTTCTATGGAATATTTTTAGTGCTGGAGCTAGGCTTTCTGCTTGAGCTCCATGTCATAAACATATTTGGTTTTGGTTTTTGTTTTTTTTTATTTGTTTGGGTTTTTTAATAGCAGAGAGATTTTCTTTGTGGAATTTTTATGCTTTCCACCCTTAGAGAAGACAGATGGACTTGTTTATCTGCTGTGAGGTTCAGGGCCAGATTATAGATGATTTTGCTTTGTGTCATTTAAAACATTCTTGTTTCTGAGCAAGGAAGTTGGCAATAGTCACGTGATTCAGGGTGGAAAAATTATCTGCAGGCTGTTGCTGTTGCCTTAATAGGCTTAAAGGAATTAGCAGTGATGTAAATAATAGTTGTGTGTGTGGTGGGTGAGCAAGTGCCAAAGCGAGGGCGTGTTTGGGGTGAAGCCCTTCCCGAATGATCTTCTGCAAAAATAACCCTGTGTAGTGAATAATCCATTTTGATTTCTTACAAGCAATGTTGACAATCTTTGTAATCATAGATCTTTAATTAAAAATGCAGGCAAGACCTGAGGGCATTAAGATTTGAAGGGGCCTGGAGCTGTGTTGGCATCTCTGTGATACCCTGTGGTGGCTCAGCTTGGCCAAAAAAAAAAAAAAAAGGAAAAAACCATCCCAGTCGCAGGTGCTTGGAAGCTGAGGAAGAGGAGCAGCAGGGAAGAGCCAGACCTTTATGTGCCAGCTTTTCTGATAAAAGCAGAAGGGATTTCAAGAGCCACTTCAGTGCCATTTATATTTTAATTTTTGTGCAGAATGTGCCTGCCACAGCTGAGGGGAGCGTGGGCGCTGCTTGGGGACAAAGGTGCCCAGAAATGGGGACAAAGGTGCCCAGAAATGGGGACAAAGGTGCCCAGAAATGGGGACAAAGGTGCCCAGAAATGGGGACAGAGGTGCCCAGAAATGGGGACAAGGTGCCCAAATATGCAGACAAGGTGGTCTGGAGGCTCTGCCACATGGGATGGGGATGTGCAGGAGCAGCTCAGCTGACTGTCCCTGGGCACAGGAGGCCAGGGAGGGAATAACATGATGTAGCTGATGGTGAGGGATTTACAACTGTAGTAGTACGATTACAGTAGTATTACTGAATATTAATAGCATCTGAAATCCTCCTGCAGTTTAATTTACAGTTGATCTTTATAAATTGCCCCAAATTTTGTATGATGCCAACTGGACTAGAGATCTTTTATTAAGAAACAGGTTTGTCTGAACTGATACGTTTCAAAACTGAGACACAGTGTCTAGTGTATGTTACACTTGGCATTGATAACATGATTCCTCTTTATCAACTGTACTTGTATCAAGGAGTTAATCACCCAGCTTGGAAAATGATAATTTTTTCAGGTAAATTTTTGTTCGTTTTCAAACACTTGTCTGGTTGGGGCCACGTGTCTGTTGTAGGGTGTCTAAATGTGAAACATGAAAACTGGCTTGGGTAGATTATGTAGGGGAAAATGGAGTCCTGTAAAGCTGGAGTGTAAGAAACTAAAGAAGGGGTAAATTTTGTGGTAGGAATGTTGGCTGGAGAAGCAAGTTGTGCTCTGTTACCAGGGATTAGGTCCCACTTTGTAAATTCACTGCCCAGCGTTCCATTGAGGATCAACTTTTAGTCCATTTAAGAAGCTCTGTGCCCCCTTCTTTTCCAGAGAACCAGGAACTACAGAATGATAGGACAGAATTTATTCTCAGCTACGGCAAGACTGATGCTGTTCTCATAGCTGAATTTTTCCCTTTGCAATGTTGCCTGTGAGCATCAGCCTCGTTCCAGCAAGTTTCCTTTTAGAGCACCTCCCAAACCTTTGCATCCTTGGAATGTGAGAGCATTTTAATCGGATTTTGATGGCGTTTCTTAGAACAAGGAGTGGGAGAGGGAGGAAGATTTCATGGAGATCTATGAGATGGTGGAAGAGGCAGATTGATGTGGATAAGCTGATTGGGTTAGTGGCTATTTTGGAAAGACGAGGTCATGGACTCAAGAGGGGGGGAATGGCATCAGGGATAAGTGGTTGAGACAGAACTCCAAGGGGATTGGAAGATGAAAGGGAACGGACAAGGTGAGTGGAGTTCATTCTCCTGCCTGAGAGAGGGAGCACAAGCAGGGAAGAAAATAAATCCCTGCAATTTCAGTGCCAATGTGGGCTAAGTCTGGTCAAGGGAAGCTGAAGGTGAAATTACCATTTCTCCAGACTGTAGACTCAGGGAGGCAAGATCCTGGTTGGGGTTTTTTTAATAATCACAAGTAGGAAGTTCCATATTCCACAGAATGTACAAATAAGTTTATTTGCATGGTAGATTCACATCAATATAGGTTCCAATGAGATGAATCCAAAACTGCCCTTTCAAAGGCTGCTCAAAAGAGACAAAAAGGTGGCAACACAAATTTGGTCCCCTGGTTATGAAGTACAGTGTGAGTTTTCTAAAAATGAAAAGTATGACAGCTTTTGAAGGAAAAAATAATCTAACTTTACATAGCTGTCTGCATCTGCTACGAGTTTAAATATACATAGGAAAAATTCAGGTTACTTCCTGGAGCTGAAATTCTAATTACTGCTGGCTTTCCCACTTCTCTGCAGTAAGAATATAATTAAGGCCAAAGCTCCTTTCCTGCCTTTGCTAGGAGATACAAAACTGCTTTGTCATGGTAAAAGTCCCATTTTGATGGAAAATCGGCAGTTTGCAGGTCAGCTGCTCAGGTAGCACTTCACAGACTGCTGCTCCAGAAAAGAGCTTTACAATAGAAAGTAAATTACAGTAATTGAGATTAAGGTAATGCAGAGCTCTGTGTTTAACCAGTGATTGACAGCACTTGAATATGCAAACAGTCTTACCTAAATGTGGTTTTAACTGTTCAGATTTGGTGTGTCTGTTGTGCAGTTTGAGTTATTCCCTCTTCACCTTTCAATTACACCTTTAAGTGGTGATTTCTTGTTGATTCTTTAATGGCTGTTTGGAAAATAAACATTTTTCTGCTTTTTACAGTTAGATGAGGTCACTTTAGCTTGGGAAGCAGTTATTTCTCCTTAGAATGCTCTGGATTTTTGTCTCATGTGGCATTGCCTGTCTGGGTATGTGCCACACCTGAGCTGGAATATTTTGTTTATTTGCAGGTGAGGTCTGGGCAGTGTCTCTATCCTTAATGTGCCCTTGGTGACCAAGCTCTTGTTGTCACTATGAGAAAGGATTCAGGCCCTATGGATTGGTTGCAGCAAATTATGGTAAGTAGGAGCTTGGGAATTTGTAGGATATCTTTATTTCCATGTATCTTTCATGTATCAGTAAATAATGGTGTTTTGTGTTGGTTTTTAGAGAAGGAACGCTGTGTCTTTCAGTACTGATAAACTCTGGGATCAGCATATCTGAAAGGCACCTTAATCTGAGTTTGCTTCCTTGTAAAATTATGTGAGAATGATGTGATTTGATGTTCATGCTGACTCTACATCAATACTTGCATTTTTCTCTTTTTTTTTTTTTTTCTTTTGCAGATTCTTTTTCCTTGCTGGAGTTTTTCAGTTCTGTTGAATGTGTAATTCCAGCTATGGCAACAAGAGTAGAAATAAATTCTACTTTGGCGTCTTTGACGGCAGTCCCTGACCTAGCTGAGCTCAGGGCTGAGGAGAAGGCACAGCGTGTGTATGTCAGTGTGCTTTCAGATGCCAGCAACAAGGCAAAAGAGGCCTCAACATCACTGACTCTGGAAGAAAACAAGAAATTTGGGAATTCCTTGAGATCTGCAACGATGCCCTCGCTGGGATCCAGGCCGAGGCTTTTCCCAAAGCCTTTTTGTAAAGAGAAATCCTCGGATACTTTTACAAATGTCAAACCGCCCGTCCCAGCATTCAGATCCAGCAGCATGGTGAGAAAGAGCACTGAGGAAACATCCTCTGTGAAGATGTTGAGTGGGAATGTCCCTCCCTTGGTGGATCAGAAAGCCATTGACACTGAAAATCAGGCTGACAGCGACATGGTGACAAACGTGACTTTTTACACAGGGCCCAGTGCCAACACGGTCATTCTGTTTGAGCCAGCATGTCCTGAGCAGGCCAAGGTCAGCCTGGCCCAGGAGAAAAGGGGATTTACTGCTCTGCAAAGCAAGGACCTCCAGGGCTCTGGGAGACCAGCAGAGACACCCAGCAATCCTGATGGGTCTCTCCACAGGCAGATGTCCTTTTCCTCCGGTCTCAGACCAAACTCCCTCAAAACCAGTGAAAAGAAAGATGCTCGTGAAGTTCATCCAGGGAGAAAAACAATGATGATGCAAATAATCTCAACAATAAAGTTGATTTCTCTGTTGATGTCCAGCAAAGGGCAAAACATAGACCAGTGTCTGCTATTTTTCTGGAATCGTTACGAGATCAAAAGCATCACGCTGTGGAAGCTTCTGAGGAAAAATCTCCTGTAGAGAAATCTGGGGTTAGAAAACCAAGGCCTTTGTCCATGGACCTGACTGCTAAGTTTGAACATAAAGATCTTTCTTCTTGCAAGAAGGCTGGTTCATCCCACGAAAGCAAGGAGAATGTATCCATAATTGCTTTTACTGATGTGGGTAGTCACAATCAGTCTGAAACGGGGCCAAAACATGAACAAACTGAATTTAATAAAAACAGTTCTTCTAAAACAAATCTGAAATGCAGTAGTCAGGACATTGGCATCCTAAATAATGGGAAATACAGCTGGGAAACAAGACTTAAATCTAAAAGTGAACAAATTGAGACAAAACCAGAAATAATTATTAACTTGCATGGTCCTGATAGAAGTCCTGAAACAACCAGTGAAAGCAGAACTAATAAGGGGGGGAAAAGATCAGATCAGAAGGAACAATACAAGTTCCAGGGCTGTGAAAGTCCTGCAGCTTCCTCAGAAAAAGAGAATAATATCTTAAGAGGTAGTGTTAAAAAACATATTAGTTTGTTTACTTTGGAGAATCCCAGTGCCACAGTGGATACAGAGCTTCTCCCAGCAGCTGCTGAGAAGGAGAACAGGTGTGTGACCATCCAGCAGAGGATCAAGGAGCTGACAACAGAAAATCCTGATGTTAAGGGAGGAAATCTGCGCCGGTCACTGCAGTCACGGCCGCTCTCTGCAGACTTAACCAAGATGTAGGTTACAGAGGAATTCTGTTTAATCCTCTTGGCTTTCTGGTGTTCAGTAAAACTTGCTCTCTCAGGCCAGTCAAAAAAAGCTTTATCATTTCACTTCTACTTAATGTGATTTTTTTACTATTATTCTTAAGCTGCTTTCCTGTCTTTTTTAATCCAAAAAATAGAAAATTAAATTTATTCTGACAACAGCTGAAAAAAAAAAATAAAGCTGTCAATACTGTGACCTTTGCATGTAACTGCATTATAGCTTGTTATGAATCTCTAAATCCTCTATTATCAAGTAAGATGCATAATGAACAATATTTTGGAAACTCCTTTGGTCTAGATACGATTTAACCACCAAAAACAGTCATTTACTGTGAAACAGTGATGTGTCTCCTTTAGGAAATGTAATTTGATGGATAATTTCTACCAGCCTGCTTTGGTAGGAAGTGACCCTGCTCACTGACCAGCTGGACTAAAGAAGTAACACCAGTCCTTTGTTTTAGGTTTTCAAGTCCAACATCAGGGGGTGAAGCAAAGCCTGAAAAACCTGGGGAGGCTGGAGCTGACTCGATCCATGACCTGCAGGAAAATCCAAAAGTAAGGAACTGGCAGCAGCTGGTGGGCTCCAGCTGGCTCTGAAAGGAGAATTCCTGTTGTGTGTGGTTTTATCAATCTGTGGCTTTTAAATGGGTATGGAGAGTATCAGGGCTGACACAATTCCTGTGGGTTTGCTGGTGTGAATTTGTCTTTAGGATGTGCAGAGAAAAGTTCAGGAGTGTTGTGTCTGCTGAATTTGTTAAGCTTGATGTGCACACTCTTCAGAGTAGGAGTGGTAGAGAGGGAAGAATATTTTGTGTACTGTTTTTAAGGGATTTCCAATGCATGAAATCCCAGTGAATCGCCTGTGGCTGTGGTGGGTTTGTGCAGTGATTATTCTTTATCTTCTCCAAGCAGAGCATCAGGATTGTGCTTCCCTGCATCCAAGTCCCAGCTCCTGATAAATCCCAGCCTGGACCTTTTGTCAGTCTCCTTAACATTTACCTGAGCAGTTTAGACAACAAAGTGTTCCAGGGAAAATGAGGATTTGCTGTGGAAGCTTTAGACTCTCTCTGTTTCTAAGCAACACTTCAGTGTTGCAAAACAGAACTTCTCTGGTGACAGCTCTTAGTAGAGGAGATTTAATATAGTTTAAGGGTGTTTGTAGTGAGCTCTCATGGCTTTTTTCCTGTCCAAGATAGGAATATGTGGTAAGGAAAAGTTACAGGTGCAAAGTTTCTGTTGTTCAGTGTTATTTTCAAGGAGAGCAATTTGTTTAAAAAGGAAATCTTTCATTAATGGAAGTGCTGTTTTCAGAATTTGACAATGAAGTAGGATTAAAAAAATTCCTTGAAGAATATAGCTCAGACTTAAGAATCTTTATAAATAAATTTAGTGTTAATTTTCTGATGTTCTTCAGCTTTTTTAAAGACAACTCTGAATTTTAAATTTTAAAACTTGAATAAAAGATTGAACTCCTGTAAGACCTCTAGTATTCTTTGTTTCCCTTTATTATTTGCATGCTGTCCTTTTTCAGCAAGTGCTATTAAAAATTCCATCTTTTAGGATGCTGCTTGTATTTCCTGTGAGTAGATAATAGTGAAGCATTGGTAATAAATATTAATTAAAAATATTAAATATTAATTTCCATCTTTCCTTTTTCACTTTGGCTCAGCTTAACATTTCTCATAGCTGAGCAGCTCCAGCTGTGATATTTATTCAGATCTTCATGTTCCTTGCAGTTTGAGCGTATAAGGGTTATTAGTGAGATAATTCTGTTAAAATCAAGATTCAGGAGCTGGAGCTACACATCCCCTTAGGTTAGCTTGGTCTCAGTGGAGCTTGTGTTCAGGGAACGTGGATGTGTTTGACTTGTACAGGCTTTGTTGCACAAAGTAGATGCAACTAAGTTTTAAAATAAACTTAATACACATTTTTAAAATAAACTCAGGTAACTGTTGGATTTTGTTGTTCCAGAGCAAGGAGCTGAAGCTCACCCATGGCACAGATTTCACCGAGGCATTTTCTCCTGGGAAGTCTTGGAAATCCCGGCAGGTTTTAAAGATAACCAATAAACCTGATCAGCTGGAGAGGAAAGGAAGCTTCCTGGGAGATGGTCAGCATTTCTCACAGCAGAGTGAGAGTTCTGTCTCATTCACAAGTAACTTTGAAAAGAAATTAAACCCAGCACTTCTGGAAAAGCCTTTCATTAAAACTGTCCGAGCCACCCTGTTTGAGCACAATGTCCAGAAGCACAACGTTGTTGCTGAGCATTCTGGGGCTGATCCTGCAGCAAAAAGGAATCAGGAGCCCGAGGCAAAGCAGGACCTGATGGTTGCAGGGCACAGCAGGCGCTTGTGGATGGGAGAAGGGGAGGAAACCACTCCTCCAAAGGAGCATCACAAGCAGCCTGATCCATCAAAACACCCAGCACATGTAGAGAAAAGTCTAAAACCTGCTTGTTCAAGTGAAGACAAGAAAATAAGTCAGGGAATTTTCTTAGAAAAATCTTTGGTTGAGAAAACTGAAAAACCCACTCCCAAAAATGCAGAAGATTCTCAAATTTACCAAAGAATAGAGCCCAGGTATGAAATTTTTCAGACATGTGGTGAAAGGGCTCTTAGTGAAGCCATCACAATGACTCCTGAGAAAAAGGCCATGACACTCAGAGCTAGAAAATCATCTGTGAAAGAGAATAAAACTGATGAGGATGTTGTGCACACAGGGCAGTCGGTTAAGGCCAGCAGTCACACTCTTTACTTGAAAGAAGATAATGTTACTTCAGAAGCCAGAGAGGCAAAAGTTCTCACAAGCAAAGCTGTGTTGAGAGAACCTGCTGGTTTTCTCTCCAGTGAATGCACTTTACCTGAACAGAAAAGAGACTCTGATAAAACTGATCCTGAGCCACTGTTCATATCTGAGAAAATACCTTATTCCACGAACAAAAGTAAAGGGTTGGGAATGAGTGAAAAAGTCAACAAGCTACATGCTGAAATTAAAGGTGATAAGAGTGAAGTCTCTCCTGTAGAGAAATCAGAGAGGATAAATGTTGTGAAATGCTCTTCTGAGAAAAGGAGTTTCAGGGCAGGTGGGACAGACATCCATGAATTCCGAACCAACCTGGATCGTGAAGTGATTTCCACAAGTGTCAGTAAACACGGGGCTCAGGCTTCAGTGCTTGCAAGTGGGCAGTATTTTAAATCTTCCAGTAGCCACACCCCTGATACAAAAGGACTGAACATTACTAAAGAGGAATCTGGGGCCTTTGGGTTGAGGAAAAGTCTGGGCTTAAATTGCAAAGAGCAGGATTTTAGCTTGGCTTGTACAGCTCCTGAAAACAGCGAGAAACACCGAGGAGCAGATCCAGAAGAGAAAGTCAGGAGAAGCAGAAGTAGCGTTTCTGACTTGAACATTTCTGAAAGGTGGAAGAGGAGGACGTTGCCTCAGGAGTCACTCAAGGTGGAAGAAGTTGTGTGGCTCACTCCTGAAAATATCAAGAAGCTGAGCCGGGCAGATTCATTGCAATTGAATGAAAGTTCACTTAAAAAGAGAAGCAAAAAAATTAAAGATGGGGTGGAAGGGAGTGAGGCAAACCAAGCTGTTCTTGGCAGTCCTGATGATTACATGAAACATCAGAGTTCTGTCTTTGAGCCAAAGGCAACTTATTTTGCAGTGACTTATCAGGTTCCTGGTATCAAAAAAGAGAAAAGCTTTGTTAGTGCTCCCAGTGCAAGTGAAATTAATACTGTTCCTGGTTCAAGCGAGGGAGCAGCAATTAATCTGGACCCTGGTTTTCCTGGAAGGTCCAAACCTTCATTGCAGCAACCAAATAAAAATGTGACAAGTTCATCTAGTAGAGAAGACTCCTGGGAAATGCATACTAGCAAGGAGTGGGTCAAAGAAGATGAAAAAGATGCTGTTTTCTCCAAAAATACTGCATTTGGTAATATTCATGTGTCTAGGAAAGATAACCAGCAGCATCACGAAAAGGGCCGGATCATTCAAAAGAGAAAATTATAGATGTTGATGCTTTCCTGTTAAAACATGATCTGGAAAATGCAGCTCAAGCTGATGTCAGGAGTGGCAGAAGGAAAGTCTCTTACCATGAGCCCCGGTCCCCGCCACGTTCCGCTCAGGGGCATAAGGACAGTGAGCAGGGCCCCCTGACAAAGAGTGACAGTAATTCTGATTTGCCTGCAAGGAAGGCTGAGGATGGGTACAGATCCCAAATTCTCGATATTGATGCGCTTATGGCAGAATATAAAGAAGAATCAGCAAAGGCCAGTAAAGTTCAAGAGAAGCTCTCTGAAGATCTTGGCTCACTGAGTAGGGAGAAGTCAAAGAACAAAAGAAATGTGTCAGATAGAATGCCTCTTATGTACAGCTGGAATGAGTGGAAGAGTGGATCAGACCACTCTTCAGTTAATAACAAATCAGGTGAACGTGCAGAAGAGCAGCACAGGCCAGAAAAACTAATCCTAAATGAAAAGAGCAAAGAGAAACTGGAATTACGGAGCCCTGATTTTGATAAGCAGAAGTCCAAAGACAGAAAGGTCAGCCCTCCTTACTGGGGAAACCCCAGCAGCATTTTTCCAGAGAAATTTGTAAATTCACCCTTGGAATTTGCTAGGAAGAAAACTTTCATTGTTGATGAGGGTGAGGAAGTGAACTTGACCTCCAGAAATCAGGGTGCAAAATTTGTAATTGAAAAGGTACAGCCCATAAATGCAGTGAGCACAGAGCAGAGGCTAGAAGTCAATCTGGCCTCCAAATTGTCCCTAAAGGCTGATGATGGACTCTTGCAGAAGAAGTTGGTGACAAAAGATGTGTCTCCAGAGGGTGACTGGAGCAAAAACATCGTGAGGAGCTCTACACTGAGGAGCAAAGACAGCACAAATAAAATGTGTGAGGGTGACTCTTTCAAAAGTAAGAGCGATTGGAGGAGCTGCATGTCTGGGTTTGGGACTGTCCCCGCGGATCTCAGACGATCCTACTCGGAAAAATGCCGCCAGGGGAGGGACAGCCTGCCCCTGGTGCAGGAGATGAGGGCAAGGAAGGACCTGCAGCGATCCAGGCCAAGCTTCCCCTTGGAAAGTGGGGAGAACTCGTGGAAACACAAGGTGTCAGCTCACTCAGATCCATTCTTCCACGAGGATAAAAAGGTATTTTCCAGTGGTAGACAAGTGTTTTGTGTAACTGTAGCTGAACTTTTCTTTGTTAAGAATTTTACTGTGTTCTCGTAGTGCTTTTCAGCACTCTGCAACCAGGGAGCAGATCCATCTTTTCACTGGAGTTCATTTCTTTTCAGGTTCTCTTGAGCAATGGCTGTTGCACTAGATAACCTCATTTTTGCTTCAAGTCTAGAAATACTTATTGGTGTTTCTGTGGAGAGCTTGAAAAAGCTTTAAAAAGCATGCTTATTACTTTTGTAATGCTGTGAACCTGGGAGGTTAAACTGTTAACTCTGCAATTTGATATTGACTTGAAAAGAAGTAATTTGGGTTTATTTTACAAGTTGTCAGCAGTGATCTTTTTGGACCTCTCTTTGTTTTTTTGTCTTTATCTGAAGGAAGCAAAATTTATTTTTATTTTTACTGGGTGAATGGCCTTCATTTGTCTGTGAAACTCCACTGCTTTCCTGACTTTGGTGAGAGGCAAGATATTCCCTTCACACAGTGACATGTGAATGAAATCCAGAGGTTTGATTTGGTTGGAAAAGACCTTAATGGTCCTATAATTCTCTGATTAAAGTGTAGGATGTTCATGGCTATCATGTTTTTCCATTTTGTGTTTTTAGCTTTGAGTTTCCTCTGGTTTTGATTTTTTTTTCCAAAAGACATTTTATATATATATATATATATATATATATGTGTGTGTGTGTGTGTGTATATATGTGTGTGTGTATATATATATATGTGTGTATATATATATATATATTCATAACTGTATTTTACAGACCTCCAGGAAAGAGTGGAGCAAGCAGAGCTCAGACAAAACAGAGGGAGTAGATTTCTCCTCAGTGTCAACACAGAGAAGCCACCACAGTTTCTACAAGGAGAGAAGAGCAGATTTTGGGATGGTATGTGACCCTGGAGGAGAGGTTTGGGGTTGGGATCAGGGAGCTGCAGCTGTTTTCCTTTTTGCAAAGGGCTGTGGTTGAAGGATGTGTCTGCCAAGCAGAGAAACATTTGCTGGGGGATTGAAGTGGTGAGGCTGCCCCTCCCTGGGATCCCACCCCACTGCTCCCTGCCAAAGCTTCCAGCACGAAGCCTGAGCCTTGCAGCTTGTTCAGTTTGCTTTCTGAGTGAAGAATTTTCATCCTGAACTCAAGGTGGCTCCAGAGCATTATGGTTTTTGTTGTTTGCTCAGCTTGTGCAGACAAATAGAACTGTGTCCCAGCCTGGACAAATGATGGGTTTAATTTTTTTTCTGTCAGTGACACGCAGAGGAGTGTTTCTGTGGAGGATCACAGCTGATGTTTTAGGTGGTTTGATTTGTCTCTAACACACAAACTGTTTGGGTGAATTCCTGTTTGAGGTTGCTGGGTGCTGTTCTCAGTTTCAGAAGGATATCCTGACTTTAGCCCTCAGAGAAATTTTATGTTGTAAAATAGCATCCTACATCCAGCTGTTGTTCTGAAATACAAAACAAAGGTCTGGATGTTCCAAAAGATGTACAATAAATAAAATATCAATGTTTTCTGAGGGAAAAACGGAAAGGGTTTGGAAAGTGGAGACTGAAGGATGTTGTCCCATGGACTGTCCCAAAGTCACAACTCCCCTGTCCTGTCTCTGCCAGCACACTGCAGGGAGGTGCTGCCCTGCCCTGTTCTGTCATGGCTCACTCTGCTGTTTGCAGCTCTTTAGCAGAGAACACATAAAAATATAAAAAAGAAACTCAGAGGTTTCTTCTAGCAAAGAAAAAGAGAACACCTAAACCTATAAGGATTTCATAAACAAGTTTCCTATTTGGAGTTTCAGAAATAGGCTCAGATTGTTCTTCAGTTCTAGTCTTTAAGCTTCATGGAAGGTATCCAAGGGCTAATGTCCCTTTTTCTTTCTCATTTTCAGCATGGTTCATCTTAGGGAATTTGAGTTATTGACAGAATGGGCATTTATCCAACCCCTAAAATTTATGTACCATCAGCTTATAGTGCAAATTTATAAAGGTGGTGTTGGCCAGGTAGGAAATGTGGGACAGAGGGGATGTTGGAAGTAGTGCTGGGATAACTGAACTGTTAATCTGCTGTACTCAGATAAACACAACTGTTGTTCTCCAGCTTTGTTGTTGATTGGGGGGTTACTTAGAATAATCCTTCATCTTCACCAAGAGACAGGAAGGGAAGGTGGGAAAGGGAGACTCAGCTCCATGAAAAGAGACAAGTCACCTGTGTGGAATTCAGTAGGATCAGAGTGCTTTGCTCCTTGGTGTTGCTTTGGAAAGGCTCCTCAGGGTGTGTTTGTTGTGCAGTGCTGTGAGAGCCAAAGGGCAGCCAGCTCCTCCTGAGTGTAAACTGTGAGTGAGTGCATGGAAGGGGCTTTGGTAGGTGGAAAACTCACCACACTGATGTTTTCCAAACCCACAGAGGTACTGCAGAAGATTATGTAAAACCAAACCATTTCTTCTGCAGCAAGGTTATGCTTTTGTTTTCTTTGGAGAAAGCAGATTTTGGGTGCAGTTCCATCAGCACGTTCCAACACTCCCCTCTGCTGGAGACACATCTGAGCTGTGTGAGCTGGACAGACACGAGGGGTCAGGAAAGAGCCACAGGAGTCTCAGTTAAATCCCCTATTTCCCTGGAATCTGAACCCAATCTGTATTTCCCTTGGTAAAGGGGGATTAGATGGAAATGTGACATCGTGCTGCTGTTTGCTTTGAGCTGTTTCTGGTCTGTGTAGTTGGGAAGTTACTGATTTTTTCCTTGTGGCTTAGTGATAAAACATATTCTCCAGTTCATATTGCTGGTCAGTGAGGGTGTTGGTATTATTCTAGTGAGACTGAGTGCTCAAAGTGACAAGTCTTGTTGTAGAATAAACTATTCCTTTTGATTCACATTCACCACTAAAGCAGTGAAGAATTGATAATGATACCCTTTCATATTTGCCAAACGAGTTTACAAGAATAGCCATTTGTTGCATTATTCCACATCTGTCTCTGATAGCAAACAACTGCTTGAGTGGCATTTTCCAGGACAGCTGATGAGCTAGGTTCTTATGGATAATCACAGTTCCAGATAGAAGCAAGGTGCAGTAGTATCATTTCACTTCTGGATAAATAAATTCTTTGTGATTATATTCCAGAGAATCTGCTTGGAATTAGGCATTTAGAACATTACTCAGGATGACATTGAAATCAGCCATTGCAAAATACAAGTGGCAGTATGGGATTGGGGTTTGAAATTGTAAAGGATGATACTTTGGAAATTTAACACTCATCTAGATCACATTGTTCAGTTGTTTTGAGTTTGTATTGATTAAAAAACAGAGTAAGGCTTTTATAAAGATTCCAGCATCACTGCTGGACTGTCATCATCTGTGATTTTACTATGGCTGGTGCTTCCCTCTCTTTTAGCCCTGCTACAGCACAAAGTAGGTATTAAAGTTTTGTGCTTTGGACAGTGAGGGGTTTCTCTCACCAACTCAGCTGCAAATCTCAGAGCCTGCAGCAGGCTTGGGCTCTTGGAGGGATCTTTTCCTTTAGACCTGGAATGCAGGTGAAGGGCCAAGTGTGAGCACTGAGCAATCAAATCCTCTCTGGGCTGGTACCTGTGGTTGGATGTGGGGCTGTTCCCACTCAGTGCTGCACCAGCACATCTAGGGACAGCCACAGGAGCTCAGGAGGAGTTCCCATAAATTGTGTGATGCCATCAGAGCTGACGTGGGGTCACAAGCCTGGATTCCTGATTGAATCACCCAGACTGATAAGAGTGTTGGGAATTAAAACCTGAGGAATGTGTGCTGGGACTCATCCTCCAAATAAAGGAACTGCAGTTGTGCAGTGGGGCTGGAGGGGTTGCACCTTCAGCTGGAAATGGAGCAGCTTTAGTGCAGCTGTGGGTTACAACCCAGACTGCTGCTTTGGGGAGTTAGAACAGAGCACTGCTACTAGAACTGGTGTAGGCAGGAATTATTTTGAAGCCTCTCAAGATATTATTTATTTATTTTATGTTAAACTCTGGGGGTTTTTTGTCATTTAGGGAGGAAAATCTCTCTAATGGTCTCCACAGAAAGATGCATTTATGTGAGACTGCGATGTGTGGGTGGAGAAGGGTTTGTTGAAGAAAATCATGAGCTGACTCCTAAAATATCTTGGAAATGAAGTGCAAGGGAGAGAAGATAAATATTTTATAAACATGTGCAGATGAATTTATGGTTTGGCTTGTCACAGTTCAACCAGTTGTTTTCAGTTCTGCCCATGACAGGTCTGTCTCCTGCCCACTGAAAACCACACCTTCTCTTTTTCTGGATTGTGTGAAGCCTCTTTGTTCCTTCTGAAATCCATCTTGAGTTGTTCTGTTACCCCAAAAACTGACTCAACCTGGAAGAAAAGCAAAATACTTTGTCAATTCTACAGGAATTCATAGGTGATGATTAGAAAAGTGAGGGGTAGTTTTCTTGAGGTACCAGAATTTCAAGGAGAGGAGGCTGCAGCATCCTGGAAGCTGTTTTGTGTCACCTCAACCCTGGGAAGGGTGAGAGCTGGAGCAGGGCTGAGAGGGCACAGGCTGCAGGAGCCCTCCCTGGACAGGTCCTGTCACTTATCTTTCCTTTTCCTATCAAAAAAAGGATGTAAGAAAAAAAAATAAATCAGTGTTACAATTCCCATTTTTGCTCTTCACAAACCACCCACTGCTGATGCTCAACAACTCCACCACTCTCTATTTTAGACCCAGCCCAAGGAGGACGACCCGGGGGTGGGTAAAGC
Organism: Muscicapa striata striata; assembly: GCA_030060385.1. Classification (NCBI taxonomy): domain Eukaryota; kingdom Metazoa; phylum Chordata; class Aves; order Passeriformes; family Muscicapidae; genus Muscicapa; species Muscicapa striata. Next base: position 2,405,850 of record JAREIS010000163.1, read on the forward strand.
TCTGCCTGGGCTTTCTTCCTTTTTTGGCAGTTTTCATTCCTTGGGAACATTCCAGGGGTGTATAAAAAGCCACTTGGTTGTGTCTATTTCTTCTCGTTCACAAAAGACATTTTTATATTTAAAGAACATAAAAACCAGCAGCTGCTCTTGTCCCATGTGTGGGTTTTTGTCTTTCCTGTACATCACCCAAAACAAGGTCAGTGAGCAACCCCGCTGGTGTTCAGAGCATTTCATAACTGAAGGGATTTAGAGCTTCCCTTTCCTTCTGGAGGGTCTTTACTGCAAAACCCAAAGTCCTGTTACTAATTCCAGCCTGATCCACTCCAGATTACGGAGTTGGGAGCACTGGGCTGCTCAATAACAAGTGGTTAAGTCACGTGCTGCCAGAGGAGCCCCAGCTCGTGGTGAAACCCAGCTGGGTGACGTGGGGCCAGACACACTCAGTACATTATTCATGGTGCTTTTAATTGCTTCACTCTGCTTTTAACTGGTGCTGGAGGCGGGGAGAGCCCAGGAGCTGCCTGCAACAGGGATGGGTTGGCGTTAACTCGGAGCTGTGGAAAATGGAGTATTATTACTGTCCACGTCTGCTGAAGTTCCTGCAGTATCTGTGGGTAAGTGTGCTCTGGAATGTCAGTGTGCTCCCAGAGCTGGCTGTTTCCACTCTTTTCAGAAATCCTGGGAGCATTCATATGTGCTGAAGGCTTTCCTTTTTGAGTGGTAACGTGAAACTCGGGATTTATTTTGGGTGAGAGAGGCTGTTTTATCTCTAATACTTAAATCTGTAGACTACCTGAATGTGCCTTGGCAAACCCTTTTAGGAATCAACATTTCTTCCTTGTTTACACAGAACCATGGGAGTTGTGGTTTAGTTTAGTGTGTGCTAGGAATATTCTTCCCTCTTTGTGTAAAAGCTCTCCCTGGCTCTGGAGCTGCTGCCCCAGAACCCTCCTGCCCTGCTGCTGCTCCAGCCACTGCTGTTCCAGGAAAGCAGCCATGCTCGTGGCTTTAGGAGTGTGGCATTTCACAGTTCCTTACTTGTTTTAAATTTGACTCTTCATGGGTTTCGATGTCTTGGGGAGCACTTCCTCTTGCAGCACTGCTCAGGGCTGTCTGTCATGAAAAGCTCTTTTCAGCAGGCTCTGACTGTGCTGCCCTGCCAGCTTTGCACAGGGAATGCTGTGTGGAAACTTTCACATTTATAAAACATGTATTTGAGCTGAAAAGCCTTTATGAATAAATACTGTATTGCCTTGAACTAATTATTTAATGGTTTAATTTCTCCTGTGCTCATCAAAGATCAGTTTTCATTTGCTTGTTGTAGTTTGCATTGATCTTCGTTTTTTCAGCTGTCAATTCAGTGTGTAATCAGCACTGACACCAAACCTTTTCATGTTAGCTGTTTGCTACCATGTTTTAAAACTGGAGCAAAGACTTTCCTTCCCTCATTTTGAGTTTAATTTTGCATCCTTGCCTGTATGTCCTGTGATCAGTTGTGAGGTGCAAATTTCTTGCTGCTGGGAGAGAAAATTGTACTTGAAGAAGTGGGGATTTTATTAAAATTCTTTTCCTGCTGGAGACTGTAGTAGTGTAAAACATGGAAGTGCTTGGACATTAATTAAGTTTTTTATTTGACCAGCTGTATTTTTTAAGAGATGAGCTTCCTTTAAATTGCAAACTAAAAAATTAGTCATTAGTGTGACGAGGGGGTGGATGTTCTTCGTGGTTTGTCAGTGTGAGGAGTGTGAAAGAGCTCTCTCCCTGCTCTTGCTTTTTCTATAAGGTCAGAGGAAAAATCCCAAACCACCCCAGAAGGTGCCTGGGATGGTGGGCTCTAGTATTGTGCAGCCTTAGCCTGAAACAGAACAGAGTGTTGTATTTTCTGGGTGTACATTTTCTTTTAGAGAGCATTCCTTATGCACTTTCATTCATGCATACTTCCTGATTTACTGCAAGAAAATATTAGAATGACAGCTCTGATATTCATGATGTTAAAAGAAGGAAATTTAAGGGACATAAATTGTGCCTTCTGTCACTTTCTGTGTTGCTGTTACAGTTGGAGACTGCTAAGGAGATACTTATCTGTTCTCTCTACTTACAGTCAGGGGTAACCAGAGATGGTGGGTTTGGTTGTCAAGTGTTATTTAATCTGTCTTGGGGAGCTAAGATGCTTTATTCATTAGGCAGACATATCTGAAGAACCTACAACTCTTAATTAAAAAACATTATAACAAAAATCTGCTTTTAAAAGCTAGTCTGTGGAGTCAGTGTTGGGTTGCATCTCCTCTGCTGTGTATTTGCTTTACTCCTACACTGGTGGAGTTTTGGGACATCACTGGACTCAGTGCCAGCTCTTTAACAATTCCTAAGCTAATTCCTTGCTGATTACTCTGCTGATCTTTGGGCAGGATGTGTCTGTGACAAAGAGCATTTTCTGAGCACAGCAGGGTCTGTGGTGTGCCCCAGTCCATGTGCAATGGTGTGACCACCACACATCTACATCCTGTGGGTGGGTGACAGTTCTGGCTTTCTGACAAGTGTCCAGTGAAACAAAGCCTGTATATATTTTCACAGCCTGTATATATTTGAGTATTTTCCAGTGTGCATGGGGTATCCATCACCCCTTTTCCAGCTGGTGAGGAGTTGTTGCAGTTGGTACAAGACATCTTTAGGTCTGCACAGGAAGCCCTGTAGGTGTCTTGCATCAGTCACAGGGTCAGACTGGTCATGCCAGGTGTGCAGCCACAGCACTGGGGTTTCCTGTTCCAGTGCCCTTTGTCCAAGAACTAGGTTTTTTTTGGCTTCCTGGTGGACACAGCCTCTACTAGACTGCTCTGGTAGTTCTGTTCCTGCCCTTGGCCTTCTCAGTTGTCAGCAATTTTTGCTCTGGTTCACTGCTCAGTTTTGGCTTTCTGGAATGGATGTGGTGGTGGGTCTCCTGCCCATGCTGGTACCAGTCCTGATGAGTTGTTTTTCCCCAGTCTGGCACTTGTCATTTTTCAAACAGCAAAGAAATGCTACATCCTGAAAGCACTCAAAGTAAATGTCTTGTTTTAAATGAAACATTCCTCTGCAGTACTTCAATGGTTTAAAAAGACCTCATTCTTTATTGATAGTCATGACTGAACAATTGTAAAATCAAAAGAAAATTGGGGTATTTAAAGAAGTAAGATTTAGAGTTTGTTTTGACAAGATTTTGGTAGCTACCTTTAAAGAGTAGTTTTGATAAGTTTTCTCTGGTGACTGAAGGAAGTGGCAGCTGGTTGATAACCACTGTCCTGACGTGTCACTGTGAGAGGAGGTGGGTTGGTGATGGAAGGAGACTGAAATCGTTGCTCTGGAGCCACGGGTGATGGGCATCCTGCTCTGAAGGGAGGAAAGGGCTCTGTGCCTTCCCCTCTCTCTGCACTTCTGTAAAGTTCCTGTGGACTGTGCTGCTCTTCCCTTGTGGGATTTGCTTTTGGTGGTGGGGATGTTTCTTCCAAAGAGTTAAAAACCCCTCCCATCCAGGTGTCTGCTCTCCTGGTATCAGCAGGAGCAGATAACCTGGGTTACCTCTTGGATAACCTGAGTAAATTACACCCCTGCACAGGAAAATTTGGAAAGGCATTTCCCCAATTCCCAGCTGCTGCTGTGAAAGAGGAATTGTGGAAAGGCATTTCCCCAGTTCCTGACTGCTGCTGTAGGAGAGGAATTGTGATGTCTGTGGGTTGCTGAGAGCAGGCAGAGGGGTCAGCCTGGCCCAGGAGCCCCATTCCCAGTGGGAACACGAGGGAGTGCTGTTCCACCACACAGTGCTGCTGGCCCAGGGCCACAAACCCGCTCTCAGCCCAAGGACACGTGCTCAGTGCAAGGCAGTTTGTTCTAATGAGGTGTGGTATTAAGTTTAATTTACCATAAAATGCTCACATGGAATAGCACATTCTAGGTTAACTTGTCACAATAAGGGTTTCATTGAGTAAGATGTAATCATTTATAGACCTGGTAATTTTTTTGTAGTGACTGTGTCATTCCAGGCTCGGAGCAGCTGCAAGTGGGGCTCACTGCCTGCCCTCCCTTCCCTTATTTTAACTTTGGAATTGTGAATATGCTTCTGAAAAAGTTCTTCCCTGTGAGTGCTGAGGCCCTGGCACAGGGTGCTCAGAGAAGCTGTGGCTGCCCCATCCCTAGAAGTGTCCAAGGCCAGGTTGGATGGGCTTGGAGCAACCTGGGCTACTGGAACCCATGGCAGGGTTAGAACTGGATGATCTTTAAGGTCCCTTCCAACCCAAACCATTCTGTGACACAAGGCTAAAGAAGATAGTTAAACCTCATTTATACACACAAAGCAGAGGTAACTTCACTGCCTCCCTCCTAATATTTTGATCTAAAGTTGTTTTGACTCAGTTCCTGCTTTCCCAAGCTGTTGTCAGTGTTGCTGATGCTGGGAGACAGCCAAGTTCCCACTATTGTTCCTGTCCTTTCAGCAGTGGTGAGTTGTTCATGCAGCCAGCCTGTGTTTACTGTGCTGAAAGGAAACAGCATTTTTAGGGAGCAACTTGAGCACAGGGAAAGTAGCTCTTTGTAAAGGGCTTTCCTCAGGATACCTCAGCACTTGTACTGCAGGGCACAGGTGTCTTAAAATGTAGCTTCAGCTAAATCCAGAGCCTGAATAAAGCTTGGAAAAATGTAATATTTGGTTTAGTGATTCGTGGTGGAGACTAATAAATCCCTGGCACCTGAGGGGAAGTGGGATGGGTTGTGTGCTGTCCATGTACTGGGGAATGTGGGAGCACAGGGCTGTTGTGCTGTGTCTGAGAGGAGAAGGAGGAGGCAATGAGAGCAGAGAGACCTGGAAGTAAAGGAAGTTGTGTGCACTCAGCCCTTGCAAATAAATCCTCTGCTCTCATCATCAAGTGGGTTAAAATGAGTGAAAGAATTATTGTATTAACTTACAGCTGGTGTTTGGTCAATTTAATGCCATGAAGCAGTGCCTGATGTGAGTGGAAGGCACATGGAGTGGTGTTTTGTAGGGAGAAGATGGAAGAGCAGTGTTCAGTCAGGGCTTGGGCAGTGTGTGATCACACCAGCAACTGCTGGAATGGGTTCAGAAGCAGCTCCTTGCCTCTGATCTCTGAAGAAGGAAATCCCTTGCACCAAAAAAAAAAAAAAAAGCTCTTCCTTCAGAGTGTTCTCTGGATTTTGTGAGTCAGATCTGAGCTCTCAGTAGTTGGAGATTTCCTGAGCACCCTCAATGAGGAGAACAAATGCTCTGACATCTCAGGCAGGTGGTGTGGAGCAGGAGCAGCATGTTCTCCTGCTTGTTTCTGTGACTCCCCTCACCCTGTGTGCCCTGGGAGAAAAGTTCAGCAGGTGAAGGTATTTTGGGCCATGTCCTGTGCTCGAGAAGTCTCTTTTGAAGATGTTTTCTGATTATCTGTGCTAAATAATGTCCATTGGGTCAAGTGATGGAGCAGCAACTCTTCCATGTTGGACATCCCAGGAGAGCCCTGGCTATGGCATTACTTTATTTTCCCTCCCTGGTACAGGGAGATCCATTGCAGACATCTTCATCCTGGACTTTTGTTTCTACAAACTAAAAACAACCTGTAACCATCCATCTTTTGTTTGGCTTGATCCCTTAGACATAAACAAATGTAAAGAAAATTGTTTTAGTCCTTTCCAGCGTATTTGTGCTGTAGGAATTTCCTGTTTCTGTTTTTTCAGTTTTTCCTCCTCCATTGAGCTGGAAGGGAAGTGCTGCAGGATTATGGATATGGGCTTGCAAACAACCTCGTATATTTTTAGCTGGTTTCCTCAGCTTTAACATTGATAGCTTTGTTTTACACTGAAACAATTCAAGGCACAAAAAGCTGTGTATGTTCAGGATGTTTAACTGGGCCCTGCTCAGGTTCAGGAGAAATGTAATTTGGGGGACAAAAGAAATGGCATTTTCTGAAACACTGTTGTGCTTTAGTTGTTGCACACATTACTGGTAGTTGCATTTAAATTGTTTTAAAACTTAGAGTAAAAATTATATTTCAGAGTTATGATTATTTACTGATTTTTATTAATCTTGATTTAATGACACACTAATGCAAAAGTGCCCAGAATCCTGTGCAGAGAAAGGATGGATGACTTTTTGATTACAAATAAAATGGGAAAGCTCAGTTTTTCACTGATCCCATCAAGGATCATTGTGGAATGGAAAAATTACTGTGGCAGGTATAAACAAGCATGGGGAGCATTCGTTCAGTCATGAAAACTATTAATGTGTTTTCTTTATCAGAAGGGTACTTCTGTAAGGAAAACAAGGAATGCACATTTAAATTTTTTAAAATTATTTTTCTGTTTAAAAAAAAAGATCTTTAAAGTAGCCATTGATGGGATCTGTTATGAAATGCTTTTGCACCTCTCTTTAAAAGCCTCTCATATCAGTGTGCTTGTGTCAACTTTACCAGTATTGATGCAGAGCCTGTTGCTTTCACAGCCCTTCCTTATTCACTGCTTTGTGAGGCCTCTGGGGACTTTTAAAACTACCTAACAGAAGGAAAAAGTATGGAAATGGAATTTCAACCTCTTGTAGTTGCTGTGTGCAAGGGGAACACCTTTAATGCCAAGGTCTCTCTACAAGTTGTCCAAGATTGTGAATAACCATTAATTAGAGCTGTGGCTGTGAGTGTAACTTGCTTAATTTCAGTGAAAAATGAAAGTAGGAATAAAAAACAAATATTTGGTGTAAATATTGAGATACCTGGGGTTTCAGGTTACAAAAGAGATTTCTCTGTATAGACACTGTCCAAAGTCCTTGTGTTAGTAAACTCCATCCATTCCACCCTTTTTCCTCTCCCTTGAATTTTTCCCCTTTTAAAATTTTTTTCTTTTGACTGTGGAGTGCCTGTCTACAGGTGAGGCCTGTAGTGAATTGCATTATTGTATTCCCATGAAAATTTTAAAAACCCACAAATCAGAACAGATAAAACCACCAAGGTCTTTGGCTGTGTTAAATGTCATGGAAATTCCTGGGTTGGAATTGGCAAGCTGGGTATCTGCCATGGAGCAAATCCTCTGCTCCAGCTGTTGAACTTTGGTCTCTCTCTGCCAGAGGTGCAGCCAAGCATTTTTCTTTCTTACTTTAAATGAGAATTTGAAGGTGACATGGTAAAATCTTCATAATGGGGTTTTGCATGTGAGTTAATGTTGCTTGTAGTTAAAAATGCTCGCTGCTCTTCTTGGAATGTGACAATTGCTTTGGCAAAACACAGAATACAGAGGCAAAAATAAGGAGCCTATAAACCCATGGGTTGTTTGTCGTGTCTGAGGAGCCCAGGAGTAATTGAGTCTGGAGCCTTGAACTGAGCCCAGCCCAGTGCTGCATCTTTAAATAGTCCATCATGCCAAACACAGGAGGTTAAATTAAGTTCTCTTACTAATGAAGCAGAAGGAGAGCTGTGTGGAATGCAGGGCTGGGACAGCCTTACAAGGGCAGGCTCTGCTCCTGGGGGTGTCACAAGGTGGGACTGGAGCTGCCTGGGGTCCTCACAAGTGCTGGGTCCTGCTGTTTGTAGGTGGGATGATGCCTCACAGACAGCCATTAATTAATGCTAATTGGATTGGAGTGATGGGGGGAACCCACCAGAGAGTGAATTCCTGACTGAGGTTCCTACAAGGAAGAGCAGAAACTGTTGTCACAGTCCAGACTAAGGTTGCCCATCCTTCTGTTCTGTCTGCTTTGCTGGCAAAGGATCCTTCAGGGGGCCCAGTCGAGGTGAAAACTAATCCCAGGTGTCTTGTGGGGTCTTCAAGTGGATTTCCTTCCCAGTTCCATGGTGCTGGAACCCCATGGGCTGGAAGGACTCACACTCCTAGAGAGGCTGCAAGTCCCACCTGCCCCTCCTGGGCTGTGTGTTCTGTGCTCTGCCTCTTGCAGGCCTTCTTTAAATTGACCCTGCAATCCCACAGAGTCATTAACATAATTACATGTGTTTGAGAGCAGGTGAACCTCCAAATGAGCTGTAAGAGGCTTTTGGAAAATATAATGTAACCATGGAATTTTGTTTTCTGCTGAATGAGGGGAGAAACAAAGGTTGTTAGGTCTTTGTGCAGGGTTGTGTTTTTGAGCTGTAGGTGGAATAGATGTTCATAATGGAAGTATCCAGCAATGTTTGAATAACGAGGTCCCATTTATACTGAGGTAATTAGTCATGCACTTTGGGTAGCTGTGTGTGTGCGCTCTGTTTTCTGGAGCTGCAGATCCCTGACAGGCCCAGGGTGAGATAATCACTGGGATTTGTCAAGGGCAGAAGATCATCTTGTGCTGTTCTTGTTCAGGAACAAAGCCTCACTCAGCCAGGACTGTTGGGCTGGGGGCCAGTTTGAGAATTTTTCCCTGGGAGGGTGGTGAGGCCCTGGCACAGGGTTCCCCTGGATCCCTGGAAGTATCCAAAGCCAAGTTGGATGAGGCTTGGAACTGGGCTAGTGGAAGGTGCCCATGGCTTCCAAGGGAAGGGACTTCAAAGCTCATCTTGTTCTACTCCCCTGCAAGTTCAGCTGAAGTGCTGGAAAAATCTCCAACTATTTGAATTTGATGGTGAAGGTGCATCTGGATGGATTGTTCACTAAAGCTTTTTGCCCTGATGTTAATTGAGGTGTAAATCTAAGCAGTAATTTGGATGCTTCAGTTACCCAGCAGTGTATTCACGTGGTGCCAGAAGATCCTAAATGTAGTATTGCAGAAAGACTCAAATCAGCAGTTTTCCAATCTTCTGAGGACAAAAATGGTATATTTGATATAACATTTTTTTCACGGGGAGGTATAATAAAAAGGGAATATATTCTGTAGAGCATTTTCAGATCCTTCAAGTTCCATGGTCATGGGAGGAGTCCTTGCAGCAAGCTGTAGGGGAACACCTTGCTCTTTGCATCCTGGGTGAAATCTGGCTGTGCCCCTCCCCTGTTTGCCCCAGGTGATATTCCAGAAGGGCTCTGCTCTGCCTGTCCTGGCTGAGGTGAAGGAACTGCTGACTAACTTACATGGCAGCTCCAGGCAGAGCTCTCAGGCTGCTATTTCAGGGGCTCCAGCATCAGATGGAGCCTGAAACCCTCTGGGATGGCAGAGTGCCCCGTGCAGAATCCCTGCACTGCAGCAGGCACAGAGCTGCACTTGAAAAGAGCAGATGTTTGAAATATCACACTTAAATTTAACAGCATAAAAATGTGCAGTAAGTCTTAAATTCCAGCCTTGGATGCAGGATCTCTAATTTCATGAAGCATTATCTATAACTCTGGTAGATAAATTAATTTTTTTCCTATTTCTTTACAAATCTAAGGAACACTTTGCTCTTGGGGAATCTGGTCAAAACTATCTCTTTCAATTTCCATACAAAAATAACCCTGTAGCTCTTTAAAAGAAGAGCTGTGTAAGAGGGGGGATAAAAACCAGGATTTTCTCTGTTGACTGGATTTTCTTTGATTACTATGGTGTTTTATAAGGCTGCTAATTTGCAAATATTTAAAACAAATACATTCAGAAATGAGAATAAGTTAGGAAATGCTACATAGCTGTCTCTGGAGTTTTTCTGGGAGATAAGTTACAGGTTGGTGGAGCTGAGCTGCTAAAAACAGGGATTAAAAGGGAAGGCACCCCATTTCCTCAGGGCATCTTGGGTTCATGCGTGCCTGCAAGGCACATTTCTGATACAACAAACCTTACGCAAGAGCCATTGCATCAAATGTTATCTAGAAATCCTTTGTTCCATTGAATCTCTTCCTGGATAGTTCAGAGGAGCAGAGGGTGATGCAAGTTCATGGTACTTTGTATGGTAAATTAAGCAACAGCCACAAACCCCCTTGAACAAACAAGAGAGTGAGCAGCTTCCAACATGCCTGTCTTGCCTCTTTCCCCTTGGTCCTGAGCTAGTCACAGCTTGACTTTGGACTTTTAAGTCCAAACTTACATCATGAACTTAGATTTATTGATTTAAACCCATGGCTTTTATTCCTGCTGTCCTCCCAAGTGTTCTCAGGAATTCTGTGGCTGGTGATACCTGGGGTCCTCTCCTTACCCTCAATCATTTTTGGTTTGTGTGTCCCAGCAGCTGGGGAGGGAGCAGAGCTGGGGAAGGACATGGAGCCCGAAAAGTGGAAAAAAACCATCTTCCAGTGGTCAGACCTGTTCAGCTTTGCTTTGAGCCTCTGGTTTAATCATTATCCTGTGCTGATAGCACAGGCACTGAGTGGGACATTCCTCTTGGAGGCCATGGGTGGCACAGGGAGCCAGGTACAGGTGCTGGCACTGCCCAGGTGCCCGCTGAGCAGCAGGAGGAGGGTGGAGGTGTGACCCCATGGCAGTGACAATCTTGTGCTGAGGGTGGGAGCCATCCCCTGGCAGAGCCACGTTCCCCAGGAAGGGTTAAAATCAGTAAATCCACGTGACGTACGCAAACTATGAATCATTCCAATAGATCTGTGCAACTCCTGCCTGCTCCCGAGCCAGCAGATGCTGTTCCCCGCGTTGCCATGGGAACCCTGCCTGTACTATAATAAAGCCCAGCCCAGATCCTTCCTTGGGCAGACCTCTGCAGCTCTGGTCACCTCCTCATTGTTTCCTCCCCGGAGCAAAGGCGAGGCAGGGACAGGGAAGAGGAGGGATCGGCATTCCAGCGGCAGCAGCGTTCTCCTGCTTGCTGTAACCCCGCGTGCCTTAGGCTGCCCGGGAGCCTCCAAGCATCTGTGTGCGCATCCAGAGCTGCTCCGGGAGGCGCGGGGACACTCGCTGCGTTTGTCCCTCGCCTCAGAGCCCCCCTGCAAGCACAGGAGCTGATGTCATCCAGCAGCTTTTTTGGCAGGCTCTGAGTCCCGTGGGGAAGGCTGGACACGCTCCCCTTTCAGCCTCCCCTCCCGGCTTCGCTCCACACTTGTGCCAGGGGAGAGCTCCAGGATGGCAGCAAGGCTGGTGAGGGGGGGATTCTGCTGCTGACACCCTTCTGCAGAGTTCTCTGAGAAGAACCTGGATTTATTTGTTTAGAAGATCGAATCGATTTGCTGCTAAATGGATTGTACAGGAGCACCAGAACTTTGGTCAATGTACTCTCACCTGCCGAGTGGCCAAGCCAGGAGAATAAGATTTGTTTTATCCTTCTGATATTTACAGCAAAACAAAAACTTGGCTTAAAAAAGGGAGTTGCTTTTCGTGCTCTGGAATGAGAGAATAAGAGCCTAATTCTCTGCTTGCAAATGGACTCGTCTCAAGTGACTGTGTCAGGATTTAAACACTGATTTATCTCTTTAACATGGCTGAATTAAACATATTTTGATGGAACTCTGCAAAGCTGATTGTAAGTAGGAAAAGTCTTTTATTTTTTCCTACTTGACAAATACTGATCTCCCACCTCACATCTTTGGTTATTTAATTTTAGGAATATGCTGAGGGTGATAGTGCAATGCTGTTTACCTTAGCCGGAAATACTTTATACACGGAATCACTTTTCGCAAAATAAATCAGGGTTGTTAAGGAGAATATATTTTAATTGCTACTGAATATTGATATTTCATCTCTGCTGGAAAAAAAAAAAAAAAATGGATTACCTTGGAGACAAACTGACAGTGGCACAAACTCACATGACCCAGTGGATGGGCACAGTGCGGAGATCCTTGCAGGAAGCACTAAATTTAGTCACTACTGCGGTGGCTCATGAGCGGAGTGGAGGGGAAGGTGGCACCAGGACTCCCTTCAAGAGAACCTCTTCCTTCAGGCACTTTGCATCCCGGAGCAGAGAGTCCTTCCGAAGGTTTTCAGTGCGGAGTCAGCAGAGGTTTTCCTCTTTGAGGAAGAGGCAGCCCAGCTCAGAGCCACCCGAGCTTGTAAGCAATGCACCTTTCTGAGACCCTCAAGGGAGACAATGCACAGTGCAGACCCTCGGGTTTGTTGCAGCATCTATCAAAACCTCCCTCTTGTCACAAAACCTCCCTGCTGTCTGCTTTTCCATCTAAAAACAGCCCCCAAAACACCTCCAGATAGTGCTGTCTGTCTGTCTGCTCCCAGCTGCTTTCTTCCTGCAGCACAGGTGGATGTTTTTGTTTGCCAGGGAAAATCAGGGTTTGGGGAATGGGAAAAATATGGTTGATTTTGAAGCATGACAGTGAAGTAGGACATGTATTGGTCTGAAATTAGAAAGTTAAACTGAAACTGGGCTGGTGTTGGTTGGTTCCCCAGCACAGGCCCGCACAGCTTTGGGTTTGCTTCAGTATTTGTGCTTTTCCAGTAAAAAAACGCCTGAAGCTAAATTTGTAAGAAGAAGAGGGAAGTGCTGTCACTGTGCAGGCAATTTAAATGATCATTATTTCCTTCTTTTTTGAAATTTCCTTCTTTACTGAAAAATAGGTGTATTTTTTCTCAGAATGCTTCCTACTTTGTCATGCCATAGAAGCAATAGGGTCAGCGTGACGTGTGAAGCCTGTGGTGTGACAGAGACCAGTGCAATTCCTGGGAGCAAAGGAAAGGTGAAGAGCTCTTGGTTCTCCACAGCTCTGTGCCAGACAGAGCCCTTTCCCCTCCCTTTTCCATTAGTCTCCAGGTTGTTTTCAGGAAGGATGTGGCATGGCAAAGAGGTGGAGGAGAGGCTGGTTTCATGAGAGCTGTGATCCTCCTTACCATTCTTGATACCCCAGTTGTAGTTGTGGCACATCCTGCAAAGCAGCAAAGGTTTGGGGTGATAGGGAGTGAAAGAGAAGCAAATCTGGTTTATTCTGGTTTCTTGGAGAGGAGCTGAAACCAGTGGTTTGAGTTGTACCTGAAACTGGTGATTTAAGCCCAATGTTTGACCAGTGGCTGTGGTTGAGTTGTGTGGAAAGGGGCCCCATGCTTTGGTGCCAACATGTGGGTAAATCCAAACTCTCTGAAGTGGCTAAAATGTTTTAGTTTCTTTTTTTTAAATTATTATTATTAAACAAAACAGTTACTCATTGTGAAGTGTAAACACAGGCAGCTCTGGTGAGGTTTGCTCAGGGAATGAGTGCAGGTGACGCTGCATTCCTTGGGCAGGTGTGGTGTTTGAACACAGCTCCTTCCAGTGCTCTCTATCAGCACTGGGTAGAGCATTTCTGTCCCAGCTTGCTATCCGTGTCCTGGAAAGAAAATAGTGTCAAGTAAGCACAAAAGAATGAAGAAGAAAATATTTGGTAACCACTGTTACAGTGTTAGCATGGTGAAGTTCTCTTGGCTTCTTTTTGAAGCTGGTGTTTTAGATTTATTGGAGTCATCTGAATGAGCAACTCCTGTAAAAGAAGGCTGAAAAATGGGAATGTGAAACCTGCAGAGGACAAGTGTTCTGCTGTCCTACACAGCACTGCTTACAGAGCAGAAATCAGGAGACACGGGGTGACCTTTCCACTTAAGTCACTGGTGAAGTGCTGGAGCTGCTGTTTCTGTTTCAGCAGGAATTTTGCTTGTGCTTGGCTTTATGTGTGAATTTGGTTTCACTTGGGCTCCAACTTAAGGTCTGAGCACTCCAAGAAGTTTGTGGTTGGTGCCATTGTGTCTGGTGAATACAGACCTGAGCTGATTTTTACCTGATTGCAACAGGGTCCCATCTTAGTCCTTGGAACTACTAATATTGTGCTACAAAACACTATGGAATGAGTAAAAAGTGTGTAATTTACATAGACTGACTTCTGTACTGCTTCAAGGCTGTAGGGTAGAGCAGTCACTCAGGGCTGGTGGAGTTTTTAAACAAGGAGCAGCCGTGCTCAAGAATTCCTGCCTGACACAGCCAGGGGCTCCCAGCTCCCTTCCAGTGCTGCCACTGGTGGCTACTGGTAGAGAACTTGGCTTCATACAAAGCACAGAAAGCTGTCCAAATTCAACTCAGGCAGCAGAATTTAAGTCAGTGTGAGTAAACTTCTTCACCCTCACATCTGCAAATCCATAGCTGAGCTTGCAGAAGCTTTTACTTTGCAGCGACACCTTTTAAATAGAAGCTGATTTTTCTTTCAGGTATTTTGATGGAGTTAATTGTCCATTTTCATCTCATGTCATCAGCTTGGTGTCTTTGTAAGAGGAGCAGAGAGACATGCATTAAACATGGCCTCTGATTTAATCAGGGTCTATGGGTCATGGTTCTATTATAGGTGTGAGATCTGGTTTCACAGCCAGCACTGTTCTAGGTCTCGAGGTTTGTTGCCATACAATAAAACCAGGGCAAGCTGCTTGATTCCCTTGGCTCCACTTACACTGCTAAAAAAAGTAATGGAAAGCCTCAGAGGTGTTTCACACAGAACAGGAAAGATGAATTCTGGGGCTGAGTGTGGTCGATGTGTTTTACCTAAATTGCTCTGATGTTAAAAATAACATCAAAGTGCATTCAGCAGTGGTTTGCTTTTGGTGTATTGGGCAGTCAGAGAAAATGCTGTTTTCATTCCAAATTCATCTGGCAGCATCACTGTTAATTAGTTTGGATTCAGTTTTTAATTCTAAAATGAAGATGGAAGTGGAGTGATTTGTTTGATGCATGTGTCCCAGCTGTGCTGGGAGGGCACTTAGTCCTCCTGAGGGTTTTTGTAGCATCCTACAGCCCTTTCCCTGCTAGAGGCTGAAATTCACATCTTAGTTTTTATGAATCTTCCTAGATGTTTCATTCTAACCTTGCACAGCCTGTTGCTGGGGAAAGCTTTTTTCCCTTTCTGGAACAGGTGAGGGTCCTGGTTTGAGTTCCACACCTGCATTCACCTGGGACTGTGTCTCTGCTTCTAAAAGAGCTTTGATCTGCAGTGCCTGTTACGTTGTACCCAAGTCTCTCTGCAAAAAGTTTGTCCTTTGTGGTGAAAATCCTTCAACAAACGATTTGTAAAGAGAAATTACTACAAGTTGGCACTTTGATTCTGAACTTGGAATAGGTACAGGCCCTATAGTGAATAGTTGCTGAATTGTTCTGCCCTAATATTCACCGAGAACACAATGAGTTGTTCTCAAAAATAATATTTTTGTACTATCAGCAAATGGAATTTTAATCTTTAAATTTTATCTTTAAGTTCCCAGGGAGCTGTTAGGGTAGGGGGAAGCAAGTTTGCAGCAAGCAGGCTTTAAAAATGAGTTGTTTGTCTTGTTTGGGGCTGGGGGGAGGAGTGAAGCTGTTCAGTTTAATTAATGAAGATACAAGGGCCAGTGCTGAAACAGTTCCTGCTTTTTCATTCTTAATAACTTCTCTTTGGTTTAACAGGCCATGAACGTAGCTGGCAGATAAATCTGGGCCAGAAACCCATAGTGATGGGCATTTGGTAGCTGCCTTTGTTTTTCTCTCATTATTTTGACAGGAATAATTATTGAAACTGCTTTACTCTGTGGTTTCACTTAGGCTGACTGCAAAGAGTTGATTTTTGCCATGCTCTTAAACAAGAAGAAAATAGCCTAAATAAATTTAGAGCTGCTATTTTGTACTCATTTACCTTGCTGCCCTTTTTTTTTTTTTTTTTTTTTTTTTTTTAAAGCTCTCAGTGATAGCTTCTCTGAACACAAGCCTTAGAATCATAGAATCCCAGAAGAATTTGGGTTGAAAGAGGGCTGAAAATTATCCAGTTCTACCCCTTGCCATGGGCTGGGGCACCTTGCAGTATCCCAGGGTGCTCCAACCTGGCCTTGGACACTTCCAGGGATGGGGCAGCCTCAGCTTCTCTGGACACCCTGTGCCAGTGCCTCACAGCCTCCCTATCCTGGCAATCCATTTTTATTGAAATTGGAAATATTGTGAAGTTTTGGGAAGCGCTGCTGGTGTTCACTGGGGGGTGACTGTGTGTGTTTTGACTGCTGTCTCCTAAAACATCTCCAAAGCTGTGTGCTGAAGCAAGCCTGTTTGTTATTCACTTGTTGTCAGGAAATCCTATCACTTTCTGTACATCTTTCATTCCAGGCTTTAAGCTAAGGAGCACTTTTTCCCAGGAATGTTTGTTTGAAGTTTAACTTGTATCTCATGTGGAGAGACGTTAACTGTGCAGAAGAGCTGTGAAGTGCAGCATTTCGAGTAGGAAGTGTTGATTTCAACTATGCAGCTTTTCAAAAAAAGCAAATCTATTCCCTCCTTGGCACCCCAGTATGAAATTGCCTTGTTCTGGCTTGTGTCTCCTGCAGTGCTGAAGTCGAGGGAGCCTGTTCCATGCTTGGTGCCAGGTTTTATTAACACTGATGGGAGTTACACGTGCCCTGGGGAGAGCCTGGGTTCCCTCTCACTGCTCAGGATCTTCCTGATGGAGCCTCTGGCTCCTTCCTGCTGCCTTGGCTTTCTTAGGGCTTCATTCCTTATCAGCTTGGCTGCCTGAGGCTGAAAAGGAAATTTAATCTGATGATATAGGAGAGGTTTTAAAGATGTTCCCAGCTAGCTCCTCTGCTGTGCTGTGGTGTTGTATGTTCCCACCTCTCAGAGGAAGTGCTGTTGTGGCTCACTCAGCCCTAGCAGGGCTTATATTTAGAATTAGATTTTCCTCTGCTTTTTGCACATCGAGTTAGCCTCTGCTCCATCTTCAGCCTTGCCCTAAACCACCTGATGTGTGTGTGGTGAGTGTTCACAGCAGGGCAGAGCAGCTCGATTTGCAGGGTAGAAAAAATGACAAATTCTCAAATGTCTTTGAAATCCTCTGTGGAATGAGGAGGATAACAGCACCAGGAGTCACTGCAGGGACAGGGGCTGATGTCACTGAATGTTGGTAACCAGATCCCTGGCAAAACCAACTTCATCTGCATTAATTTGACCACATTCTCTGTTGTGGCCAGAATTGATGCAGGGTAGACTTTGGGTCTCTCTTTGGTGCTGCAGGCAGTGCCAGGACTTCACCACCCTCACAGGCAAGACTTTATTCCTAATATCTGATCTAAACCTGCCCTGTGCTGGTTGTAAAAACCTTTCCCCTGCACATCCTTGTCCAAAGTCCCTCCCCAGCTCTCTTGGAGCTCCTTTAGTACATCTGCTTTGCTGCAATTTTTGCTGTGCCTTTCCATGGAGAAAGGGCTGCTATTCAGCCCTGTGCATCAATGAGGAAGCAATGGAAAGGTGAAGAATTATACCAGTCACCCTCTAAAAACAACTCCTGTTTCGTAAGGGAAGTGCTGTCAGGCTTTAGCATCAGGGATGTAATTGGTGGTTGGGTATGTATCCCTGTGGAAGAGGCAGGGAAAATTCACATGGAGAGGCAGCCCAGGGTTGCATAGCAACAGGGAGGCTGTCAGGGCTGATGGTATGTATGAGATGCTGGGTACTGTGGGACTGGAACGTACTCCACTGCCCCTGGGAGAGGGAAACATCCATTATTTAAAGGATTTTTGAGCAGAGCAGTGGAGCTCCTTAGGATCTAAGAGAGCTAAATGTGGTGTGTGAGTCTCACAGTCACATGGGGCACACGTGTGTTTCTCCAGGCGTTGCTTGTGCATTCAGCAGCAGCAGCAGCAACAGCTCCAGTTTTTCACATCAAACCAGCTTGTCCTGCCCAGCCCAGGATGCACCAGGGCCAGTGGGATCATGGAATGGTTTGGGTTGGGAGGGACCTTAAAGCTCATCCCATTCCAGACCCTGCCATGGGCAGGGACACTTCCACTAGCCCAGGGTGCTTCAAGTCCTGTCCAACCTGGTCTGGGACACTTCCAGGGATGAGCCAGCCACAGCTGCTCTGGGTAACCTCTGCCAGGGCCTCCCTATCCTCACAGGGGAGCATTTCCTCCTAACATCCATCTGAACCTACTTTCTGTCATGGGAAGCCATTCTCCTTTGTCCAAAGTCCCTCCCCAGCTCTCTTGGAGCCCCTTCAGATACTGTAAGGTCTTCCTGGAGCCTTCCCTTCTCCAGGCTGAACAACCCCAGTTCTCAGTCTCTGTTTATGGGAGAGCTGCTCCATCCCCCTGATCACCTTCACAGCCTCCTCTGGACTCACTCCAGCATCTCCTTGTCCTCCTTGTGCTGAGACCCCAGAGCTGGACACCTCACAGAGGGATGCTCCACTTGAGCAGGCACCACAGCCACTCTGCCATCTCCTTGCCTGCTGACCACCCTGGGGCTGGCTGTGACAGGGTGTAAAGCCCTGGGGGTTCTGAGATGGATTAATTCCATTCATTCTGCCCCTGCTTTTGGGGCTGGTCTCCAGGCATGGGGCAGTGCTGTCCTGTCTGAGGCTGTTGTGCTGGCTGGGGAGCCTTCCCTCATGCTGGAGGTCTGTAACTCATCCCTGAGCTCAGCTGGGCAGTTCCTGGAACTCTTTATCTGGGGCTGCAGCAGGGAGGGTGGGGGCAGAAGGTGCTGCCTCAGCCTGAAACGTTCCCTGAGGCTCTGAGTGTGTTCAGCAATTAATTAAAGCATTGAGTTGGTCGACCTCACCAGTCTGAATCCCACCTGATTGCTGGGAATTAAGAGGAGCTGGAGCCATGACTTATTCCTTATGGGCAGCATTCATTGGATGGATAGTAAGTACAGATGGAAATCCTGGGATCCTCTTCCTACTTGCTGTCTTGGCATTTGGGTATTTTCAAATTAAAATCTGTGGGCTTGTGACCCATAGACCCTCTCATTGTGGTGGGGTTTTCAATGTTGGTTGGTTTCATTCTGGTGTTATGTTCTGATAATTCTCTAAGTGCTCCAAAATATATAGTTCACATCATAGTCCTTAGAATCCTTAGAATTATTGTAGAATAATTTAGGTTATAAAGGATCTCTGGAGCTCATCAAGCCCAGCATCCCATTCAAAGCAGAGTCAACTACAAAATAATATCTTGAAATATGAATAGCTGGATGTCTATGGCTGTCTTCCTGGCATGCTGCAGGGGAACAGCTGAAATACTTTTTGGGATTTATAAGGACTTGTGAGTCCTTATAAAAAGGACACTGCTCTCCTAAAATGTGGTGTCACGCTGAAGGGGCAATTTGACCACATTTTTGCTTTTTTAATTAAAGTAAGGAGAGGGGAAAAAAATTAAATAAATAAATAGCAGCCCTTTTCAAGAAATCAGCACCATTTTTTCATTGAGTTGTGTATTAACAAGGCAGATGGTCAAAACTTCCTTCCATTGTGCAGTTCCTCTTCATACCCAATCCATGCCAGTGGAATTTAGCTCTGAACGTTCACACTCAAGCTGTGGGCTGTCACTTTGGCTGGCTGATGTCTCGGGCTCCTTGGCAAACCAAGATATTTTTGAAACTGTCTGTGCAGCTTCTGACTCAGGAGATCTCTCAGAGCTGGTGTTCCTCCTGTGCCAGGTCTTCATTTCCCATCAGTTCAGGAGGGTTTTGCACATAAATGTCTGCATTGACCCAGAGTTAGGGGTGATTTGGGACTGGTGGGACCAATGCTGTGTGTGCATCGCTTTCAGGAACGGGAAATTGCAGGAGTAATCAGCCCTGGACTGTAGCCAAGCCCAGCTTAATTCCAAGGGTGGACTGAAAGAGGCATAATCATAATGGCTCATTTTAGAAGAACCAGAGGCAAAGCAGGACACAGCTCAGCTGCTTTATTTTATAACAAAAAATAAAGTAGATTTTTTTTTCCTGGCTTCTGGTGTAAGAATTGGGAAGTTAAAGATCAAAGCTTGGATAATTACAGCATTTGGAACCTGGATCAGGTGTGGGTTTTATTTGATTTGGGAAATTTTTCTTTCATCATAAATTAGAAAAGTTCTAATTTGGGTTTATCTTCTGTGCTGAAGAGACACCAGACCCCTCTTTACTGCTTTTTCCTTTGGAATGATTCGTTTTCCAGTTTCCTGAATATTCTGTTTATGGAGGAAATGTCTGTACCTTGCCTGGCTTCATGTGTTGGCTGCCTTGAGTCTTTCAGGAGTGTGGTGACAATGGTAGAAAAGAGATCTTCAAAAGAAAAGCTAAAATTCTTCATTCTTGCTAATACACACTTTCTGGCAAGGAAAATCTTCCTGGTTTGTTGTCACTTCCTTCCTCAGCACCCCCTCTGCTCTGAGCTGCTGCACAGGCTATAAATTGCTTTTCTGCACCACCCTCTGTGCCCCCAGCCAACACCTCCTCCACCAGCCAAGGAGAGGATCAGCTTCTCTTCCCACTCCTTATTTTTGTGCTTGGTACCTAGAGAACGTTTATTTTTTTTTTCCAGTTAATCGTTTGGCACCTTAAAAAGTACATGTTGAAAGTGCCTGTCAGGAAAGGACACAATCATTTTGAAATAAGCAGCTTCCTCCAGAAGCACAATGAAATAATGGTTCTGAATATAACAAAGTCTTTAGAATGTAGAGAACTCTAAATTTCCTAGAGTCTGGAGTGTTTTATTCCTGACATTTAGACTTTGTTGTATTGAACTTCACAATGTCTTCAGAAGCAGTAATTTTATTTCTTTTTCATGCTTGCTTTGGGTTTAGCACAGAGAAATAACTCTGCCAACAGTGTTGTTCTGGCCAGCAGTGTAAAATGTTGTTAGGTATTACTGAACCTTCACAGGAGTGGTGTTTTTGCATCTAAACTTGACCCCTGTGGCTGCTGAAGCATTTTTATCTGGGCTGTCCACACCCCTCCTGTACAGCCCCCAGGGTCCTGATAACAGCACTGTGTAAACAAGGGCTCCCCACTGCAGCACGACAAAAGCTGCTCCTCTGCTGCTCCTGTTCCTGTTTCTGTGCTTTTTAGTCTGATTTCTAATAGAAACAATGGGAGTGATTGCAAAAAAATAGTGCTGTGTGTAGAGATAATGGGCTTTAGTTGTAAAGTGGAAAATACTGTACAAATTGATTATATGAGTGGGGTAACTCATGATGTGGGATTGGCATTGAAAAAAAATTAGCAATAAGCAACAAGATGGAAGAAAAAAAAACCTGAATGAGCATGGACAGTTGGGAGGGAAGTAAAAAGAGCCATTGGTATTTGTTAGTGCCTTTCCTAGATTGGCAGCCACTGGCCAGAGTGCCATGGCCACTGAGCCCAGGAGTCCCTGGAGAAAATCATGGGGTTGGGAAGCTGCAGAGGGAATTTGTGGAAGGCAAAACATAACAGCCAAGCCAAGCAGGAGGAAATGCCCTGTGGTTTCTAGGAAATTCCAGACTGTCTCCCAGGTTGGAAGCAGTGTGTGCCTGGCTGGGGTTTTGAATCTTGTACCTGGCATGGACTGGGAAATGTAAGAGCTTGACTTGCCTCCAGGCATTCATGTACATATCTCTATTTAGACATCTGTATAGGATAGGTTGGACTCCATCTTTCTGAGGTTTTTTTCCAACCTTAAAGATGCTGTGATTATAGAAAGTGTAAGAACCAGTAAATTCTGGGGCTGCAGGAACATCTGCAGGAAATGTCTGTTCCATGTAATTCACAAACCAAGCCAGTTTTACTTGAGTATTGCAAACAGAATTTATCTTGGTCTTTAACTTTGAGGTGCATGGTGATGGTTGGAGTAAATGGTGGAGCCTTTTGTATTTTCTTTGTATTAAAACACAAACACTGTCAGCAGCAAAGGGCATGACAGGGTGGACAGTGGCTGTGGCCACTGGGAAATAAGAACTGGTTATGAGAGCTGGAAGTGGTGTGGGACTTCTTCAGTCAGCACAGCTGAATTATCCTTAATAGTTTTATAGTCTTAAGGCAGCATTCTTTAGGTGTACAAAATTAAGGAAACAAGTAAACATGCCATCTCTTTTTTTTTCCTCTAATAATATGAAGGAATTCTACATATTAAATATGGGATTTCTTAAATATTATTACTTTGTGTGTGCTGCCTAAAGAGAAGGAGATGTGTTCTAGTCCTAACAATGTGTTCTGCTCAGGGGGTACTTACAAAGAGAAAAATCTTTGGATTTTTCCAAGGGCAGGTGGAAAACCATGTAATTTGATGTCAGATAAAATCTTAATAAGCAAAACTGATCTGGAGCTGAAAGCCATGTTTGTATTTGTTCAGGGTAATGAAGGTGAAAGGGACCAACAATTAATTATCTGCTCCCAGTGTAGGATTTCAGGAACTCTTGGAGCTCCCTGAATAACTCAGCACAACTGCAGGGCTGGGTTCACATTGGTGTGCTGCAAATGTGGGGTGCCAGCACTGACCCACTTCTTTCCCTGGAAAACTGAGGGCCTGGGATCCACTCCTTCCTTCTTGGGAAAGCAGCAGATCCATGGAATAAAAACAGGAAAGGAGAGGTCAGAGTAAAACAAAGCAAACCCACCATGGTCTGTCCTGCATTGGGTTTGGATGTTACATCAGTTTGTAGAAGGCATTTTGTGTCTGGCCCTGTGTTTGTTTCCTTATTTATTTATGCATTTTATTTTGAATGTCTTCCAAACAAAGCTTGAAAAAAAAGGATCATTTTATTAAACTCAGGAAAAGAGCAGTGGAGTTGATGTTTGCCTGCTGTGCTTGAGGAGATGAAATGTCATTCCCAGCAGAATTCCTTTTGCTTGCATAGGTGCTTTGAGAAGTTCTGTGCAACCTGAGATAAAAGCAATATTAAAGCAGCATGGAGTTCCTGAAACCAGGGAGTCAGGAATCCATTATTTGCCCAGGAAAACAATTATGGTGATTACTGTCCAGAGAATTCCTGTAGAGAGAATTCCTGTAGAGAGAATTGTCACTCCGAGTTCATCGTGTTTAAATCCATTCCCATTTGGCCAAATTTAATTGTCAGATTCCAACCCACTATTGCCAACAAAACCTGTTAATCCCTCATGCAGGGGCTGGAGCACTGACTGAAGGTTTCTTTGCAGGACCAGCTGAGGCAATGCTTCTCCAGGCAGCCCCCAGGGGCGAAGGACACGGACACGCTGGTGCAGGAGCCCGACAGCCAGTACGGCACCTGGAACGAGCAGCGGCACAGCGGGGACAGGTGAGGCCTTTGCTCTGCTCAGAGATGAGAGGAGATGCTGCAATCCTGTAACTACCTAATGAGTGGTTTGTCTCAGTCTCTTCTGCCTTCACTCAGAGCCAGGGTTATAAAATACACGAAGGAAATGGATTTTCTTGTGTTCAGGATCAAAAAGTGCAGAGTGTTCACCTGATAGAAGCGAGCAAAATGGAAAGAAATCCAGCTGCTACAAGGTCTCTTAAAGCTAAACAGTCCTATAGAGAATTAACACCTGTATTATTTATACTTTTAACCCAATAACTAACTTCCCATAACCCTCAGTATGACACTTATGACCAACCAGAAACTATTACCTGAAACCGTGAAGAAGATGAGCACCGGAAGAGACACCACCCAAAATCCTCCATCTTGTCCCATACCTATTACTATACTATAAAAACCTCAGGTTTAAAACCCTTTACCATGTGAAAGTACACACTTTTATTTAACTACACATTCATGATTTTAACTTCATCACTCAAATTTGGAAGCCATCTCCAAGGCCTCAGGTCAAAAGCAGTGTTCTGCAGGGGGTCAGTGCCAGAAAGCACAGAAAGCTCAAAACCCCAGATCTCTGGGATCCAGCACAATCCCACAATGGTCTAAGGAAGAGCCTTAAAGATCATCTCATTCCAGCCCTTTGCCATGGGACACTTTCTGCTAGAGCTCCAGGCCCTGTTCTTGAACACTTCTATTTGTTTTTAAATCTGATTTTCTGTCGTTGCCTGTTGGGATTGTTATGGGTTTATAAAACTTGTTTTTAAAACTTGTTTTTTACACTAGATTGTAAAGCTTTTGCTTTTTAAGGCACTTAAAACATATTTTTACTTACTTAAAACTAACATTCATATTTCTACTTTATATCTATGCAACTTAATATTTCTACTTACTTAAAGCTAAAGCTTACGCCTCTATTTCATGTCTGACTTAATTTATTTAAATTTCTGTAAAGATTTTAAATTCAATTCTTACATTCTGTTCTCTTTCTGAGAGCCTCAGAAAAGCCTCTGTTTTCACACTGCAGTATCTGCCATTCTTTTAACAGTATTACTGGGAGGCTGAATGGCAAAATCCCTCTGGAATAGCAGAGTGGTAAAATCGCTCTGGGACAGGGACTCTGGGCCTCGGGTGGGGTGGCACAGGGTGCATCTCTCCATGCCCACATCTCAGACTCTCAAGTGTTTTCTTGGTGGTGAAGTGAAGGATGAAATGGAGTATCAGTTGAGTGAGACTGATATTGAGTATTGCTGATGCTTTTCTGTTCTTAGAATGATTTAGTGAAATAAACCTAGAGCAGCAAAGTGTGAGGTTTTTTTATAGCTCACACCTGTTGTGTAAATTACAGCTTGATGTACCCTGAACTCATGTCCTGTCTGCTCAGTGTGGTGTGAAAATAGCATTTTAGCTGGTTTTTAATGCTATATTTGTTGGGATCTTACAGCAGACATTAATGTCAATTACGTTTGGTTTGTTCTGCACTTGAGAACTGTGTGTTATAAATATTTTATTGCTTATGAAATCAGGGGAACGACTAGCTTTGAGGTTCAGCAGCCAAGTGAATGCCAACAGTGACAGCCAGGCTGCTGTAAAATTAACTTGGATTCCAGGATGGTACAGACATTTCTGAGATCAGTTTCTTAACAAAGGTGCTTGTCTCAGCTTCAGAGCAGACAGCACTGGAGAGTTATTTCAATCCATCCATCCTGATTAGAACAGCTCCACCTAAACATTCCACTTCACTGAAGGATTGAACTCAATCCCATGTGCTGGAATTTTGTTTACACTGCAAGAAATGTTTAGGTTTTGCCTTTCTTATGATATAATGGTGACAGTATAGAGACTCTTCAGCATTTTGCCACCCCATTGCTCTGCTTTATTTTGACTTACAGCTCATTGCAGGGGAATTACTGCTGGATTAATTCAGGCACTTGAAGAGAAATGAGATTAATGTACTTTTAAATAATGGATGACTTCCTGGAATATATTGAACATGCATTTTGTCTGCAGTTGATTTTGGATGAAGTCCCTGCCAGGAGCAGTGCAGGATGTTCTCCTGGTGTTTCTGTGGGTGCTCTGAGCAGGGCTCTGCCTTTGGTCCCTCCTGCTCAGCCCAGCTGGAGGCAGGAACTCACAGAGATGTTGATGGTTCAGTTTTCCTGTTTGGCCTGGCTCACTTCCCTCAGAGCATTTCCCCTGCCAGCCCCACGGTGTCACATCCCATGGGGACCAAACGCTGTCACAGCCTCCTGCTGTGCTGGGGAAACCTCCAGGCTGGGGCATTTCCCAGTATTGGAGCCATGGAGGGATTATTTTAGGAGTGTTCCATTAGTGCTTCAGTGAATGACCTCATCTTCATGGAATCACAGAGTCTTAAGGTTGGAAAATCCCTCCAAGATCACTGAGTCCAACCTTCACCTGAATCCCATGAAACCAAGCAGTGCCACCTCTGCTTGGCATTTGGACACTTCAGGGATGGTGACTCCAGTGCTTCTCTAGGAGAGGAAGGGAGTTTTGAATCAAAAGCTTCATGGCAACAGGATGAACACAGTTCTTCTCCTAGATGAGCTTTTGGAAGGTGAAGGAGGGAGTATTTTCCTCTAGAACTGAATCACTGCTGGAATTAGTGTAAGGAGCTCCTCTGGGCTGGTTCCAGTGGGCTTTGGCCAGTAACTCCTTGGGATGGACAGAGATGAAACCATCTCCTCCAATTTGGAGGTGTTAATTGGATTTTTCTTAGTTTATCTAAAAGATTTTATTTTAGTTTTTCTCAAATGCTTTAATATGCTTTTCCAAGTTGACACTGTAGAAAACTCTTTTAGGTTAGGATAGTCTTCATAAGGAAAATTATTGTTTTTTATGAGAAAGGAATTGGATTTAGATGGTGGATCCATACAGCTCTGACTCCTCATTTCACAGGCTGAAGCAACACCTTCTTTATGGCCTCTATACACTGTCTTGCTAAAACTAATTAAATTTAATTGCAGTTGAAAGTGAGGATTGCTGTCAGTTTATTGCCCATTGTGATAACCATCCTGCTGGGTTTGTGTGCTCCATGTGTGGGATGATTTCTCAGTGAAGTGTCTATAAATGCACCTGTGGAACATTGGGGGCAGCTCATGGATATGCTCACAAACCCTGAAATTATAATGAAGTAATAGAAAGAGGTGCATGGTATATCTCAGTAATGAGAACTGAAAATACTTTTTCAGTTTCATTTCTCTGAAGGGAATTTTCCCCCTAATTTGCTGTTCACTGGAAAGAATCCACTGCACATAACAGGGTTTGGACTCCACGTTTGGGGATGAGCTGTGCCACGGGGGTCGGTGTATGGGGCTGTAATTGTGCAGGAACTCCAAAGGAAAATCCATTGGGAAGGTTTGGGAATGAGGAACCACCAGCTAGTGCTAATTCAGCTGGATTTCTATCACATCTTGCTCTCAAATATTTCAGTTTTAAAAACCTCAGTGAATTGTATCAGCTGCAACCCTGGGATGTAGCAGGGAAGGGACATTTTTGGAGACATGCAAATCCAGCAGGATCCTTTCAACACACACTTTTAATTTCCATGAAAGGTCCTACAGATTGTCCCTTCTTCCATATAGCAGTGGCTCTAAAGCCTAATGCTGCAGATATACAAAATGTCATTTGAAGCAAAAATCCTAGACAAAAACTTTCCCCCAGAGCTCATTAGTGCCATTTTTAATTATCCTGGGGCCCACTGGTGAAGGAGGGAAGCAGCATTCCCTCTGCTCGTGTGCTGGAAACCCTCTGGGCAGTGTCTGCTCTGCCAGGCTGGACACTGTACCATGTGCTGGTGCTGATGGAATGCTGTTAGCTCCTGAGTGGTTTTCTCCTGGGATTGCTGTACCAAATACTGAAGTTTATTGCTTAGAAGGTGTGCATATATTGATAGATATGTGGGGGTTTTAGGTTTAGAACAGTTTTCCTAGAGATGTGCTCAAGAAATGGTGCTTAGTGATAAAAGACTTTTATCAAGAGGAGAAAAAAAAAATCAGAGCTAAATCCTTTAGGTTTTGGGTTTTTCAAACTGGGGATTAGAAGCAATTCAACCCAATTTTGTACTGACAATAGTCTTCCTATTTCAAGGAATACTTTTTGTGACAAAGGCAGACACAACAGTGTGCAGCTCTCAGTCCTGACCCTGCAGCTCATTCCTGTCAGTCCAGGCCATGGGAGGAATTGTAGGAATACTTTGGGAGCATCCCAGCAGCAGGGGCAGGTGCTGCTGCTCTCCTTCCCGAGGCTCTGAGATCTGAGCCCATGGAGCCCTGCCTTAGGCTGCCACCTGGTGCCCAGCTCTCTTCAGCTCCAGCATTCCTGAAGGAAAAAAGAAAAAATCCTCTGGCTGCCTGGAGCACACCCCAGTCCCACCACATTGTGAATCCAAGGGGTGAGGGCTGTGCCAGTGCCCGGGATCCACACCCTGCTGCTGGATTCAAACTTTCTGTTCCCCTTCTGTTTAATTCCTGCTGACCTGTGTGATCCAGCCTGGCCTTGTCTCACTTTTATCTTCTTTTTGCCAGGGTCAGGATTGAATGCATGAAAGATGGAATTTCTTGTTCAGACTCAGATGTTTAATTCTTATCTGTGTTGCAGTGAGTTCTACAGCACTTCTGGCTAACAAGCCAAAAATGGAGACATATCTCACTCTCTACAAGGCCTTTTAAGGCCAAATGGTCCAATTAAGAACAGACACCTAAATAATTTTTACTTTTAACCCAATAACCAATCACCTGTGACCCACAATGCAGATTTTTCTATCCAATTAAACAAGATCACCCAAAGCCATGAAAGAAGATGATGAAGAAGGACAAAACCTCCGCCCTAAAAACTCCATCTTGCTTTCTGTATATTACTATATTTTAAGACCTTAAATTCTAAATTTTTATCCTGTGATATTACATATTTCTATTCAAACTACAACCCATGATCCTAGTTCTATCACTCAATTTTGGAAGCTTTTTCCATGGCCTCAGGTCTAAAGCAGTGTTCTCCTGGGGGTCAGTGCCTGTGAGCACAGAAAATCTAAAATTCTCTATTTCCAGGCTTCCAACAGCCTTGCAGTTCTTTGTCTCACAGACCCCTTTTGCTCCAATTGCAGCTTTGTGGGAGAATCTCCTTCCCTGGACAATGAGGTGGTGCCAGGGCGGAAGCAGCCCCCGGGCAGCCTCCCCTCCTCGCTGTCCTCGCAGACAGAGCCTCCCTCCCTGCCTGAGCACCATGACTTCTCCAAAGACCAAAGGAGCACCAGCCTGGACCGTTCCAGCACTGACATGGACTCCACTGATGGCACTGATTTGCCTCCTGCAGGGGACACACTCCCTGAGGACAAGAGCAGTTATTTCTCCTTCATTGATGTGAGTCATGTGTTCTCTCAGTTCATCCTTCTGGAAACTTTGCAACCAGTTTTGCCCTGCTTTTCTCACACTGAATTTTCCCAGCTGCTTTCCTGCCTGAAAAGTTTAGAATCAAAACTACAGAGTTCTTCTAAAGTCTCTGTGGTGTTTAGGTTCTGAGAGATTCCATAAAGTTACTGGCCTTGGATAATCAATCATGGAATCCCACATCTTCTGGAGCAGGGGAGACTCAGGGATATTTGGTGGTTACAGGCAAATCTTTAACAGCAAATTGCTTTAAGCAATTAAATAAATTACAGCTCCTTGGTTTGCTCTGTAAATGTTACTGCTTATTGGGTATGTTGGAAACGACTGATCACAGAAGTTTTCTGAATGCTGTGACACTAAACTTGGAGTGTCCTTGTTGCTGGTGAGTGGCTTTGAGTGTTTGTGGCTGGCAGGGAAGCTGCAGCTCTGCACTCCAAGGGAATTTTGTGTAGTTGCTCTTTTTAGATCCCGATCTTGGAATTTGCCTTAAGCTGCTAATGGCTAGCAAGGCCTGTATTCATAAAACACTCTAAGAAGCAAATTCCTGATTATTGCAGTTATTTTTAATATTAATTTAGTGCAAACCATTCATGCAACTCAGGTATCCACAGCCTGGAGAGATCAAAGGATTACACCCAGTTAGCCACAAAGACCTCATCATAAACTCTCTTTAGCACAATTTTAACTGACTACAGTAACAATAATCAGGCAAATATATATATTTTAATTAGATGCATGCAACCAAGTGGGTTGGGATTTCAGTGTGGAGGAGGTGGGGCTCATTCCCAGGTCTGTGTTTCCCCAGCACACGGCTGTCCTGGACTCCAGTGCTCTGAAAACTCGGGTGCAGCTGAGCAAGAAGCGCCGGCGCCGGGCGCCCGCGTCGCACTCGCTGCGCAGGAGCAGAGGGCTGGACCTGGAGAACAGGTTTTCCTTGACAGAAGAGACAGATAATGGCTGGATGTTCAAGGATTCCACAGGTAACCCCTCAGCTACCTGGAATAATTGGTTGTGATCAGCCTGGCTGCAAGGGCAGGAGTTTGTAAAAGGCATTTTTTAAATATTGCCCTTCATTCCTGCTGGAGTGCAGGAAGAGATCTTGAACAAGGCAGAGATTAAAAGGTGGCTCATGCTCTCTCCCTCTGCCTTTTTCTTTTTTAACAATTAATTAGAAGAGAAGAAAACTATGCAACAGGAAGATTCTGAGGAGGAAGACAAGATCCAGCACACTCCAAGGTCATCTTCTGTGCAAGCCCAGAGACTGCCTGTGTTCCCAGGGATGGATCACTCTGTCCTCAAGGTGAGCTCAGGCAGAGCCCAGTTAGGTAGGAGATAAACCAGTTCAGTAGCTGCAGGTGCTTTGTAAGAAATTCCCTCACTCATTTCTGGGAATTTTTTTTTTTTTTAAATCTGGAGTGATCCATTCTGCATTTCAAAAAATAAAGCTTGGATGCTGGCTTAAAAGGACATTTATATTTATATTTGTATTTATATTTATATTTGTATTTTATATTTATATTTGTATTTATATTTGTATTTATTAACATATATTAATTTTTATCTATAACATATAAATTATTATATCATATATATAAGAAATAATATATATAATTTGTATATAATTAATATGTTAATATATATTAATATATTTATTTGTTTTTTTGTTTATTTATATTCTTTTTATATTTAGGCCCAGCTGAGGAAAAGGCAGGAGTCTGAGAGCACTGGTGACATGGGCTCTGCTCAGCTCTTCAAATCCCCCAAAGCACAGCTTGGCACTCCCAGCAGCAGAGTGCTGCCCTCCAGTGTGGAAAAGGAGGACAGGTGAGAGAATCCCAAATCCCAGAAAAAGGCTAATGCTCTTCTTGGTGCAAGGAAGAAACAGTGCAACAAGCTGTACATTCCTTTTTTTGTTGTTGTTTCTGTCAGGAATTTTCATAATGAAAGAATAAAGAGCTTTTTTTTTTAATATATCTTAGGTCAGAAGAAAAGTCTCCTCAGTGGCTGAAGGAGCTGAAATCAAAGAAGAGACAGAGCCATTATGAGAATCAGGTTTGAAAAGGTACTTGGGTAGGAAGGGGGGCTTTGCTGAGTGCAGGTGTGCAGAGAGAAACTCACATTTCCTTTGAGGTGTTGGTGTCACCAGCAGTGCCCATCCCCTGCCCTGTGTACCAGGCCTGTCAGGGGCTGGTGCCAAGCAGGGCAGTGGCCCTGCACTGTTCTACTGATTCTCTGCACATATTTTGATTTTCATAACCCTCACTCTGTTTGGCTGGGATTTTCCAAAGTTTGAAAATTCCATGTTTCAGCACAATTCTGGGCAGCTCTTAAGCATTTAATGCATTAAATAGACACAGCCAAGGTGGAACTACAACAGAAAACACATTTTAAGGGGTTCCTGTTCCAACTGACCATATCACACCCTTCCTTCTGTTTTCCTTTCCAGACAGTGATTCTAACTAGGAGAAGATAAAGAAGTTTAACAGAAGCCTTAACTCATCTGAACCTAAACCCCCATGTCATGTTGCTGCTGTTTGCTTCCTGCCTCAACTGCTCTGTGCATGGTGCCTTCCTGTTTTGTGGAGAAAAGCTGCTTCAATTCATAGTCAAATACAAAGCTGTGTCTGTCAGGGCAGGGGGACAGTGGCACATCAGGCCTGCTTGCCAGGAGAACCCCCCTGGGTCACGGTTAGCACTTAAGAAAGTCTTGGAAAACAGAAATATTTGGGAGTGCTGTGATCCAGGGAACTCCCCTCGCTGTGGAACAGACTCTGTAGGTGTTCACCTCTGGGAGATGTGTCTGGCTGGCTTTGTGTTTGTTTATGAAAATAATAATTTTAATCAAATTTATCTTTTTTTTTCTTTGTTGTTTTTTTTTGGGTTTTTTTGTGAACAAATAGTAAGCTCCTATTTAGAATGAAATTTGTGGAAGGTGAGAGTGGAAGAACAAATCATGTTTACTGCCATATTGAAAAAGGAAACTTGATTATTTTTTGTAAAATGTATTTTTGATTGGCTTGTATTTACATGTGATCTGCTGACCTGGCAGATGGAGATAATTTTTAGATGAACAAAATGTTAACTTTTGTCACTCTTGAAGTGGTATATTCTGTGTTTTGTCAGCATGTGGAATAATTGCTTCATTGGAATGTCTTTCCTAAAAAGGATCAAGCAATAATGTCAATCAGTTCTCTTTAAAAAACAAAAAAAAAGTAAAAATATGTAAATACTGTTTTTATAACAAAAAAAGGAAGGGAAGAGGGAGGATGTTACACTCATATCAGGGTTCCAGTTAATTGTTGAATGTCACTTTAATAGCAGTTCAGATAGTCCCACTTCATATTTTTATTTGTTAATCTGTAAATACCAGGTTTAAGTTTTTATTTTTACGCTGATTTTGTGGGATAACCTAAATGTGATCTTCAGTTTCTCAGATGATTTCCTGTCTTTCCTTTGGCGAGATGTGCTGACAGCAGAGCAGAGATCTCCTGGACCACACGGGTGTTTGGGTGTCCCTAATTCTCAGCTATTCCCTGTCTCTGGCCACTCATTCTGCACCACCAACCACCATGGCCATGGAAGCCAGACTCAATTCTTGCCCCAGATAAGTGCTCTTTCAGTAACTTTAAAAACATAGCCCAGGGAGGGAGGTGATTCCAGGTGTTCCTCAGGCTCAACCAGGAGAACGTGGAAGAGGGAGAAGGAGAGTGGAGAGCTCTCCTCACCTGGCAGAGCTCCTTGGGCTGCACTCCCCACGTCCTGCTGAGGGCTCCTCTGCATACAAACCATAAAGCACCAGCACTTCAGCTCCTTTTCCTTTTGTCTCTTTTCCCAATCAGTGTTTTGGGAGCACAGCTCCCATGGGGCCTGCCCAGGTCTCTGTCTGTCAGGCTCGGAGCTGCCAAAACCATGTGCCAATTCACCTCATGGAGGAGTCACAGGAGGGGGATTTGCAGTCCCAGGCTGCAGGAAATAGCAGCAGGATGGCAGGAGACAAATCCCATCTGCACATCTCTTGCTCCCGGATTTTATTCCGGTGGCAGCTCCCTGGAGATGAGATGGAGAAGTCTGTCTGATGTAAAAGTCTTCTCCCTGTTGCTTTTGCCCTGTTTCTCATGGGAGCTGTTGCCAGTGTTAGTTTGGCAGCTCCTCTGCTCCCCACAGAGCAGTGATTCCCCAGGATTCTGATGGAATTTGGGGATGGGCTCTGTCAGTGCAGCCACCACCATTGACCAGCTCCTTTTAAAACCTTGCACAGATTTGCTTCCCTCTCCTTT
Source organism: Muscicapa striata striata (assembly GCA_030060385.1). NCBI lineage: Eukaryota > Metazoa > Chordata > Aves > Passeriformes > Muscicapidae > Muscicapa > Muscicapa striata. The sequence continues at coordinate 2,438,327 of JAREIS010000163.1, forward strand.
AGATGATGGTGGAAAAGGTGTTTTTTGGGGTATATTCCTATGGCACCCAGGGTTCCATGGGTGACACTCACCTGGGCCAGCCTGAGCAGCACGTGCTGGTGAGGAGGATGATGGTGGCAAGTCCAGAAATCAGGCAAGTCCCTGCTCACAGGAACATTGACACAGGCTGGGTTTTCCACTTGCACAGGTGACAGTGTTGTGTTCCTAACAGTTGGAGGATTTACTGGTTCTTGGTCTAGGCCAGAAATTCTGTAACTGTTTGTGTTGAGGAAACTGAGGGGATTGACACGAGGTTTCCACAAAGCCCTTGAATGTGTTTGCATTTCCACATCTGCTTGGACAATGCACTGAAATTACTGTATTGAGTAGTTTAACCTACTACTGAGAAATGTTTAATGCTTAAATGTCTAATTAAAGAGCATCTTTAGAATGTTGTTGAATGGGAAAGTGTTTTTTCTGCTCTGTTATTTCTTTATATTGTACATGGATTAAATATCAACTTCCTTCTCTTCGGGTTATCACTCTGTAATAAAAGATATATAAATATGTTATTACTTCTTAATTGATAGAACAGACTGTAATACACTTTATATAATTCTATTTTAATTCCAAATAATGCTTCTTGGAATTTTTTATGCTTTCACTTTTATTGCCATGTGCTTTCTCCTGCTGTTTATTGGAGATGGAAGTGAGCTCGAAGGTTCCTTCGGATGTGCTGATTCCTTCACTGCTGGATCATGCCCTGGAGCAGGTTCAGCTCTTGTCCTAAAAGTGATGCTGAAAGTGATGGAGGCCCTTGTAGTTCCTTTGTCTCTCCCCTCACAGCTCCTCAGGTGTTTCTCCTGGCTTAAAAAGCCACATCAATATTGGGGTTTAAAGGTGGGATGATGTGTTTGTGGGATTCAGGAACACTTTCTGACTGCCCTCCTCTCGTGATCCCTGCTCTGGCTGGTGTGTCAGGGACTTGCACAGCTGCTCCATTGGTTTTTATTGGAATTCCCAGTTGTGGATTTCTTCCTTTTTATTTTTCTGTTTGCAAATTCACCTTTTTAACACCTGTGAATCTTCAATTTGCTCCTCATCTACCAGAGCCTTTCACTTCCTGCAGAGAAAGAAGCAATGTTTGGTTATCCAACCTTTGACATTCCAAGACTTTCCATAGAATTTATCCCCACATCCCATCCCCCTTTTCACCCCCACCAAAGTTTGTTTCACCCTGTTCCTTGTTTGCAAAGTTATTTGCAAGCCAAAATGCACATGGGGCAGATTTGGGAATACAGTGTGACCTGTAAAAGGTTTGGAACAGGTAATCCCTGATTTCTGCAGAGGGAATTGTGTGTTTCAGGGGGAGATGGGCAGTTCTGGGGTGCTGCCACAGGGTGTGGCTCTGCCTCACGAGCTGTATCCAGGTACAGAACCTCTGGGGTGAGCTCCCAGCACTGTCACTGCTGTCCCCAAGCCAGCTCTGGGGGTAAAACAAACTGTTCAGTGAAGTACAGAGCTGTCACCATAACTCTACCTGAAGGACACTGGTGCAAGAGCAGCTGCAGCCAAGTGAGGGATGTGTTGGATCCATCCCTTCAGCTCAGTGCTGAGAAGAAAAAGCAGGTATTTGCTTTAATTCCTTTTAAAGATGGATTTTTAGGAGGTGAAGGCTTTTGATTCCAGGTTGGACAGGGCTTGGAGCAACCTGGTCAAGTGGAAGGTCAGGGGAGCAGGGAGGCAAAATGAGATGAACTTTAAGGTCTCTTCCAATCCAAACCATCCTGTGATTCTCTGAAACCACCTCCATGGAGCTTTAATGGGATTTGGGGTGTTCTGGCATGGCTGCAGAGTCCAGGCCTAGTTCTGCTCACCCTGGGAGTGGAGATGGTGGAGGGGGGGAATCTTTCCCAAACTGGTGATGAGCTCTGTTCCATGGCTGTCCTGTTCACTCAAGTATAAAAGTATTGCAAAAATATTAATCTGAATAAACTTCTGATTCTTCTGGTGGGATTGGCAGAGAAGGAGAGCCAAGATCTGGTGGTTTATGGGTTTTTCCCACTCCCTGTTAAACAAAATGGTGTCAAATCTGGTTTTGAAGGAGCTCCTGCTTCACGTAGCCTTATAGAGTCTGTCAGTCTGGGTCACAATAAATATATTGTGTGATAGAAATCCTGTATTTTGTATTACACAGTTTCCTAGGGAATAAAGATATTCTGGCTGCTGTATTTTGTTCTGTAGCATTACAGTTCCAGTTTAGCTTTGCCAGGTATTAACAAAAACCACCTATTTTCTGACAGTCATTTTTCAAAGGGATTTAAGAGGCTGACAGCAAGAGGAAATTCAGGCCTGCTTGGGAGAGGCATCAAGGAGATCCAGTGCCCTTTCTGTCATGTTTTTGGAATTGCCCTGCCAGTGTGGAGAGCTGGGAGAGGCAAATCCAGGGCCCTGTGGCTGTGGCAGAGCTCAGTGAATGAGGATGCTGGGAAGGAATGGTGTGGCACGAGAAACTCTGTTTCTAATTTGTTGAGAACAGATGATACTGTGTTTGGTGAGACAGAAATTAATCCATTCCCCCTGGTGGAGCTGTGATACCTGTGGGACAGCTCTGATGGGGACAGCAAATGTTGATGAGGAGCCACAGGATGGGCAGAGTCAGCTGGAGACACCTCCTGGGTCATCCCTGTCACACCAGGCTTGGAGCATCACCCAGAGAGGCCAGGGCTGGGATGGAGCTGAAGGGCCTCAATCTAACACACATGTATATATATAAAATATACATATACGTATATGTATACGTATATGTATATGTATATGTATATGTATATGTATAACAGGAGAGGTTTCCATCCCTCTCCCATTCAGTTTGTCCAGCCTGGCCCAGAGGATTCACTTTTCTGGCAATTTCAGTAAAGGTTTCGTGGGTAGTTCTTGGTTTGAAGATGAGCCACACTCAGAGCAGGTAGAAAAACCTGCAAGGGCCGTAGTGAATGGGGATATGTGCAGCTGGATTGAGGAATCAGGATGGTTTGGGTCTGAAGGGAGTCTCAGAGGTGAAGAGGGAGTCAGGCCCACTACCAGCAGAGTGAAATGCTCCCAGTTTGCTCCCCCCTTCCATCACCCAGTGCCTGTGAAGATGAACAAACCCTCATGCCAGGCTCCAGAAATCCCTCATCACACACCCCAGGATGTGTTCCTGGGAAATGCTGGGGAGGGAGCCAGAGAAAGAAAAGGGACTCGATGGAGAGAACCTGCTTAGGGCCAAAGTTAAAGCAAGAACACCAATCTGGAAATCCAGAGCTGACCCCATCCCTGTGTCACACCTTGAGCTGGAGCCCCCACAATCGGGGATATTTTGCCCAGATTTTGCTTCGCGCTGCGCTGGGTTTCCAGGCTAAACCCTCCCGCGAACTGCTGATGGCAGAGTTTTCCAGAGAACCTGGCAAGAAGCAGCGTGAACGTGCTGATGTGAATTTGGACGCTAATCTTCTGTAAATCGAGTGGCCCGTGTCCGAGGGACAGCCGGGAGAAATCTGAATGACGTTTCCATAGCTCGCTGCGCGCCCGCGCTATTGAGATGAAATCTCATGGATGGAATTCCGTGGACGCAGCTGCTGTATCAGCGCTCGGGGAATTCTGCTGTTCTGTTCAGAAGCGACCCATAAATAGCGGGGCCGCCCGCGCCGCCCGGCACAGCGGAACCACACGGAGAGGTAGCGGGACTGCAGGGGCTCCCACCGGGGATTTGTGTGTCTGCGTCCAGGTTTTGGCGAGAAGTGAAGCTGCAGGGTTTGGTTCAGGACGTTGATCAAACTCCTTTACTCGTCTCTTCAGCCCCTTAAGGGTGGCGTGGCCGGGGAAGGCGCGTTCCAGTGTTGGAGCAGAGTTTTGTGGATGCTCCTGGAGAGTGAGGAGGGGGCTCTCACCACCATGCCCCCCGGCCAAGGCGGTGGCAGCAGCTCCAGCTGCCGGGTTTGATGTCCCCTGGGATGCTGGAGCAAAGGAGAGGTGTCAGGTTTATGTTGTGGGGGAAAGATGTCAGCAGCTGGAAGTTGACAAATTCCTACTGGGAACAAAGGCTGGGCTGTGAGATGGGAGTTCAGTGGCAGCTGGGCAGAGGGCTCTGTGTCACTTGGGACATGGCTCAGTCCAGCCCTGAGGGTGCCTGGGTGAGGATTTGGGGCCCGTGTGCAGGAGGGAGAGGAGGATGGATAACGGAGCCTGGACATCCCTGGGGACTTGGAGCTGCTGCATGGGGGTCTGTGCTATCCTGTGCTGTCCCTGTGCCAGCTTCATCCTTTCTGTTTCAATACCAGCCTTAACCTCCTGCAATTTGGGTTTTCCAGGCACAATGACCGAGCAGCAAAGTCCCCCCGAGCAGATGGCGACTGGGGAGGGTGCTGGCGAGCGAGGTGGCAACTACAAGGTATACTGGGGTGTACTGGGGTGTACTGGGGTGTACTGGGGACAACTGGGCAGGGATGGGTGCTGGGTGGAGCCGTGGGATGTGGGGTGCACACACCAGGCTGGAAGCAGTGCCAGCACTGCAGCTGGTGCTGGGGACAGGAGTGGCCTCCAGCTCTCCCACAGCAGCATTGGGGGGTGGCTCTACTCTGGTGTTGAGCCCAGGGGGCTGCAGGTTGGGAAGCAGCTGGGGCTGGGGATCTGCTGCTGCTGCTGCCTGGCAGGAGGGACACTGCTCCCTGCCAAGGACATGGGCTGGCCAGGCTGGTGTGCAGCTGCCCAGGGATTTAATCCAGATGAAGCTTCCCAGCACAGCGGGACCCGCTGTGGGCCCAGGCACTGAAACTCCCCCAGTGTGTTTGCAGGTTTGGATTCAGCTCATGGGTTGGTTGAAGGTAAATCAGCTGGAGAGGATGCAGTGGGTGCAAAGCTTCCCACAAAGCTGCTGCAGGACAGGGAAGGCTGGAGGTGGGAGCAGATCCTGCCAGTGGGAGAGGGGGGTGTCAGGAGCTGGAGCTGTTTATTGCTTTGGGGTGCACAGAGGAACCTGGGTGTCACCTCTGTCTCTTGAGCCCCCCATTATGTGGTGTGTGCAGGATGCTCTGCCCTTGTCCCAGGCTCAGGTGATGCAGCTGGGACCCCTTTGGGACAGTGCCAGGTCACCCTACTGACCCTCCTGGTCCCTAAATGGTGCTGGGCACCTGTGCCATACTCTCTGGCCACTGGGACTGGCTCCAACCCACCCTGCAGCTCAGCCTCGAGGCTCTGCTGAGAGCAGGACAGCCTGGGGAGGCACTGGGGTCTCTGCACCTGGTTTGAAGGAAACACTGAATAAAGAGCTTGTGCCAGGCCAGGCCAAGGGGATGGTTGGATCTGGAGAGAGCAGTGATAAGGAAGGGATGTTCAGTGATCAGGCTGGGGGTAGGAGAGGCAGCCCGTGGTTTAGGAATTCTCTTAGCCCAAACCTTCTGTGTTTCCAGTGCTGTGTTTGAGCTGGTTTTCAGCCTGTCATGGACAGAATTCCAGCTTGTGCTTTAGCAAACAAACACCCTTGGCCAGAGCTCAGCCCAGGGCTGTGTCAGGGCAGAGGCACTGTCAGGACCCAGCTCTGCCAGGCGAGGAGTGACATCGGCACAGGATGGCCGGGATGGAGGGACACAGCCCTTTGATCCTGCTGCCCCCATTTCCTGGGGTGTTCCCCTGCTGGGGTGGCTGACAGCATCTCTCCCCACCTTAGATCACGATCTACGAGCTGGAGAATTTCCAGGGGAAAAGATGTGAGCTGACAGAGGAGCTCCCCAACATCACCGAGAAGGAGATGGAGAAGGTGGGCTCCATCCAGGTGGAGTCTGGCCCGTAAGTCTGGGGTGGGGAAGATGGAGCAGCCCCAGAGGGTGGCAGGGAGAGCATCCCCCTGACCCTGGGGTCCTGCAGGTGGCTGGGCTTCGAGCGCCAGGCCTATGCTGGAGAGCAGTTTGTGCTGGAGAAGGGCGACTACCCCCGCTGGGACTCCTGGTCCAACAGCCACAGCAGCGACAGCCTGATGTCCATCCGGCCCCTCCAGATTGTGAGTAGGGCTGTGCTGGAGTGGCCACAGCGCTGGGGAGGGGCTGGGAGCAGCCCCTGACCCGTCCTTTCCCCCAGGACAGCGCTGACCACAAGATCCACCTGTTTGAGAACGCGGGGTACACCGGGCGGAAGATGGAGATTGTGGATGACGACGTCCCCAGCCTCTGGGCCCATGGCTTCCAGGACCGTGTGGCCAGTGTCAAGGCCCTGAATGGAACGTAAGGATGGGGGACACAGGGGACACCCCACCAGGTTCCTGTCTGTGGCACTGTGGTTGGTCCCCCCAGGGTGGTTGGTGGCAGAGGCACCTGGCACAGTGGGGCAGCTGCTCCCATGGCACTGCTCATACCCGTCGTGTCCCTTGTTCCCTCCCTGCCACCTTTTCCCTGGCCCACAGGGAGTAACAGGGACCATGGCAGTGTCCCTGGGGCTGGATGATGGCTCCTTGTCCTACCCAGTACCCACACAGTGGAGCTGTGATCCCTTTTCCATGGACTCTCCATGCCCTCCTGGCACACAGCATTTGCCACCTGGGTGCTGCAGCTGCAGCCTGGGCTGTGGCACTTGGTGACACAGAGTGACCGTGGGCAGCATCACCTGGGTGTGGCAGGCAGAGACACGGGCACTGGGATGGGGATGGGGATGGGGATGGGATGGGGACACTGCCCCTGCTCCAGGGAGTGTGGGGGTGTGGGGTGGGCACTGCTGAGCCCTGCCTCGGTCCCCGCAGGTGGGTGGGCTACGAGTACCCCGGGTACCGGGGCCGCCAGCACGTCTTCGAGAAGGGCGAGTACCGGCACTGGAACGAGTGGGACGCCAACCAGCCCCTGATCCAGTCGGTGCGCCGCGTGCGGGACCAGCAGTGGCACCAGCGGGGCTGCTTCGAGAACAGCTGAGGGACCCCCAGCCCCCCGGGGCCGCGCGCGGGGTCCCCCGGCTGATGCCGTGACCGTGGTGTTTTTTGTGCAAAAACCTCAATAAAGCTCTGAGCTGGAGGCTGCCGGGGCCTGCCTGGTCCTGGGCTGGGGGAGGTCGGGGAGGGCAGGAGGATGGGGAGGGGGCAGTGGCCGTGCCCAGCAACCCCGCACAGGGCAGAGGGGGACGTGCCAGCGTTTGCAGCGTTACATAAAGGCTGCGGCTTTCCAAAAATAACCCCCGGTGCTGCCACGTCAGGGTTTTTCCAGTGCCTGTGTCCCTTTGCACAGCATCTCCTGCCCGCTCCCAGGGCTGGTGGCCAGTCCCAGGGCAGGGAGGGGGCCGGGGGGATGTGCCATCCCTGGGTTGTGCCAGGCTCTGTGCCTGGGGGCACATCCCACGGGGGGATGGCTGTGCCCATCCGCAGTGTCCTGCAGGGTGTCCAGCCTGGCCCCAGGGAAGGTTCCCACAGTCCTGGGGTGGTTTCTCCTGGGGGATGAGCTCTGACGTGGGGGGGCTGTTTTAGGGGTTGAGGGGTGCCATGGGATGCTGGTGGGACAGTGCCCTTCCCCAGGGGCACCCTGGCCACACCGGGGGACCCACAGGGCTGGGGCAGAGGTGGGAGAAGGGCTTGAGTCCACCCGAGGGCTTTGTGCAGCTCTGAGCAGCCCCTGCAGAACTTTTCCCTTCGGGGGGGAGGTTGGTGGCTGTGAAAGGCGAGTGCCTGGCCCTGAGTGGTGAAAGTGGCTTCCAGAACAATCCATGGGGCTGCCATGGCCGGGGGGCTGTGGCATGGGATGAGCTAAACCCAGAGCCAAGGCAGGGAACCACAGGAGCCATGCTGGGCACTGTGGCTGCCCCTTGCTGGGGTGCTGAGGGGATGGGATGTGGCTGCAGGGCTGCACTGGCAGCTGGCACAGCCCCAGGAGGGGCCAGGGTCCCGAATGGATTAACCCAGGAGATGGGGAGGGCAGTGCTGGGTCTGTCTGTGGGGCTGAGCAGGAGACACAGGCAAGAAAGGAGAACTCCAGGGCTGGGAATGCTGGAAACTCTTGATCATACCCTGGCCTGTCCATGGCCTGGTGGGTTCCTTGCAGAGCTGCATGGTCACCTTGGCCCCTCTGGCCCTAAAACCCCATCACCCAGAGCCTGGGCAGCAGCAGACCCTAGGGACTGACCTCCCACATGTCACTAGCAGGGTAGGCTCTGGTGACAACAGCCTGTGGGTGACCCTGTGTGCGGCCATCTGGGGCAGGGGATGGGGCAGAGGTGACCTGGGGGGGCTGCAGCCCCTCACCTGCTGTGGGACCCTCGGGAGGAGGAGGAAGCAGATCTGGGGTCTGTTCATGCTGGGTGACACTTGTTGGGGTGACAGGGGGAATCCAGCTCCTCTGTGGGGTGAAGGGGGCTGCACAGGGAGTCTGGCAGTGTCCCCCCCTCTGTGACACCTCCTTTTGTGCAGCCCCCAGCCCTGTGCAGCCTCCCAGCTCCCGGTGGGACAATGCCAGCAAAGGGACTCTGCTGCTGCCCTCAGCCCCCAGCTCAGCCCTGGCTGTTCTGCCCATCCAGGCACATCCCAGCCTCGGGGACATGACCCAGGCTGAGCCCCTGGCGACCTCAGCTTTGTCCTGGTGTCACAGAGCTGTGCTGCTGTTCCCACTGCCCGGCGGGGCTGGGGCGCAACTCGGGGACCCCAAAAGGGCGGGGATCACTCAGGAGGAGCCCAGCACCCAACACTCGAGTGCCCCATGCCCAGACCCAGGTGCAGCTGCCCCCAGGGCCCCTGCCCGCCCGCCAGCCCCGGCTGGGGAAGCGGCTCCCGCGGTGCCCCCGGCGCTGGCGCTCCGTCCCCGGGCTGCAGACGGGCAAAGCCAGACGTTCACCAGCGCTTTGGGGCGTTTTATCGCGCATGGAAAGAGCCGAGCTCAGCAGCTCCGGCGGCGGCTGCCGGGCTGTCGGGGGGATCAAGTCCCTGGCCCCGAAACGCCTGAAGCGGGGCTGGCGGGGCTTTGTTGGCCAGCGCCGCCCCGGCTCTTGGCACGCGTTCGGCTGATGCTTGCAAACTCCAAATCTCCTCGCCACCAACCCGACAAAGCGGGTGACTCGAATGTGACAGGTAATGAAATAACTCGGGCTTGGTGCTCGGGCAGACAAAGGCTGCGGCGGATCAGCTGACCCTGGTTTTCATTGGGGTTTAATCCAGCATTCTCGCTTTGAATCAGGCTTTAACTATTTTGTAAATAGTTTTGGCACCTCTCTGCTGCAGCTCGGTATAAATTCCGCCTCCCGGCTCCAGCCCGTCACTGGCTCAAGCGGGTACTGGTATAACTGGTAAGACTTTGCTATTTATTGTCCTCTCTTTTGCCGTAGCCTCCGCCCGATCCCCGGGGCCGGGGTCCCTTCCCGGTGCCAGCGGGGTGTGGGCACGCAGCGGCTGAGCCGGGGACAGTCCTGTCCCCAAAGCCCAAAGCAGGATATCACCACCGGGCCAGGGCTGCGTTTCTTTCTGTCAGGAATGTGAGTTTTCACCTGTTTTGGAGCCGCTCAGATACTGAGGGTCCCTCTGGGCTTGAGGAGGGGCTCCTTCCATGGAGTGGCAGTGCCAGGCTGGGTCGGGAGGGCTCTGCACAGGCTCCTGGGGGCTGGGGCTGTTGGGGGAAGCCCCAGCGCTTCTCCCCATCACCCCTTCCAGCACCTGCGTAGGACCGGGACGCTCAGCTGTTGCTTGCTGGACAGGGAATTCCTCGACCACAGGGCCTGATCTCCACTGGGAATGATTTAGGAATTCCCTGGGCTCACAGTTCCCTGTGCTGGAGACCTCGGGCAGCTCCCAAGGACCACTGACTGTGCTCTGAGCCTGGGGAGGTTTGGGGTGCTGAACAGCTCTCAGCAGTTTGCCCCTGGCAACTCCAGCCTGAGCCCATCCTGGTGCCAGCCCTGGCCCCAGCACGCTGTTCCCTGGGTAAACTGCAGGGTAGGGATGGGGGCACGGCCACGGGGCACGGCCACGGGGCTCTGGGCACGGTCCCCAGCGTGTCCTTCTCCCTCCGCGGCCCATTTTAACGTGCTGAGTTTCCCTCCCAAGGCAGCAGACGACCCAGCTGATGATGGCTTCCGAGCACCAAATGCCAGCCTCCAAGCAGCAGCAAGCCAGCTCCAAGGTCAGTGGGAGACTGCCCAGCCCTGCAGGGGAACCGGGGCACCCTCAGCCTCTCTGGGTGCCCAAATCATACCCAGAGACGCTGCTGGCAGCAGCTGAGCGCCCCTTGCCGGCACCCCCAGCACTCCCGGCTGGTGCCAAGCACGCTGGCCGCGCTGCTGAGCTGTTTGCAGCAGGACGAGGGGATGGGGAAAGGGATTTTTTTGGCATCCCGCAGCCCCGGTGCAGGCGGAGCGGTTGGGAACAGATCAAGGGCTGATCTCCCACCACCGCTGCAGACACAGCAGGTCTGTCCCCACCGCTGACCCCTGAGATCTGTGCTGAGCTGGTGGCCCTGGGGCTGTCCCCGAGCTGTCCTCGGTGTCTGGGTCGCCGTGTCCCTCTGGTGGCTGCGGTGCTTCAGCCACACCCCGAGTCCCTCAGCGGTTTGATGCCCGCTGCGAGCGTGGGCATCTCTCTGGGGCAGGGCCTCGTGGGCATTCGTGAGTGAGACCTGCATCCCCAGAGGGATGGCAGCGCTGCCTTGCACTTGCAGGCTTCCTCAAAAACCTCTGGAGCGCAGTTTTGGGAGAGTGAGAGTTCTGGAGTGCTGCGGATGTGCTGTCCCGGGGCTGCGGGGTGACAGCCACGCTGAGGTCCTGCTCTCTTCCAGATTGCCATCTTCGAGCAGGAGAACTTCCAGGGCCGCTGCCATGAGCTCAGCGGGGCCTGCCCCAACCTGAAGGAAGCCGGCGTGGACAAAGTGGGCTCCATCCTGGTGCACTCCGGACCGTACGTGAGGGGGGCTGCGGGCCGGGTGGGGACGGGAGGGAGGGGGCTGGGGAGGAGGGGTCTCCCCGCTGCCACACCCGCATCGCAGCCCGGATTTCGCGTGGCCAACGCTGCTGAGCTGCTCGCCCGCCTCACCCCAGTGAGTGCCCGGTGCCAGGGGTTGCCAGCAGGTGAGCATGGGGACACAGTGGGTGAACACGGGGTGACATTGTCACCTGGACAGGTTGATAACCCCGCTCAGCGGCAGGGAGAGTGGAGGGGTGTGGCCATGGGCACAGATCACAGCGTTACCCCCGGTTTGGTTTCCTTCCCTTTGGGTGCAGGCACAGGTGAGACTGGGACCCGCTTGGTGCCCTCTCCCCACCTGCTAGCCCTGTGTGTGCTCTCCAAGCCACGAGCTCCGGGCAAGGGAGAGCCCCTGAAAAGCCCCTGGAGGGTTCCCAACCTTCACCCAGCAGTGCTGCTCCCGACAAGGGGTAGGAGCACAACCCCAGCTGGGACATTTGGGCGATCCTGTGAGTCCCCAGGGACCAAGGATGGGTGGCCACCACGTCGGGGCATCCCCTGGAGGCCCCGCAGCCCCGCCTGGTCCCCGCTGGCACCCCCTGGCACCTCTCCCTTGCCGGCAGGAGCAGGGACACGGCCGGGGCTCAGCCCGGGCGCTCGCCGGGGCGGTGCCGGGGCCGATCCCCGCTCCGCCGCCCCCTCTGAAGCGAGTCCCCCGCTCTCTTCCAGCTGGGTGGGCTACGAGCAGGCAAGCTGCAAAGGGGAGCAGTTTGTGTTTGAGAAGGGGGAGTACCCCCGCTGGGACTCCTGGACCAACAGCCGGAGAAGCGACAGCATCACTTCCCTGAGACCCATCAAAGTGGTGAGAGCACCCAGACAGCCACTACCCACCCGCCAGACCAAGGTCTGCAGCCAGAAGTCTTCCCCAGCCTTCCCCCGCCCTCCCCAGCCCCGCGGGCCGAGGGGCACCCCCTCCTGCGCACCCTCGCCCCAGCGCTCGGGGCCCGGGGAGCCGTGGGGGGGTCGGAGGGGGCGCGGGGACGGGGGCAGGGGCAGGTGACCCCAGAGCGGAGGACGTCTGCTGGTAAGTCTGGCAGTGCCCGCGCAGGCAGCGGCTCTCTGAGCTGGATGGAGGGATGCGGAGCAGCCCCGGCATCGGTGGGAGCGGCGGCACACGGTGCCCGCCCTGGCCTTCGGTTTCCCCATAGCCCTGGGCTCTGCCCCCCCTGCCCAGCCCCGCGGGGCCGGCGGCCGCTGAGCCCCGTCTCTGCTCTCCCGGCTGCAGGACAGCCAGGAGCACAAGATCGTGCTGTACGAAAACCCCAGCTTCACCGGCAAGAAGATCGAAATCATAGACGACGATGTGCCCAGCTTCCACGCACACGGCTACCAGGAGAAGGTCTCATCCGTGCGGGTGCAGAGCGGCACGTGAGTCCCGGGGCAGCGCGGGTGGCTCCCGGAGCATCCCCGCGGGACGGGGCTGGGCTCTGCCGGGCGATGCCTGGGCTCTGTGCGTGTATGTGTGTTGTATGACCCCGCCGCTTGCCTCGGCAGGTGGGTGGGATACCAGTACCCTGGCTACCGGGGCTACCAGTACCTGTTTGAAAAGGGGGACTACAAGGACAGCTCAGACTTCGGCGCTCAGCACCCCCAGATCCAGTCGGTCAGGCGCATCCGGGACATGCAGTGGCACCAGCGCGGTGCCTACCACCCCACCAACTAGAGCCCCCGGCCCGTGCCGGGGCGCGGGGAGCGGAGCAAGCGTTCCCCCGGCCGCCGCTGTGCCCCCGCGGCCTCGCCTCCCGCCTCCCCCCGTGTGATGCACGCGCTGCCGAAGCAACTCAATAAAGCTTGGAGTTTCAAAGTCCCAGCTCTGCCCTTTCATTGCCGGCATTGCGCAGAGGAACCCGCGGTCGGGATGCCCGCCCTGCGCTCCGTGCTGCTGCGTGGGGAGGGGATGCTCTCAGCGCCACCCAAGTGTCGGGGTGAGGGAGGTGGCCTGGGGCTCGGCGGGAGGGTCGGGGCTGCTCACCCTGTGAGGATCTGGGGGGTCCGGCCCCAGCGCGGGGGCTCTGGGGCTCAGCCCTGTCCTGGGGTGCACGGCCAGGGCCGTGGGTCACATCCTGCTGCGGGGACAAAGGTGTCCCCTGAGCACTGGAGGGGGCGGTGTGATTGCCCTCTCGGTCGGGGCACCTCCAAGCCGAATAATGGCATTAGTTATTAGTCTCTGAAAGCTTTAGTTAGTAATAATGCTTTAATTTAGCAGTCACGGTGTTAGAGGACACATTGATGATCATGTCATAAATCGGGCAAAGGAAGCGGAGGAACGCCACACCTGGTTGGCCGGGGGCTCCGTTTGGTGGCAGAGGAGGTGACAGTGACAGTGACAGTGACAGTGACAGTGACAGTGACAGTGGTGGAGGCGGGGGCGGCTGGGCTCGGTCCCCTCCGGCAGCCGCTCTGTGTCACTGCGGTTGTGTGGGCAGGGGGCCGGTGATGGGCACAGGTGAGGGGCACCTGGCGGGGCACTCCGGGCACTCCGGGCTCCTGCCGCTCTCCTCTCCCCTGCAGGGACCTGCCGGCTGCGGTGCTCCGGTGTGAATCCCGGCGAACCCGGGAATCGCAGAGAGTCGGGGATGCACAGCATCCTCCCCCTCAGCTCGGGGTTTGTCCCCAATGCTCCGTGTGCCAGAGGCTCCTCCCTGAGCCCCCCGGCGGGCACAGCCCAGCCCACGGGCCACCAGCCCGATTCATCAGTCGCCACACGCTGCTGTGAAATGCCAGCTCCTCCAAAGGCGAGGCGCGCTTTGGCAGCCACTGCTCTGCTTCCCTGCGCCTTTCCTTCCCCAGGGGGGATTCAGGATCATCCCAGACCTGAACGCTTTGGTGAAAAATGGGATTTTAGCGGTAGCTGCAGCAGTGCCCGGGATGGGAAATGGTGGCTTCTGGGGGGCAAACTGCTGAAAGCAAAAGCAGGGTGGGGAGCAGAGACCCCAAATCACAGGATCAGAGATTCCCAGCCATAGAACCCTGGAACGGTTTGGGTTGGAAGAGACTTTAAAGCTCATCTCGTTCTATTACCCTGACATGGGGAGGGCCACTTTCTACTAGCCCGGGTTGCCCCCAATCCAACCCGACAGTCGGGGGCCAGGGCAGCTCCCGTGGGGACACCAGAGCCACGCTCTGGGTGGGCTGGGAGGGTTCTGGGGCAAAAAGCACAGAAAGCAGAAGTGGAAAATGTGAACAAGCCCAGAGCAGCTCCTGTGGGACCCGTTGGGGGAAATTCCTCATCTGGTGGCTGGGTGCACCCAGGTGGGCGCCCTCGGGTCACCTGGAAGCAGCTTCAGCTCTGCTGAGGAGGGATTTTCCCTCACTGGCTCTGGGGAAATGTGCAGAGAGAATAATTTGGGTGGTTTTTTTTTTTATATATATATTTTATTCAAAAGCAGAAGATCGCCTCCGTCCCACGCCCGCCGCGGAGCTGCCATCTGGCTCGCTGCTACCGCTCCCGTCACCTCAGCAGCTCGGAGCCCCGGCCACCCCGGCGTGTCCCCGTGTCCCTGTCCCCTCCCTCCCGCTGGCCCCCGTCCCCCGCTGCCGGCGGGGCTGCGGGGATGTCAGCGGTCCCGCAGCGCTGGCTGGGTGGGTGGTTTTGCCGTCGTGCCAACAGCCGGCAGAGCTAAAGCTGTTCTCCAGGCTGGGAAAGGGATTTTTTATTTATTTTTTTCACGCAGCAGAAAGGATGAGGGTGATCGGACCCCACCTCCGCCGGTTCCAGCGCTGGTTCCATCCCCGCGGTTCCTGCGGTGCCCACGGAGGCTGGAGCGTGCTGGGGTGGGCGGGGGGATCCCCGCGACCCTCGGCAGGTGAACCCCACAGGAGAGGGGCTGCCTGCAGGGCAACAGCAGCAATTTGCCATGGAGTAATTAATGCAAGAGTAGGAATAATGCAAACCCTGGCTAAATCACATCCGACATTGAGATGTCTTTTCCTTCCTGTTTGGTTTTTTTTTTTCCAACTGGAGCATCAGCCGCTGTCTGTCCTCGGGAAGTGCCTCCGTGAGGATCGGGGTGATGCGGGATGGGCTGGTGAGGAGGAGGAGGAGGCAAAAGCGGTGAAGAGATGAAGATGTGCCCCTCGGCTCCCACTGGCTTAGCTTTGCCTTTGCCAGCGGCAGCCTGGTGAATGCCCCCTCGGGACACCCCAGGTTGGAGAATCACGAACTAAAAACAACAATCTTGAAAAATATTAATTGTTTATTCAAAAGTACAGTGGGCTGAGCTCAATCGCACCTGCAGCCTGGGTGCTTAATGTGCCTTGCTAGTTCTTACTCTGGGTTTCACGGATTTTTATCCTCTGAAAATTATTGTTATGTTTAATTCTCCAGCTTCAGGAGCCACGTGATTATATGAGATTCCCAGCTTCATTTTTTTTCTTCTTCTTTGCATTAAATTGAGCCTCCAGTCTCATGTTATAATCTCCACGCAGCCACAAACACTCGAAGGTTTAAGGAAGGAAGGAAAACCAAGCAAGAACCCAGCATGTATTATTAAAGCCTTGTGGTTTTCAGGGCAGATTTGTGATTTATCAATGTTCAGCTTTGGCATGTGGAAAAGTAATCTTTGCTCTGATTAATGCGAGGGCTGAGGCAGCAGTGAAATATCCCAGAGAAAGAGAGGAGCTTAGGCGGGGGAGGCCGGGCTCTGGCTGGCCCCTAGAACCGGCATTCTTGTCCTCAAAGCCAGGCTCCCATTTGCTTTCTGCTCCTTGATTTTGTTCCTGATATCAGTGTGACGAGGCAGAGAAAGGAAGCAACGAAACCTCTACAGCTCCTTCCAGCCAGTAAACCCCCTGTCCGGTTGAAAAGCTAATTAAGAAACATCACTTCTTCAGAGGCCAGAATTGGAAGCAGCCTCGTGGAGACATAATGGGATTACCGGGTATCAGGGGACTGCAGGCGGCCAGGACAGCCACGCTGCGGCCCCACGCTCCTGCCCTCAATGGTGAGACACTCAGGATCAAAACAAGACTCATCACTAACACGGAGAGCCGCGGGGATGCGCTGGGAAGCGCCGTGGTGGGAGTGGGGGCTCCCCCCGCATCCGACGCCTTTCCCCAGACAAATGGAATAAAGCAAATATTTCATTTCCCTTCGGGCGAGCGGCCAGGGCAGCCCCGATTGTTGCTGGTTCACCCACGGGGACGGCCAGCAGTGGCACTGGGACCCCTCCCCGGGGCCACCACTGGCCAGAGAACAGCAGCTCCAGGCGGGGCATTGGCACAGGAGCAGCCAGCGCTGTTCCATCCTTCGAGGCTGCAAATCCAGCGGCAGGGACTCCTCCTGTGAGTGCCAGCGGAGGCAGAGGAACGCTGTCCGAGCTGGAAACCCCTGGGCACCACAAGTGCCAATTAGGAAACATCTGTTCCTCCCAGCCCGGGCGGGCTGCGAGCGAGCGCATGGCAACGTAATGGGATTAAAATATATCACCGGTTTACGGCAGTGCTGCACAGATCAGCCGCCGTGGATGTCAGAAATCGGAAAAAAAAAAAAAAAAAAAAGGAAAAGCAAATTTCTCTCTTCGGCATGGGCATAACCTTTATGTTTTCTTTTTTATTTGTACCTTTTGCATGGTGCTGAGCTGGAGCCAGACCTTCTCTCTGCACGGTTCAGTTGATCTCAAAGGAAACCGGGGCTGAGTTCAGGCAATGTTAGATGAAATGGCCATGTGAGCAGCCGTGGTGGCCTTAGCTGGGTGCCTGGGGTATGACACGGTGCCCTGTCCCCTCTGTCACCTCGGAAGGTGTTGGGAGATGTGTCATTTGTGTGGATTTGGTTCCTTTGGCAGCGCATTGGGTGGTGGGAGCCTCGTGCAGGAGAGGGGCTGTGTCTGGAGCATCCCTGGAGCTCTTTATTCTCGGGGGAAACACCCAGCTTGGAAGAAAAACCCTGAGCGAAGCATCAGAATAGAAGTCTGAGGCAAGGAGAGAAAGGCAATCGGAGCAAGAGAGGGGCCTGCATTCATAGCTGCCCATGGCCCCCGTCAGAAAGGCTTGGCCCATCGCCCCATCCTGGCCATGGGGCCACCCCGGGCACAGCTGGGCTGGTTTGGGGGTCCCCATCCCTTTGTAGCCAACGCCTCAATCCCGGAGGGCCGTGCCAGGCGTGGGCACAGCAGCCCCGCAGACAATGGGGACATTTTTCGGCAAACCAAAAAGCAACAACGCGGAGAGCCGCCCGCTATTTTGGGAGCTCATATGCTCCAAGGCAAATGTCATTTGTGTGTAACATCCATTTAGGGAGCCGCGTAATGAAGTCGTGCATCATGAGGAGGGACCAGCTCACTTAGCAACCTTACCGCGTGTGACGTCTGGTGCTCCTCTGCAGGACGGGATTGCTCCTTCGGCAGCCGCAGAACGAAAACCGCTGCTCGCAGCTGCCGGGAGAGGCGCTTTGGATTGCGAGCAGCCCACAGCAACACCCGGTTCCTGAGCTGGGCTTGTGCCCCTGTGCTGCGCAGGGTTTGGGTGCTGCCCCTCGGCTCTTTTAGGGGTGGAAGAAGCTGAGGCAGGGTGGGGAGACAGAGCCCTTTAGGTTTTGGGGCTGAAATGGAGAGCTGCCCTCTTATTTCCTCCATAGGGAGCTTCCCCTTGGTTGTACTGGGAATACTGGGGGCTCTGGGTTTGCTGGGGGCTCTGGGCACAGGCTGGCAGCAGGGAGAGAGAGGATGGCTGTCTCACAGTGCGGGAATGTCCGTCCCGGCTCTCTCCAGGTTTCCGGATGATGAGCAATTACGGGGGAGATTTACAGCAGATTAAGTCAGAAGGCAAAGTCCATTATCTGCCCAGATGAGCTCCAAAGGCAGAGGCCGTGTGGAACGGGGAGTGGGGCGCTTTAACCCCCATCCCTCCGGACACAGCCGGCTCTGAAGGACTCTGCTCGCATGGGGACAGCGGCCACTGCAGTGATGGCGACATCAGGACCGCAGGAATGGGATTTTGGTGCCCGAATTTGCCCTAATTCCCTTACGGAACGCATGGCACTGGCTGTTGCCTGTAGGAGAGCTGCTACACGCTCCCGTTGGAGCCGCCTCTTCCCAGCCACAGGGTCAAGCTGAGCTGCAGATGCCGAGGCCGTGGGGATGCATTTTAGCAGAAAGATGCTTTTGAGGTCACTGAGGGTTTATTCACTGTGCTCTCTGACGTGTAAATCTCTTTGAGAATAGTCCCTGTTCCCCCGGGGAAGGCTGCTCTGGGGGGGCTGCAGCCACCCGTGTGGATGTGCCCACTGACCCACTCTGGAGAGCCCCTGCGGCCACTCCCCTGGGCAGCGGCCTCGCTGGAACCACATTCCCTCAGCTGTGAAATGAAGGCAATTTACTGGCCTGCTTTACAAGGGCACCGAGAGGGAAGATTAATTGTTTGGCATATGGGGCTGCAGATAGGATGGGTTATGATCCTGCAAATCCTTCTGTTTTGCTGTTTGCAAGGTGCTGCTGGGATCATGGGCTCTTTCCCCCAGCCTTGCTCTGGACTAGGTGCTGCATAGATTTGGGTGCTGGTAAAGGGCAGATCCAGCAGCCTGGGGACAGCACAGCCAGTGGCTCTGGTGACCTCAGGCCCGACATGCAAAGGGCAGCTCAGTCCCAGCACCCCGTGTGGGGCAGTGACGCAGCTGGAGGCACCGGCTGCCACACAGACCTTTGGTATGGGGATTAAACTTGACACTTAGAGCCTGAAAATCTGCTTAAGGGAAAGCTGACACAAACCTCAGTGCTGCCAGGACGTGAGCTGTGCAGCAGGGTCAGAGCCCTCCCTGCACTCTGGCTGACCCAGCAGGTGTTACCCACAGGGTGTTCCACACATCCCACAGCCCACGAGTGAAAAATCCTGGTTTGGGATGATGTCAGGGGCCTGCAGCAGATGTCCCTGCCGTGCCAGCCCATCTACAGCTGCCAGCCCTTTCCCACAGCAGGTTGTGAGTGAGCAGCTTTGCCTCCTCACTCCCTGGGGATGCAGGACTGGAGCTCCACCACACAGTCCTGCTCCCCGCTAGCTCCTTCCCAGTGCAGTGAATTCCCAAACATCCCTGTGCCCTGTCATCAGCACCAGCCTCTTGTCATCCATGCAGGAAGCCGTGCCCCTCCTTTGCTGGCCCTTCAGCTTGTTGGGGTGCTCCTTCCCCTCGTTCTGTGCCCGTCCCAGAGATTTTTGCCGAAGCATCAGGAATTCTGTGGGAGAGGCGGCACCCAGCACCCTTGCCCATGCTTTTGGGCACAGCACAGCTCCTCTGGGACCTGGGTGCTACTGATACCAAAGAGAGTTGTCACTGTCATCTCCCACCAAGCTGCAGAAGGCAGTAATGAAGGCTGCTGAGCACGCACTTCTTCCTAAATTACCTCATTTATTCAGGGAATCAGATGCCGCAGTCTTTCATGGCTTCTTGCGAGGCTCGGATCTTGTGGGATGCAAGGCTATTAATAGGACCCAATCTTTCCCCTTCTTCTTCTCCAGGCTAAAGGCAGAAGAATTCAAACAAGGGCCCCTTTGATGTGACAGAAGTACAAATAAACCCCGTGCCATTTCGTTCCCAAGCAGGCAGTGCATTCCCATGCTGCTGCTGGGTTTGCCTGTGTGAGGGCTGGACCAGCAGCTCCTGGGTGCTCTGGGGCCAGGCAGCCAAGGTGGAGGAGCAGCTTGTGGTGCCCTTTCAGCTGTCACTGCTCCTGTCTGTGGTGACATCAGGCGCCCAGGGCCAGTGCTGAGAGCAGACGGGTGAGATGGGATCCGGGTGAATGATCAGCCAGGGCAGTAAATGCCAATTTGTGTGTAAACAGACTCAGAGCACAAAGAGCCAGAGAAGAGAAATAACTAGAAAGCATTTCTCACACAACCAGACTTGTTCCCAAGGAGCAGAGACGGCCTCTCCTGTGCTCCGGGGGGATTTCAGCCCTGCACCCTCTGACTGCTGACCCCCTCCCACAGCACCTGGTCCGGCCTTGCTGTGGCTGGAGTGAGCTCTGAGCCCTCCCAGCATCTCCAGCACTGACCCTGTCCTGATCCACCCCTGGGATTGGCAGCAGAACCTCCCAGGAGAGGAAGGCTCTAGTTTCCAGCACTGCACAAGTTACCTTCCATAGATGCCGGGACAGAATCTGAGTTACCTCCTGCCATTTCAATATCTGCACAGTTGTTGGTTTTTCTCCTTCTGTCCCTCAGAATTTATAGCTAAATCAGGCAATTATTGATTTTTTTTCCCCCCCTTTTATCAAGTTACATTCAAGCCAGCCTATGGAACAGCAAATGCTCAATGGGTCCCTCTTGACATCTGTTTGTCTGATCAATCTGTGCAGGGAAAATGGTCCTGCAGTGTCTGATCCCACCACAGTGCTAAACAAGGACACTTTGACTCTTTGTGGGGCTTTATAGACATTTACTCTTCCAGTTCTCATTGGGTTTATTTGCTTTAGCTTGTAACAACACACTCTAATGTTTTTAAATCAGGGAGTTCTTGAAGACAGGTCAATTCTGAGCTGGGCATGGGATGTCACAGGCTTGGGGACACAGGGAAGGTGCCCTGTGACCCAGGAGGAGGGGTCTGTGAGGGTCACTGCCCCACTGCCCCTGGTTCTCAAGCCCCTCTAACTCCCATGGGCAGGGCTGGAATGAGCCCCTGCAGCAAGGACTGAGATGCCATATCCATGTCATGCCTGAGCTGTAAGAAGAGCCACAGGTGGAGATTTATGTGTGAAAATGGTTTAAACTTCCCTGCCCCTCCTGCAGAGGAGCCCAGGTGGGTGCACTGAGGATGTTCCAGGTGATGCTGCTTAAGAGCAGAACCAGGGCTGGGTGCTAATGCAGTCCCTGGCTCTCCCTTCTGCAGTGGGTGTTTCATCTCTCCAGTGTCACCCCTGTGCCTCTGTGAGTCACCTGGGATGGTTTTGGTGTGGAAATGCTGGCTCTGTGACCTAGCTTTGCCCTGATGCTGCTCCTGTGCTTTTAAAGCTTGCCCTGGCCAGGTGAGGGGGTGATGATTTTTTATTTATCTGTGTGCATGGAGGGAGGGAAGCTGTGACATCAGTGATGTCCCTGTGTGTGCTGCCAAGGGGTCACAGCGAGGGCTCCAGGCTGCAGCTGGCAAGGCACAGCCTGGGGTGGGAGGCAGCACCAGGACATTGCTGTGTGCCATGTCAGGGGAAGAAAATGTGCAGAGGAAAATGTCAGTAAGGTATTTTTATTACATGGTGAGAGGGATGGTGTGATGCAATTGTGAACGGGAGGCCCCGGTCTTCTCGTGCCTGTGTTTTCTCATGCAAGGCTTTATAGATGTTGCATGACTTTCAACTCTGCTCTTATCTCTGCCCCCAGAGGACATAATTATTGCTAGTCTGACTATGCCAGTACAAATGTTTGATGGTGAATAATATTTTTGAGAACTGAATTGCCACTTGTTTCCTAATTAAAACCCAGCCTCCTCATCATGTCAGCTATTTGCAAAGGGGAACATGATGATGATAAGCTACACTGAAGCTTTACCTGTCTGAGGTGGCTGAAGTGCCTTTGTTGAGAGTATTCAGAAGCAAGCTGGAGGAATCCACAGAGATGCAGAGGAGCCACCCTGCTTCTCCAGGAGCAGGCAGAGCTCCTGGAGCTCTCTCCAGAGCTGTGGAGCCACCCCCACCCTGGCACTTGGGGTGCCAAATGCAAGGTCACTGTGAGGGCAGAGGCTGCCTTCTGTAAAACTGCTCCTTCTGGAACAGACAGTGAATAAAAGCAGCAGCAGCAGCCGTGGCCATTATTCACTCTATTTGTTTCCTACACTGCCTCTCACCACTTATTAGCACAGCACTAAGGAGATGGGATGCAACCCCAGCCTGGGTGCAGATGCTGCAGAGGAATGAATGCCTGTGGGGTTGGCACGGATGTGTCACTGGAGGGGAGAGGGGCCACAGCCACCCCAGGGCCTGGCAAAGTGCAGAATGCAGGATGGAGTGAGGCTGGTTTTTTTTTGGGATGCTGGAGCAGTGAGGCTGTGGGATGGGGAGTGCTGGCATTGCCCTGCTTTTCCCAGGAGTGGTTTGTATTTCTTCCTGTCCCACTGGCCTCCAGGCACTGCAGCATTGCTGCCTGATGAATCCTGACACAACCTCATTAAGCAGGAGCTGCATCCCCTCCAGGTAACCCTGTGCTCAGGGGCTCCTTGGGAACATCAAGGGGAGTGTGGGGAAAGGGGTTCTGCTCTCTCCCTTTTAGTCAGGCACCCCAAAAGTACAGCCAGAACTGCAGCAAAACATAACCTCGCTATAAACAAGCCACAGAGAGTCAGATTCCCATGGGGATCCATCACCAATAGATTACTCTCCACCAGTGCTGCCAAGAAGGAGCAAATAACTTGCCCTCTCCCTAGAGAGCAGCAGTCCATGGAGGGAACTGAGCTAAATGCTCCTTAATGCTCTTAATCCCCACCTATGTGCATTTCTGGCAGTGTATCAGAAATATTAGTAAAAATCATATTAAAAATAATATTTAATGATCTTTTATGTGAACATTCCCCTCGAGAGATGATGTTGGCATCAGCACAGAGCAGAGATTTTATTTGAGATAGGATTTGGCACAGCTTGGAGGGCACCAGGACGGATGTGGTTCCGTCCTGGGTAATGTGTTGCAGCATTATCTTGATGGGATGGTGTCAGTGTGGGACGCACTAATAAATCTACAACAGCCTCGCAGCTCTCTGTAATATCATTTGTCACGCTGTGAAGCAGAGCAGGGCAAAATTAAACATTTAAATCTCACACAGATGGTAGGAGGAACGCGCTCCTCGGAAGGAAGGAGCAGCAGGGGAGGTTGGTTTCCTGGCTCCGCAGTGGATGCAGAGCCTGCAGCCCAGCCAGGCCTCGAGACACTTAAATTGATTGAGCAGTATCCATCAGCATCCACAGAAATGTCAGGAGATACTTAAATGCATTCAGAGTGTATCGTGTTCTGACCTCTGCTAACCCTGGCATCGATTATCTCTGGGTTTCCTTTACCTGGGGGAATCCCCAGAGCACTGTTTATAAACACTCACAAACACCAAACCCAACCCAGGAGGCACAAAACAGCACAAGAGCAATGCAAACACTTGGCCTGGGATACAACACAGGCTAAGGAAAGCTGCAGGCTTGCACTTGGGGGATTGAACTTCCCCGAAAAGGAGGAGGCTGGCACTGCCTGTTCTGCTTGCTTTGGGAAAAAAAATCAGGTTTGATTCCACTCAGTCGTTAAAAAATACCCGTCCCAGTGACCTTTAAGGTATCTGAATATAACACTGAAAAAAGTAGGTGTTTTTATACTCTGCTAGAGGTGAGCATGAATAGCCCGACATGGGGTGGCTGTGGGGATGTGCCACCACCTCTGGCCATACTGTAGTCACATTTGGGAAATCAGCAGTGCAGAAAACACCTTTGTTTATCACTCACCACCACCCTGGTGGCTGCTGCTGCTGCCATGCCAGCACCACAAGCAGAAAGAAGAGAACCAGTTCCTTAAGTTGGCCCTTACCACACCACACTTCTTAGAAACTGTCACCAGGAATGTCTTTGAGGTCCACACAACAATAATATCTAGCTAATAATGGTGAAAGTGTGGCACAGGAATAAATTGGAGAGCATTAGGAATCCTAAGGGGCATCTTGGTGGCCGCTTTGGCTGTCACCACCACTGCAAAGCCATTCAGATATCTGAGCAAACACAGGGCCCTCCTCACTGGGTGATGATTTCTGTTTGCTTGGGGTGTTTACAACACCCTCAGGTCAGCACCAAAAGCCTCCCTATGTGCTGCTGCTTCTGCCCAGTCGCATTTCAGAAAACGAAACTTGGCTTTTTCCATGGAAATACAGCCAGAGCTGGGCAGAGGGGCTGCAGAAACCAAAACTGGGGAGTCCCCTGGGAAGAACCAGCAGAAGGCACGTGTCCAGTCACATCACCAGGCTGAGGATGTGGTGAGAGGAATTTCCCTCCCATCACACCCCTGCAAACAGAGAGCCCACGTGGAGGCTCTGGAAGAAGCTTTGGAGTGGGAGCAGCCACAGGAACCATGGCCAGCCCAGAGGATTTCAGGAGATAAAAATGCCCCTTTCCATGTCATAGCTTGGATCAGTGAAACCTTTAAGCAGGGCTGGTGGGAGATTTTACCCTGTACCTCCAAAAGGGATGTGCCCCATGTTTTTCTCCACTCCCTTCCACACTTGTTTGGACACCCTGAGCCTCAGCTTGGCTCTGGGGCCACTGGTGGAGGAGAAACCTTCCCCAGTGGATCTGTTCCGGTGGAAAGTGTTGGCTTAAATTAACATTTTCAACAAAAAGCAGGTTCTCAGACGGTTCATAATGAGGCACATGGTGAAATCCTCCCAGCTGTATATTCTACCTTGCTTTAATCAGATCATTAACTTTCATAAAGATGTAGGCAGGAGGAGTGGCGGCACTTGAAAAGAGCTCAAAACACGCTGAGTTTCAAACTTCAGACTTGTCATTGACTTAGCCTTTCATTGAGCCAATTATTTATGACATATTTGATGAAATTCAGAAAAGAAAGCACTTGAAATCTGCATATCTGCTTGGCTGCAGTGGAGCTACTACTACTTGAAGGAAGAACACGAGCAGGGAGCTCTGCTCGCAGCCCGAGGACACCTGGGTGCCTTGTTTTGCATCATTATTTTGCCAGCAAGCGGCTCAGCGAGCAACGATGGGCTGTGACACAGATGCATTTATTTGTATCCTGTTTTCGTTATGCACGCGCTTTAATAAATTATGAGGAAATTAATTCGGAATTTATGCGCCCAACCGGGTGCTGAGGTTTGCAGGCAGCTCAGCGCTCCGCCGCTGGAGATGGCTCTGGTGTTCCCCTATGTGGAACCGTGGAATCCCACAGTAGTTTGGGTCGGAAAAAACCCTTAAATTCCCCATCCCACCCCCTGCCACGGGCAGGGACACCTTCCACTATCCAGCTCGCTCCAAGCCCCGTCCAACCTGGCCTTGGGGAGTTGCAGGAATAGCTTTTCGGAGCGCTCTGTCCCTCATATCAGAGCGGGCCCCCGGCGCTGTGAGGGCCCCCGCGGGTGCCGTCCCTGCTCCCCGCTCCGATCCATGTCCGGATTTTCGGCGGCGCCGCTGGGCAGCCCGGTCCGCCCGCCCATGGCCGCCGTGAGCTGCGGGCCCGGGGCGGCGGGGGCCGCGCAGGCTGCGAGCGGCGGGGGCGGACCGGCCGCCGCCATGGGCCCGGCGGGGGCGGGCGGGCGCTGAGGGGGCGCGGCGGGGCTCCCTCCTTCCTTCCCTCCCTCCCTCCGCTGTCTGTCCGTCCAGCCAGCCAGCCGCCCGCCCGCCCGTCCGTCCCTCCTGCCGCCCGCCCGCCCCGGGGCGCAGGGCGGGAGGCGGGAGCGGCCCCCGCTCTCCGCACACGCGCACCGGGAGCTGCTCGGCCGCACCGGCGGAGCCGCCGCCGCCCGCCGCCAACCCCCGCCCCGGGGCGGCTGCCCCGGCGGAGCCTCCATCTGCAGCCCGGCGGCGGAGCGGGAACATGGCGGACCTGGAGGCGGTGCTGGCCGATGTCAGCTACCTGATGGCGATGGAGAAGAGCAAGAGCACCCCGGCGGCCAGGGCCAGCAAGAAGATCACCCTGCCCGAGCCCAGGTACCGCCCGCCCCGCCGCGGCCCCGGCCCGGCCCCCGGCGCCCTCCCCGGGCCGGACATAACGGTCCGGCCGTGCCGCGGCTCCGCGGCCTCCGCCGGCACCGGCTCCGGCCTTGGCGAGCGCGGGGCCGGCTGGGTGTGCTGGATGTGCTGGGTTTGCGTGTGTTTATTTGGCACAACTTGCGCGCGGTCCCTCGGCGGCTGAAGGGGCACGCCGGTCCCCCGCACTCGGGGGGTTTATGGATCCCCAGCCCGGTGCTCCGTCCGCCGGCTGAGGAATTCCCTTTCCGAAGCAGTCGGTAGCACCGAACCGAGCCGCTCTGGCCGTGCCGCTCCGCAGAGCGATTTTTTGGTGATGCTTCATGGGGTTTGACAGGGGATGCGGGAGGAGGACGGGGCCGGAGCTCGCCCTTAGCAGGCGGCTCACGGAGCAGCGGTGCGGGTGCAGGTCTGGGCTCCATCGCCCCGACCTTCCCCGGTCCCACCGCCGGAGCACACGGGTGTCCTGGCACAGCCGAGGTTGTTTGCTTGTGGCTTGGTGCTAAAAGCATCTTTTCTTCTACAAAAACAGCTTTTTCCCCGTGGTTATATGTTTGTTACAAAATCACCCGAGCGTCGCTTATTTATTGCTGAAATTAAAACTAAGCTTTTCCTTTTCTTCATGGCTCGCTGTGTGTATAATATACATATATAAAATGTAGATTCGGCCAGCAAACAAAATACTGCAACAGGAAAAATCTAAACCAAATTTTACTGCAGAATGTGTAGGCAGTTTGGAAGCCTGCTGGTGGCCTAGCCTAGCTGTCTGCTGTGAGCCGGGGATCGCTGGAGCTCTCTTCCCACTTCTTCACTCGTTTTCCTGCCTTTCTGCTGGAATGCTGGGAGGCTGCAGAGCAGGGCAAGGTGAAGGATGCCCAGCCCATGTTTATCCCC
Source organism: Muscicapa striata striata (assembly GCA_030060385.1). Lineage (NCBI taxonomy): Eukaryota > Metazoa > Chordata > Aves > Passeriformes > Muscicapidae > Muscicapa > Muscicapa striata. Next base: position 2,464,793 of record JAREIS010000163.1, read on the forward strand.
CTTGCAGGGGCAGTGAGACCTCAGGTGATGAAGTTTGGCTGTTGTGTTTAAGGTCTGGTTGAGGATGGTTTTACTGGACAGACAGAGGTGCCTGCTTTTCTCCTGGTGTGTGTTTACACTTCAAAAACAGCACAGTATCCATGAAATTCCTTCTGCCCTGCTAGCTCGAGGTGCAGCTTTGCTGGGGTGTTGGTGGCTTTGTGATTCTCAGTGCTCTGCTGATGTCCTCAGTGGTGTGCAGCGCTGCTGCTCCCTGTTCCCAGCAGGGATGTGACCCCTGTGGGCAGGTGAAAGGTGTGACATGGAGGCTTGCAGGGCAGGAGGAGTCTTCCCAACACCATGAGGAATATCAGCACACTTGGTACTTGTGGAGAGGCTCAAAGCTGCTGCCTGCACTGACATCCCTCGTGCCCAAGCCTCGTAGCAAGCACAGCACGAGGCCTGGGAGCCTGCTGTGCTTTGCTCTCCTGCTCCAGGATTGACGTGGTGCCAGTGTTTGGTGGTTATCCCGAGCTGGGAGAGATGGTTCACCTGCTCCACAAGGTGGGAAAGGCAGTCAGGTGCCAGAGGAAGTTCTGCAGAGTAGGAGGGAAGGTGAAAGGATCGGTGGCCAAAATGCCTCGCTCCTGTGGCAGAATGTGTTGGCATGAGATACTAAAGGAGAAGCTTGGCTTGCCATCCTCCCTGCTCTGTGTGCTCTGCAGGAGGTGAGAAGCCTTCAGAGAGGAGAGGTTTGGTGCTGTGGGACAGGGACATGCCAGGCACAGCAGCGGAAGGAAGCACGGACATAACTGAGAACAGGGACTTGCCTCAGCCCGGGACCACAAACGGCTCCAGGGTACCTGAAATGACTGAACCTCTCAGCTCCTAACTGAAAGCAGGGATTTCCTCATACACCAGGAAATTGTGACCGTTATTCTGGTGTCAGATAGCTTCGTGCTGGTTTTTTTGATCCCTCTCATTAGGGCAGACATGGTGTGCTGGGTATACTGAAATATTCTGTATTGCTGGCAAAGTGATTCATTTAAAATGACATAGATCTGCTGGTTAAAGGCAGGTTGATATAGTAACAGTAAAAAAATACAACACACAGAGTCCTCTCTTGTTTGAAATCAAACAATTTTTCCAGATATTCATTATTTCTGTGTGTATGAGCAGCTCCCTGGAGGAGCAGGAGCTCAGCTCTGTAACGCTGGGTGTGCAGCCATCCCCGCTGTCACTCCTGGTTGTCACTGGGACAGAGAGCAGAAAGGTCACTGGAATATCACATCCATGCTTGAGAATAAATGTCCCTGCATTATTGCAGCACTCTGCTCACAGGAACGTGTTGGTTTATCTCTGGTGGGCAACCACAGCCCAGGGACGGGGTCTTGTGCACTGGCATTATCTCCTCTTGAAATATTACAATATTTTACCCCTTGTCTGCTTGCTGGAGCCCAGTACACCTGTCGGCACCCTTTTATCTTTCTCAGATAAGACTGAGGCTAAATGAAGCAAATGAGTTTACTGTAATGCAAATTTGAGGGGGCTTCCTGTTTACAAGGAAATAGCTGTAGTGCCGGCAGAATGAATTCCAAGGCTGCAGGCCAAGGCTTAGCAGCAAATAAACTATGAGGGTGAAGAGTTTATTTGCCGTAGGGCTGATTATTGCTGAGTTTTTGTGAATTATCCTCAGACTGGTTTTGTCCTGAAATTAAATATCACAGTTTGGGGAGGAAGGACAGAAAACACTAATGAGCCGGGAGTGCCTAAGGAAGAGGATTAGTATGTTTTTGGTTTTTTTAAGCACCAAAACAAAACAACCCTTCTTCCATCCTCTGTCATCTGCTTTTCCTTCCCTTCTGCATTTCCTCCTTTCGTTCCTAAAAGCCTTGCCAAGAGCTGTGAGAGCTGTGGTATCTTTCTGTTGTACATTGTTTCCTAAAAGCCTGTTTTTCAGGGAGATTCGCATGGGTGGGCAGAAAGGCTGTCAGAGGCAGAATATCCTGCTGAAATCAGGCCTGGAATGGGAAGGAAGTTAGCCCTGTGGAAATATGAACAAATATGAAACCTAAATCTTATTCTGCAGCATTGTTCTCAAATATCTTAAGTTGGGAAAGGAGTAAATTAACTGCACTCTGACATTTTTTGGCTATTCAGCAGGCTGCTGAGGTTTTTTACTTTTCCATGCAAATTTTATATTTCCCTTCTTTTTGGTCAAAGGGAGTGGAAGAGCACTAAAGAACAGCTGTTTTTATTTGCCAGCAGCTTGTTCTAGTTTGAGTAAAGGATTTGCGTAATGTGAAGCTGAGAAAAATGGTCCAAGAAATCAGGTAACAAATGGGAGAGGGTTCAGGGCTTGCAGAAGCCTCTTGTGTGCGCCACTGGAAAATTGACATTAAACCTTCCTTACTATAAACATCACGTAAGCTTTGGGTGCTTTTGGTATACAAATACCACGGGCATGGTAACAAAACACAGCATCCATCTGTCCAGGCTTCTCTCCCTGAGCCTGTAGATATTTCTCATCTCATCTCATCTCTCCTTTTCTAACCTGCTTTCACTAATTACCTCTGTTTCAAGTTAATTCTGATTTTTCTCCCAATCTTTTTCTTTGGTCTCCTGTGCTTCTCTGAATCTTGTTCTGCTGAGGAAAAAGGGAGCATGTTGCAGTCACTTTTTTTTCTTACAAATCATGCTTTTAATGTGACATTTTTCCTCAGTTATCATCCCATCTTCACTTGTGGGGGTGAATTCTGGCCCCTGGTACCCAGCTGCTTCTTGCAGGGTGGTTGATGTGCCCTTTGCTTTCTTACCCAGTATTCAAACTGGCTCATTAAAACTCTGATTGAGGGTTCTTGAAAACACAGGGTTGATTTGCCTTCCCAATTCTATCCTGAGCTGTTTGTGTTTTCTTTTCCTCCTCTGTTGGTGCTGAATATTGTTGAAATCCAAGCGACATCTCTTGCTCAGGGTTAAGCATCATTGCTCTGTTGTCTCTTGCTTCTGATTTTGTAATTCTGTGCTCTTGGCCTTACTTTGCTCTTGCTGTTGATTTCAGTTCTTTCTTTGAGGTTGCCTTCAGGGATTTCTTGCACCTTGTGAAACTTTGTAAATCTCCAAGTTGCAGGCTCGCATTCCCCTGTCTCTGCTGTCAGTCTGGGTGATTTTGGTGGTGTTTTCTCTGGCATTGTTTAACGCCTCCGTGTTGTGTTTATTCATTTACCGTGCTGTCTCTGGGAAAATTTTCCTGACAATTGCTTGTGTAATTTTCATTTTTGTTGCTATTCCACTCCTGTGTCTCTCTAGGTGCTTCTTTGTTGCTGCAAGAAAACTGTTCAGTTTTGGGCATCTTCTTGGGCAGCCCCTTCCAATCAATGCCTGACAACCCTTTATATGAAGAAATTCTTCCTGATGTCCAAAATCTGAAGTTTAAATGAGTAAACTGAAGCTTATCTTGCTATCTAGCAGTGCTGGTGTGAGAAGGCACATGTAAGGGTTCCTTGGGAAGTGCTTGAGGAAAGACTTGCTTTTTCTGAACTAACAGTACCAGAAAGGCTGAACACTTGTGTTTTTTGGTGGATTGGCTCAGGATGAGACAGAGTAGTGAAATTTTGATTGGAAATTCAGCCTCCCTGCTTTGCCATCAGCAGAAGTGTGTGGTTGTGAAGGCAGTAAGAAATGGCTCTCTCAAAATAATTGGGTGTGCATACAGAATGCTGGGGCTGCTGACAACGTGTACTTGCTTTTTATCTCAGGTCAGCTTTGCACTTTCTTGGGAAGAACGCGTGCCTGGGGATGGATTCTGGCCTGTCAGTGTAGCAGGCTGTGTGGGAGGGCTCCTGCCTGCTGTGGGTGCTGCTCTTGGCTCTGTTTGGGTGCTCTCTGTCTCTCTCTTGGGAATTCAGTTTTTACTGTACCTGCAGTGTCCCATACCCTGATAACACACAGGCCTCTATAGGAGAGCACAGGAGGGTGAAAGTCCTTTGCAGAGCTTTAAGAGATAAGGAATGAGAGTCTGGATGAAGAACAGCTTGTTCATATCTGTATTGTACAGATCAGGAGCCAGTTAGAAAATACCTGATGTACCTTTGTTCACAGGTAGCACCTTGGGCAGGTGCAGGAGCTGAAGCTGAATTTTTTGAGCTTCAGTGGAGGCCCTCGAGTGTCTCAGCTCCTGAGCATCTGGTGCTTGGAGCATCTCTGGGCACACAGGAAGGAGAGATCTGCCCTTCAGAGAGATGCTCCAATTACTTCTCCCTGGGGATGCTGCAGGATTGCAGCGTATGTTTTGCAGCATAGACCTTCCCTTGGGCATCATTACCTTAAATAAGAAAAAGGGTAAATCACAGTGATCTGGGGGGAGATCAGTGTGCAGCCTTCTGTGCTGAAGAGAGGGATGATTCTAGGTGTGTTTTTGGGGAAAACTTCCGAAATGTGATGTTGTGATACAGATGTGAAGCATTTGTTTGATCTGGTGGGCTGCAGGTGCTGTGGGACCTGCCAGATTTTTTTTTTTAGTAAAATTAATGAACTTTATAGCTTTTACTCCTTTTATAGCTGATGGCTTTTCAGTGCCCAGACCTTCCTGTGTGAAATGGTTTCAGCTAACACTGGAACTATAACATCAGGACATGAGTGTGTGCAGCCCTTGGTTTCTGTTCTGGTGAAATCATGTGGAATGGCCTGGTTTAATCTTCTTATCAATAATAGCTTTATTTTGTTGGTAATTAATAAAATTAGTAAAAAGCCTTTCAGGAGCCGTCAGGTCCAGGTGCATAAACCAAATAGCAGAATTTAATTGAACTAAATTATGCAAAAGCAGCAGTTCCTAGCTTAGAAAATACAGCTGTTTTTCACAGGAGCTTCACCCCATACTTAACCAAAAAAATCATTCCAGTACTGATTAAACACTATATAAATATGACTTGCAGAAATAAATAACAATTTTTGAAAGTGTTGGAAGGATTGTAGAGCCCCTCAGCCCCTTGCAGCGTGCAGGAATTTGTCCTGTCAGCTTGTGACATGTCCTGCTGAGGAGGGAGCTGGGGAATGGGTGGATTTCTCGGGATCTGGTGGTGCTGTGCAGATCAAAGCTATCATTAGGGATTGAGTTTGGGATGTGTGACAGCAGACAGGCACCAGCTGCACTCCCAGCTCCTGCAGGATCTCGGCATGGGAGCTGGGAATTGCTGGGTGCTCAGGGGAGTTCTGCCTCTGCTCAAGGTGCACATGAGCAAAGAGCTCCCGGCAGTTTTTGCATCCTCCCAGGAAATTAAAAAGCCCCAGGGAGCCCAATGAAGCACTCAGTGGTTCAGCCCTTGGAGAAAGACACCCCTGTCCCGAGGGGAGTGCAGAGTGAGCCTCTGCATGACAGATCTGTGGCTTGGCTGCTGTTGTTTGTTGTGTTTCTGCCTCAATTTCAGCAGGGAAAATGAGCTCTGTGAAACTGAGCTTTAGGTGGAGAAGAAGGGTGGTGGGTCCAGAGGATGGTGGTGAATGGAGTTAGATCCAGTTGGCACCCAGAGGAAACCTCTGAGGCCTCAAGTTCCATCAGGGGAGGTTTAGGTGGATATTTAGGAAAATTCTTTTATGGGAGAGGGTGCCTGGGGCTGTGCTGAAGTCTCTATCCCTGCAGGGATTTAAAAGTGTGGATGTGGCACTTGGGGACAGGGGTCAGTGGTGGCCTTGGCATTGCTGCAGGAGCAGTTGGTCTTCATGGTCTCTGAGGGCTTTTCCAACCTAAGCAATCCCATAACTCAATTAAAAGAAGACAAACTGTGTGTGGGTGTTTTACTCTTCATGTCCCAAGTAGGGATGGCTGGGACAGCCATGGGAGTGGGACACAGCTTTGAGAGTAAATTCCTTTTTGAGCCTTCTCATAATTTGCTGTTGTTTTTCAGTCTCCAGTCTGGCTTCTCCATTTCTTCTCTATCCTCTTCCATTCATTTTCATGTTTGAATCAATTCTATGTTGTGATTTTTTTATTAAAGGTATTGATGTTTGGTTTTTTTTTACCCGAGATTTTCCTAATTGTTCAAACACACAGAAACATTCCAGTAGTTTTAACTTGTTGTTTGAAAGAGCTTTGAAAGATCTGATTCTTAGGCCAAATATTTAATCCCAGTTTTCACTTTTGATCAATCTTGCCTTGCTAAACCTTTTAAATGCACTTGTACAAAGAGAAAAAAAACAACCCACTTTCAGCTGTGGTGGCTCTGGGCCATTCTGCCAGTGCTTTGAATTATACTTGTTGACCCTGTCATGCTTTCAGTTCAGAGGCCTTTGGGGCAGGATCTTTGGTCCAATTTTAGCAACTTTATGATGGATTTGGATAGTGGAAATAAACATTTAAAATCTGTGTAAAATTGCATCCTGAGCCTATAAATGAATAAATAAATCAGAGGCGTTCGTCAGTGTTGGCTGTAGTTCTTGGTCTCTCAGTCAAGGTTTATAGTTGCTACTTGCAAAGAAAGTTCTAAACATTTGAGATTGAGAAAGATTAGAAAAACCTGGCACGTCTTCAGTAATTTTGTGTTTGTTTAAAAAAAACATAATTTATGACTGGCGAATGCCTTAATTGCAGTCAGAGCGAGGAGATGTGATTTTGCTCTGATTTCCCTTTCTTGTAATTTCTCAGCAGCAGCAATCTGGTGGAAGGGCAAGTCCTTGACACTGCAATTTGGTGTAATTATTCCTGAAAAAAATTCATCTACTTAGAGGCTTTTATATTAGTTTCAGATTTCACTGCTGATAATGCCTCAAGGATCTTGGGGCTGTTTTTTTTGTGGAGTTGGAGCTGCACAGCTCCTGCTTCTGGCTCCCTCCTTGTAAACTTTCTCCATTAAAATAATTTGCATAAGTGAAGCTGCTGATGCAGGGACGGGAGGGGGGTGTGGGCAGGTGTTGCTGAGCTCTAATTCCTTCCATCCCACAGGGCTCTGGGGTGAAATATGTTAATCACCCACGACAGTTCTAAGAGCATTAGTTCAGTGAAATGGCTTGGTGAGAACTTCAGGGGGTGTGAAGGTGCAAAATGGGCCAGAAATGGGTGAAATTGGGCCAGAAAGTGGCAGAGCCACGTGGAGGTGACGTGTGCTTGTGGTGTGATGTGTTTATGGAGAGAAATCAGAGTTTGGGGTCACTCATTGCTTTGTCTGCTGATGGGCATGTGCACTAATTAATTACTGAATCACAGAAGGATTTGCATTGGGGAACACCTTCAAGACCGTGACTCTGTGAGTTTACACATAATAGATAAATGTATCAGTTTAGATGGTGTAATGATTTTTTCTGTCTTTCTGTGCTGGGAATTTGCCCCACGAGCTGCTGGAACCCCAGTGACCACGTGTGAAGCAGCTTTTACAGCACTGAGAGCAGAGTCATTTGGAGAAGTATTGACTTCTGCTGAACTTTGAGCTGAGTGCAATGGGGAGGAAACAGAATGAAATGGGTTTGGTGGTTTGTGAGTGTTCAGCCTTTATTCCCCTTGACACAGGAATAAGTGAAGGTGGCTGTGATGTGGAGATGGGATGTTGGGAGTGCAGAGAGGGACAGGCCCTGCTAAACCTCAGCAGTCAAAGCACTGGCCATGGAGCTGATGAATATCTGGCATTTTCTTGAAATAGTTATTAATTTGGATGTGCCATGAGCCATTAGTATGCTATGGGATACAGGAGCCACATGTGGCAAAGGAATGGTACCTGCTCTAATGACAGAGAGAATGGAAAAGTAAATCCAGCTTTATTTTACAGACTGGAGATCTGGGGAGATAAAGTTTATGACCTGCTCTTTACAATACAGGAAATGTTGGTAGAGTTAAATCTTTAACTAAGTTCTTCTCAGTCTTTGTGAAGCTGCTGTTTCATTCTTCTTTTGTTTATCTGTTCTCCTGTTTCTGTTTCTGCCTATTGGAGAATATATTAGTGACTGGAACTGCTCATTTCTAATGCAGGTGTGTTTCTTTATTGCTGGCCGTTGTTTTTCCAAATGTGGTGTGCATGTGTGCACCTGTACACCAGATAACATCCCACAAATCTGAACTCTTATGATTTACCAAAAAAAAAAAAAAATCTTCTGCTCTGATGATAAATAATTCAAAGCTCCTTTAAGATCCAATAGTAGGAAGGCCAGTAGTAAGGAGCTTCTTGACCTAGTTCCAATAGTAGGAGTATTGTGTGTATGGATACACCCATTGCCTCATTCTGTGCCCTTTTCTGAGGTGTGAACTGCTTTCAGAAGAACTTCAGGGACAAAAATCTGTGTGAAATTAATAGCAGAACTTTTATAGCATCGTGGAATAGTTTGGGTGGAAAGGACCTTTAAAGGCCATCAAGTTCCAGCCCCTGCCATGGGCAGGGACAGCTTCCACTATGCCAGGTTTCTACAAAGCCCTGTCCACTCTGGTCTTGGACACTTCCAGGGATGCAGGGGAGCCAGAGCTTCTCTGGGCACCCTGTGCCAGGGCCTCCCCACTTTCACAGAGAAGAAATATTTCCTAATATCTAATTTAAACCTCCTCTTGGCCGGTTTGAAATCATTCCCCCTTGTCCTGTTGCTACATGCTCTTGGAAGAAGTCCCTCTCCATCTTTCTTGGAAGTATCAGAATGAGTGCTGTGTGTTTTCCTCTCCTCTGTAAATCCTAGTTTGGGCATATTCCTCCATCCCTTGGGGTTGTGCTCTGGTTGCCCTGTGGACAGTTCCTCAGTTCCAGTGGCCATCCTTGGGCACACACACTCAGACACCCAGCAGAAGTTTCATTTCTCCTGCTTGGCATGCTTCTCCTTGGAGTTGCAGGCTGTCCCTGCTCTGTTCCGGGGGAACAGCAGGAGTGGCTGTTGTTGTCCAGTGCTGCAGCCAAGGACAAGTCCTGCCTTTGGCTGAGCTCCTCTCCAAGGCTCCTTCTGGTGTGCTGCTCCTGCTGGAACTCGTCTGAGAGGGAGGATTGTGGATGCTCTTGCCTTACGTGGCCTTTTCTGTGTTAGAAAGGACATAATGTGTTTTCTTCTTAGCTTTTCAGACATGTTTTCAAGTAGACATTTTCCACCTGTGCCAATCTTGGCACTGTGGCTGCTGCCTGTGCCCTGCCAGGCTGCTCATAGGCAGTGAGAGCTGTTTAATTCCAGAATGGAGTTTAACCTTGAAGGCTGCTTTTCAGCAGGTTTCTTTGATCAAGGCTGAAGTAACTACAGCTCCAAGATGCAGCTTGAAGCTGCTTTCAACAGACTGTTCAGTTCATGCTTGAAATAAATCTCTTTTCTGGGCAGATGGAGGGGCTGACCAGGTTGGAGCAACCTGTGCTGCTTGCAGAATTTATGGTTTGATTAGGATGCAGACAAGTCATCTTCTGCCTGCCTGGGGCAGGCAGTGTGCTCCAAGCTGCTCTGCAGGCCTGGGGTGTTTGTTCAGCTCCTTCTTGGAGGGCAGCTTCACCCAGGGGCTCTCAGAAGTGCAAGAGCACCCAGGTGTCCATGCCCAGGCACTGCTGGGCATCTCCTGGGGCTAGTGGCAAAGGGCTTCCCTGTGTTAAACCAGCAATTACAGAATCCCAAATCACTGAGGTTGGAAAAGCCCTCCAGGACCATTGAGTCCAACCTGTGCCTGATCCCCACCTTGTCACCCAGACCACATCCAGATGTTCCTTGGACACTTCCAGGGATGCAGACTCCACCACCTCCCTGGGCAGCCCCTTCCAGCCCTTTCAGAAAGAGGTACCCTGGGTCCAAGCTGCATTTCTCACCAAATTTTAGGCCTGATTTAACTTCCCCTAAACATACTTCAGTTGACTTGTGGTATGTGGATAGTAAATGGAGCATTTCTGAATTTTTTTTGTTGTTTGCCGTTTTCTTCCTCTTTGAAATGAAAAAAAAATACATGATCAAAAGGTTTTTCTGCAGTCCAGTTGGATGTGCTTTTGTTTCTGAGGTCTCCCTGGATTTTGTTTTTAGCCAACTTTTGTTTCTGCTCCGTGTGAGTGCTGCTATTAAGGTGGATCATGCTGTGAACCGAGATGAACTCTTGCAGAAACGGCCACTTCTTGCATTAGTGCGTGGTTTGTGCTGATGGCATCTCTGGCCAGGGAAAGCTTTTCAGAAATGGCTGCGTTTCTGTGAAATGCAGCTTTTAATCCCAGATTGTTTACGTGTAGGGCAACTAATGAGTCAGTGGACTAAAGCAGAGAGGGAACCTTTCTTCCTGTTTGTGGAATGTGCTAAGCTCCATTTAAAAATTTTCCGTCCTTCTGAAGGATACATGGACTCTGCTTCAGTTCTTTGAACTCCAGAGGATTTCTACCTGTAACTTCCATGTGAGAATTAGGAGGTGATTATTCTGCATAGTCGTAATCCACTCCATATAATTTATTCTTATTTATTCGTATGGATAAGTAGCAATGATTTGAAAGGAGCGCGAGTGTTGAGGAGCTGGAATGTAGCGTGAGCTCCTGCAGCCTGTGATCATTTTACAGATTTGTTCAGTTTCTGTGGCTGCAAAAGACATTTTGTTCCTTTGACGTGATCCATCAGAGCAGAAGGACGGGCAGAGGAGGAGGTGCTGGAGAGGTTTGCTCCTTACACAATCCCTGTTTTCCTGGGCGCTTCAGTCACACGTTCAATTTTCATTATCTTCTCCCATTGTCTAGACTGAAGATCTGTTGATGTAATTTCTTGCAATGTGCTCGTTGGAGCAGAGGAAAGCTTTCTTGATGTCATTATTATTATTATTATTATGAAAAAGGCTTATTCTGTTACTGCTGGTCTGGTGGTCAGTGGGAACGGGACGGTGCCAGGGGGCTCAGGGTAGAGGGGGAGCTGTGAGCTCTGGGAATTTGTGCCAGGCTTGTTCATCTCCAGTGGGTTCTCTGTAAGCACAGAGGGAAGAGGGGAATGTCTGGTTGGCAAAAAATTTGAGTTGGATTTTAGGAAGAACTTGTTCCCTGTGAGGGTGGTGAGGCCCTGGCACAGAGAAGCTGTGGCTGCTCCATCCCTGGAAGTCCAAGACCAGGACTTGGACAGGGATGGCAGCGACCTGGGATAGTGGAAGGTGTCCCAGCCCATGGCAAGGGCTGGAACAAGGTGTTCTTTAAGATCCCTTCCAGCCCAAACCATTCTTTGATTCCACAGTCTCTTATTTACTGCTCCCTCTTCATTTAAAATCAGTATTTTGTTTAGATTGTTAAAATACACAGAGGGCAGACCCAGTTCTTAATGAACAAATAAACAGCAAGTTCGTCACTGAATAATTTATAATCTCAAACCTGATTAACAGTGTTCAGCCCTCCCAGTTCTTGTCTGACTTGATGTGGTGGTTGGCCTCCAGAGCTCTCGCTTTGGATCACACTGTTCAGAGATCTGTGTTCCATGTGGGACTTGGAGATACACAGAAAACTGTTAATAGGATATTTTTCTACATGGCAGTTTAGGGCCTTCCAGCAAAGTCCTTGGCTTTATTTTTATTTATATAAAATATTATTTATTATATTTTTTCTGGTCAAGTCATTCAGACTGAGGAGGAGTGTGGATACCTTCCTCCCTCCATGGAGATGTTTGTCAGTATTTGGGAGGCTTCTCAGAATTTTAATGATGGGGTCCCTGTGGGCACACCAGAGGTCAGCAAGGCTTAGCTGCTCAGCTACTGCAGAAATATGAGTGATATTTAATGGCCTTTTTTAGAGCATGAGTACTTTGCTCAAGGTTATTTTTATAATAATAAATAGTATAATTATAATAATAAGTAGTATAGTTATAGTAATAAATAGCATGTATGGAAATTATCGATTTTAAAATTGGAAGCAGAGAAAGTCTGGTGGAATTTTGACTCGATACTATGACAATAGAGCTTCTTTGCCAAGGCCCAGCACTGCTGGCCTGCATTGATTTTAAGATTTATATACTTGTATTGTTGCCCATATGAAATTTTTATGGGCATTACATTACAATGAATATTGAGGTTACTTGACAAATAAAGGAAATCTTTGTTAATGTGGTTTAAATGAGTGATTGTGACATTATAAATTAGGCAAAGTAGATGTTAAGTGCACTGCAGCCAAGCAGGGCCTAATGGAGCTGCTGTTGGCTCCTTGTGTGGCTGATCCCAGCTCAGGGTGACTTGTGGAGTTATTTTACTCAAGCTAAAGCTGAGACAGGAATAAAGTGCTGACCAGGGTGTCCCCTGGGAAGTGACCCCAGGCATGAACTCACCAGGCAGGGCTCCACCTGACTTTTCTTTAAAGGTTCAAAAAAAGCAATTTCAATTTTCCCCCCTTTTTTCTCCTTGCAGTATCCGCAGTGTTATGCAGAAATACCTCGAGGAAAGGGGTGAATTAACCTTCGACAAGATCTTTCATCAGAAAATTGGTAAGTCCTGTCTCAATAAAATGCTACTCGTGTAGATATTTTCAAGATCTGTTTGGTTTTTTACGTTTCTCTGTGGTGCCTGCTGAGAAGTCAGTGCTGCAGATTGTCTGAAGAACACTGGAGGGTGGACAGGACTTAGTGAAACAAAGGTCTTCAAGAAGATGAAATGTTGTGAAAGGGAAGAAGATGAAGCAAGGCAGTCTGTCAACTTCAGGTTCTGGAAAACTACAGGGAAAATAATTAAATTATTTGGAAACATCGAGGAGAAAATGATATTACTTGTTATGGGCTTGTCAACAATGTAATGTGTCACATCAGTTAAACTTTTTTTTTTCTTTGCGGAGGTAATGAGCCTGTTGATAAGGGAGCAGGAGAAAAGATCCCAGATGTGTTGTCTTGACCCTCTGATGTGTTCTTGCTCACCACACGGGGGGACTGGGTGTAATTACTGTGTGCAGGGGGTGAAACTGCTGGGGAAATGGACTTGTGCAATCAGTATTCCATGGAAAGGTGGATGTAGACAATGGGAGCACCAGAGATCAGAGTTTAGGTAACTGAGTGCTGCAGCGAGGAGCCTCCGTGTTCTGCTGTGACACACCCAGGACAAGGACAAAAACCCCATAAAGCAGGGGAGGGGGAGATGCAGTGCTCCAAGGGAAATCCAGCAGTGTCCTGCCTCTCCACCTGTGCCAGAGCAATCACACAGGCACAGCCTGGGGACCCTCTGGGCAGGGACTTGGCTGTGACAGCCAGCCCTGGGCTGCGTTGGCTCAGCTGGATCACACGACTAAATATAAAATCAGTGTTGTAGCCAGTGAGGCATGTGAAATAATCCTCTTCTGGCAGAATGATGTGTCCATCCTGGCAGTGGATTAAAAAAATATACATGGACCTGCTGGGAAGAGTCCAGGAAAGACCAGTGGGAATGAGCACAAACCTTGCTGAGCAGTCTGTTAAATTTGACCTACAGGGAAGTATTGAAATAGGGTCTGATGTGGGCAGTGGAAGGGAGAAGTGAGGTTGAACGTGATTCAAAACCAGAAAAGCTGTTGCAGAAATGATGAGGTTAGTCCATTTTCCAGAGTTTTAAGGTGTCAATGCAAAAAAAAAAAAAAAAAAAAAAAAAATCTGGATATGAATAAAATTTAAAATGTTAGTGGTAGTGTGGGTAATAAAGCAGGAAGTGGATTTCATGAGGAGCTCTTGCGATCTTTGTCCAGCAGATTTGAGGAGTTGGCTGGGATAGCACAGCTGTTCCTGCCTTGGAAAAGGGGGCTGGGAGGTCTTGAGGTGGTCAGTGGTTTTATTCCTGTCTGAAATGAGACTTTGTAATGAACAAAGTGCCTGGTTTCCCAGGAAAAGTGGTACAATGGGAGCATCTTTGGGCTGGTTGGGTTTTCACTGGCCTCCCTTCTGCCTGGAACAGAAATACCCCAAAACCTTCCTGTGTGCCTGGCAGCGTGCAGCTCACTGGAGTGGGAGTTTTAGGTATTGCCAGATTAAAATAATCAGTGTTCCTGTGTCTCAGAGTGTCATTAATGAGTCTCAGAGCCATTGGAAATCTTGGAGAGCTTTTCAAAGTGTTTCAACAACTGAAGTGTGGTCTGTACTTGTCCTTAAAACTATGACTTTTTATTGTGGCCAAAACTTTTGCCTTGTAAATGCACAGATACCTTGTTTGCTTGTACTGACACCTCAGTGTGTGCTTCAGCTCCAATGCTTGTGCTGAATCATTAATATTTTGCTGTAGCCTGGCAGTTGCAAAATAAGCGGGCCTGACTTCAACTGAGTCTCTTTGGGGGCAGTGAAATGAAGAAGTAATTTCTTTTTTTTTTTTTTCTCTATAAAAAGAGAAGTCAAACAGACCATCTTCTATGTAATGGATATTTCTATTTATGTAATTGAATACTTTTCATTACCTGTTACAGTGAGGACTGTTGCAGTTATTTTGATAAGTTACAGCAATTACAGTTAGGTAACTGGAACCTTGGAAGGATAAGATCTTTATCTTTTTTTCCCCATGTTGGTAGTAGCCATTAAACCTGGAATTTTAGAGCCATTTTCATTAACATTTTAGTTTCTGTGCACAGAGGAGAGGTTTCCTCCTCTCCCTGGGTACAATCAGAGCAGGACTTGCCCTGGATTACCTGGAAATGAGGAGCAGTTCTGTGACTGCTATGCAGGAGTTTCAGTTAATTCTGAAGCTAAAATAGGATTTAGAATGGAATTAAAAAATAAATACAAAAAAAGATTAAAGCTGAACACGACTTTTTTTAACAGCAGACTTTGCATCACGCTGGAAAATACCGTATTTCCTTACTGTGGTTGTTCATTTAAATTTGATTGCTTTTTCTAGCCTGTTCTTTGCCACTCAATTAGCTCTGTTTCCAGACATTAGCATAATTGCTTGTGGTAAAGTACCTGCAGTTTAGGCAAGCGTGATGCAAAGGGCTGTGAGAAGAAGTATGGGGAGGTAATTAAAACTCTAATTACCTTTTTGTTCTCCTCCTTGTCTCTTTGTCTGGGGGGGGAAGTGGTGAGACCACAGGTGGGGCAGGTCCTGGGTGTGCCCCTCTGGGGGGACCCAGGGGAGGCTTCTCCTGCTCCCAGGCTCTTTGAGCCTGGATCTCCAGTAATTCTGCTGGATCATCCCTGGTTTTTCCTCAGCTGAGGAGCTATCCAGCAATCCCTGCTTTATCCTTACACACCGACTATAAAACTGTGCTGAGCTCCCCAGTTTTTCCTTGGCAACTGCTCTAGATGACGACTGTTTTCTTTTTTTTTTATTTTTTTTTTTTTTTTTTTTTTTTAATCTAGACCTAAATTCTTCCTCACAGCTCCAGGTCACTGTTTTTTTGGTTGGTTTTTTTTTTTCCCCTTTCTGTTTTTCAGTATCCTTTCAAATGTAAACCCAGGCTTTGATCAGCTGTTTGGTGCAGGGGCTCTGATGTCAGTGTGGAATCGTTCATTTGGATGTTTCCCTATGAATGTGTCTAATTATGGTGCTGGTCTCATCATCTGCAAGTGTTTATTCTTAGTGAGCCCTAAAATCATTTTAGGGTCAGTGCTTTCCTGGTCCCACTGCCAAAGGTTGGCCCAAATTCCTTTCCTGCCAGGTGTTCAACTGCAGGGAGTCACAGGGACAGCTCTGGCTTGGAAACCAGAACCTTTATGATCAGGATAAGAGCAGGAAGCTCATCAGGGATGAAAATGGCCCTGAGGCTCCACCAGATTTGCATAAACAACTCTATCCCCTATTTGCATCCGTTCTCTCAGGAAGGCAAATAAGCTGCTGCCATCCCTTGGTGCTGGCACTGCTGTTTGCCCTCTGAATGATGCTCCAGAGCCATCTCCAGCTCTCTAAGAATGTCCTGGTGAGTCAGAGGACGTGGAGCTCATAGAAGCACCCAGAAGAGAGCTCTGGCAGCTCTGGCAGCCCAGCCCAGCCGGCTGTTCCTCCGTGAGCTGCTTCCTCCACAGCAGAAGCCTCTTGGGGAAGTACAGCCTGTCTCGAAGCCGAGTGCGTAACCACCTTAGCTGGTTTTCTTTTACCACATCCTGTTTGCTACAACACCAGATTATGAGTTTCTTTAGAAAAAGAGAGGTTTTGAGAGGTTTTGGAAGTGTTCAAGGCTGGGTTGGGTAGGGCTAGGAGCGGCCTGGGGTGGTGGAAGGTGTCCCTGCCCGTGGCAGGGGGTGGAATGAGATGGTCAATAAGGTCCCTTCAAACCAAGCCATTCTATGACTGCTATCCCAATATCCATAATTTACCTGTGGAATCCACTCTGCTTCACAACTATGTTAAAATTGCACGTGGAGTCCTTGCCATGTTCCCTTGCCCTGTGTTCTGGGGACACTTGGGGAGACCTTGCCCTCAGAGGGCAGGTGGGAAATGAGCACATCAGGGCTTGCTGCAGCCAATGCCTCCAAGGGAATTTATGAGATCATAATATTGCTTTAGAGCAGGATTATCCTGGTTATTAAATGCTTTGGAGCAAACTTGCTGCCAGTTACACTTCAGTGACTCTTGTGTCTGACTCTGGGCTTTCAAACTGTGCTGCGAGGCAGGGAATGAGGCTAGCTTAGAAATTTTGGGATGTGATGTTAAAGCATCTTAGAGCTCCATGCCTGGCTTAGGGTCAGCCTTGGCTTCTCTGGTGGCTGCTTGAGACCCTTGTGAAGGCAAACAGGCTGCTCTCATGTCCTGAACTGGTGGGACGTGGCAGTTCCTTCACACCCATCTCAGTTCTCATCTCTTGCAGAGCCGTTGGCTCTGGCTCTGGGGGTGGGATGAGAACAGGACTTATTTGAGCTGTTTCAGCAGCTGCTCTTGCTGCAGTGTAAGTTTTTCACCTTGCCTAGGAAATAACTTGCGTTTTTTTTCCCCCTGAAGGTGGCTCAGTTTTATTTTCATGAAATAGAACTAATTAAAACAACTTGTAGTTGACGTAAGAAGTTACAAACCTTCTTTTTTTTTCCTTATTTACCATGCACTTTTGCATAGTGAGGGATGATCTTTCTGAGGTGATTCATTCCACTGTCTTCCATATCCTCCTCAACCAGCTCCAAGCTGGAGGTTTTCCCAGCAGGGGAGAAGGATTTTGCCATCTGCATTGGGGCTGGTTCCAACCCACGGGGGCTTGTGGGGGCTCTCAGCCCCTTCCATGCTCCCCTTGTCCTGATCCTGCTCAGCATGGATCATTTTCCTCTGTAGCTCTTCAGCAGAGCATTTGGTCTCTTTTGTAGCTCCTTCTGCACAGGGATTTTTGTGCCTGCTCTCCTCAGTTTGAGGGAAATGTGCTCAAACTGACCCTGCTGGCTGATGTTTCCTCCTTGGTCAGGGGCAACTTTCTGTTAAAAAAAACCCCAAGCAAAACTAGGGTGAGAACAGCTGCAGCAGGGTTTTTCTTCGGGACATTTTGATTCCAGCAACAGAATTGTGCTTTCTGTTGCTTCTTTCTCTAGCTATGGACTCATATTTCATTATTTCAGAATTTTGGTGCTAATCATTAGATAGGAGTTAAAATCTGTTGAGAAAAACATTCTTGCTCTTCCTCTTTCTGCTGGCACTGCACTCCCTGAGCTGCCTAAAAATAACAGGCTGGGAAAAGTGACTCCCTAGAGCATTATTTAAGCTATTGTTTAATTTAAGCAGAAGATCTATGTGCTGTTGGCATTCTGGACTAATTAAATAGTCCTCTGAGGAAATAACAATGAAGGCTATAAAACTTGGTTGGAAGTAAAGAAAAGCACCTGAGTTTTTGGCTGTGAAATGAGCAGGGATGACTTTTCTGAGCTGTACCATGAGCACTGTGGTAATTTTGCTCTATTCTGGTACCTTGATGTTAAATAATGTGCAGCCAAGTAGCAGGGACATCGTTACTGGGTGGATTTTCTGTAAAAGCAGGGCACAGGTTATTTCTTCAAAGTGGTTTTTTTCTGAGGTTCTGGTTCTGACCTGGCAGCCACCACACAGAAGTAGTCACCACCAAAATTAGGAAGTTGCCTTCCGAACAAAAAAATGACATTTCAAATGCTGTTTGAGGACTGATCTTCTTGTTTCTCGTGGTATTTCTAGTTTTCAGCACAAGATCAGCCTAGGACGTGGCTTGAGGATGAGTTGGAGGAGGTTCTCAGGGGCTGTGGAAGCCCTTCTGCCCTTGCACAGTTCTGTGATCAGTTAAAAACAACACAGAACCCAAAACCACAAGGAGACATCGGAAACGGGGTGGCTGTAAACTGAAACAGAAACCGTTAATGTGAGAGATTTCACAGGGGATCTGCTCCTCACACCATTCTCTGCTTGTACCAAACGGGGCTGAGGGGGGCAGTGAAAGAGAAAATCCGTGCTCTGAGCCTTCTAAAAGTTGGTCTGTTTTTCTGTTTGCAGTGTTTTTCACCAAATGAGTGTTAGATTTAAGATCTCTTTATTATGTCATAATTTCAATGTTACTGGAAGCTACATTTCTTTCAACACCCTCTTATTTTGTGGTAAAATAAAGTGATACTTGGCATGAATTACATCGAAGATCCTGTCGAGGGGTGTTGCTGAAGATCCTGCTGTAGATTTTATGTGCATTGGGGTTGTCTGTCTTGGTGTCAGGGATAAAGAGTATCCAAAGACACTATCAAAATGCATGTATTCATTTTGGATTTTCTTTTGGTGATAAATAATTGAGCATTTCTTTGTTGGCCTGCAGCCTGATCCCCCTGCCTGCCATTGTGGGGGGTTGAAGATGTTGAGTTGTGTGATTTCCCAGGGGAACTGCAGATTAAATCTGAGCTTTAAAATAGGAAAAATATATACCCTATCATCTGGAACATCCCATGGTGGATAATGTACACATCCTGGTAGATTAGCATTTATATGCAGTGCAGTTCTTGGAAGATATAAGGCATGGAGAGAAAGTCTTTATCTCAGCAAAGCACTACAATTACACGGTTTTTGGGTTCAATTATCAAGAATTCCAGGCAAACTGGCAATTTTGAACTGAAGTAGTATCATAGGAGAGAAGAGGAGAGTGTTAAGGAATATCACTCTGTAATAGAGAGAGCAAATGAGAAATTATTTGCATGACATTTGCTTTGGATGTTTCCAGGGAAGCTTCCAGAGAACAAACACAAACACCTGCCCTGCTGTTCACCTGCCAAGGGTGTGTTTGGTTTGCCCCTGGAAGCCTGTAGGAAAATTCATTCCATTTGGATCAGAGGGGCCCTGGCTGGTTGGATCTGCCCTCTCCAGCCTCTTCTTGAGCTCTCTTTGCCATGGCTTAAAACTAAGAGAAGGGGGTTTAGGTTGGATATCAGGAAAAGGTCCTTCCCCCAGGGAATGGTCCTGGCCCCAAGGCTGCCAGAGCTCCAGGAGCATTTGGACAACATCCCAGGGATGCCCAGGGTGGGATTGGTAGGGTATCTTGCAGGGCCAGGAGTTGAATGATGATCCTCTGGGTCCCTGGCAGCTCTTGGTATTCTGTGATTAATACTATGCAAAGTGGTTTCCATCCCAAAAGTGGTGTTTTCTCTCTGCTTGTCCTCACTTGGGCTTTCTTTGCCTGTTCCTGGAATCTTCTCCTTGTCCACTGTTCACAAGAGATCCTGATTTCCACTTCTTCCCACCCAGCAATTCCTCAGTCAATCTGGAACAGTTGCACTCCCATGGAGCTTTTATCAATGTATCTTGAAACAGTTCATCGGCTAATTAAGCCTCTGAACACCACTGTGAAATAGGGAAATGTTAGTTTGCAGTGTCTGTAAGGTGGCATAGTAACAGCTTTAATGAGTTTTACCTGCCTGGCTGTGTATTACTAATAAAGCAGATTATCTGGGCCTGCCAGTGCTGCTCATTCCCATCAGTGGGATCACTCAGAGGTAACAGGAAAACACTCAGAACCAGTGGCAGTCAGCAGAGTCTAAATTACTGGAGCTGCTAAGTGTTCTCACTTTCAGCAGTGCATTTAAGGGATAGAGTGGTCAGAATTGCAGATCAGAGGAGCTGGAGAGCTCTGGCTGTCAGTTATCCCATTTCCAGATGCTTTTTTTGGTCCATACCAACATCTGTTCTATAAAAGAACGTGGGCAATACACCTGGCAAACCCCCTTTCCTGACAGTGTCCTGTCCAGCCAGGGCCTGTGACATCCTGCTGTCACCTGTGTCTGTGGAGGTTGGATAGGTGAGGTCAAAAACATGCAAACCAGTTTCTTAATGTTTTTAGATACTTCTGCCCATGATTTCTGTTATTAAAAGGGGAAGAGCAGCAGAACCATCTGTTTCTGAGCCTCCAGCTCACAGCAGCTTTCTCAGAGTGCCAGAATGAACCGGAGGAAGACTCAGAAATTCCTGTAGGAGAATCAGCTGGGCTCTGTCACTGTTGTTTTAGTGGTTTTGCTGCTCTTTACCTAAGTGCTGTGTCTATTTACTGACTGAATACTGCTGGCTTTGTGTTTTGATTTTGACCACAGCACAACAGTTCCTCGATGCCCTGGCTGAACAATTTGGCTCCTCACAGTGATTCAGATACTGAGCAGAGCTTGCTGAGGCAAATACTGGCACCAGGGGCTTGAGACCACCCTTCTGTTGTGGAATTACTCCATGTCTTCATCAAATGATCCTGTCACCTTCCTCCCACTAAAAACCACACCTGGATCTCTGCCCTTCCTGAGGAGCAGAGCTGCAGCTCCCAGTGGAATTTGTGTGTTCAGTAATTGGTAACAGTGAAGTTCATAGCTTGGAGCAAGGCAGAAGTGTGTTTCTCAGTAATAAAGGGATATTGGCTTGTATTATGTAATTAATTTTAAAATTTTATAATGGAAAAATACTGGTCAGGAAAATAACAATTTTCATGTTCTTGGTAGGGCCTGAATTGTGATGTGGGGAAAGAAGAGAGACAACAAAACCCAGTCCACCACCATGAGGTTTTTACGCTGCTCCTGGTTGTTAGTTTGCTCTTAGCTTGCTGGTACCTTCTATTACCACTTGCAAAGGGCTGGGAATTTCTTCTGTTTACAAGTGAAGAAAAAAGAAAACCTCAAGTGCTGTATATTCCTTGATGGGATTTAGTGAAGGAATTTAATCACATTCTTTGTAATACCTGATTGAAATGAAATGCTTCGATTCTGTGTTCAGTGGTCCTTTTAAAAACTAGAATATTTTTGTGTATTTCTGTTTAGTGTTTTTACTCCTCCATCTTTTAGAGGAGCTTTTTCTTGTGTAAAACCCTCTTTTTTCTTTCACCTTTGATATGTTGAATGCCTTTGATGCTCGACTTCAGTCAGCTGGAATTTGCATGTTAAGGGAGACCAGAATATGAAAGATACTTGGTAAATATGGTTCAGAGATGAGTTTTCCCCATTATTTTCTCTCCATGGCTTTAAAAAATAATTTATCACATGTTCAGCATTCAGAGCTACTATTTCATGAGGATATTCAGAGAATCCCTGAGTGGTTTGGGTTGGAAGGGACCTTAAAGCTCATCCAGTTCCACCTTCCATTATCCCAGGTTGCTCCAAGCACTGTCCAGCCTGGCCTGGGACACTTCCAGGGATAGGGCAGCCACAGCTTCTCTGGACAACAAATAAGGATAATTGAGTGCTTTCAGTAATTCTGTGTATTCACTGCTTGAGATGCTCTACCTGTGTCAGGCTCAAGCTTTTGGGGTTTGACACAGAGTTGGTGAATACCCCTCCATTGTGTCCCCAGTGCTAGAGGAGCAGCTCAGCTCTGCTTCTTCTCTCCCTGCAGGAATTCCAGGCATGCACAAGGCTGGTGTTTAGAAAGAGGGCTGACCAAGCTTGAACAGTGATTTCCCTGGGTGAAAAGCTGTTGGAACATATGCCTGGAAATAAAAAGTTTTTCTTTGACAACACTTAAAACCTTTTAGCCAAAGCTTATTTTCATATAATGATTTCTAGGCGTCATTAAACAAGCTACCTGGCAACTTGCAGCCTAATTTATTAGCTCAGTTTGGTTCTGTTCTGGGGAAATTGTTCTGTGCTTCTCACCATTGGATGCACGTCCTCATGAAATACAATTTGTTCTTTTCCCCTGCTTTCTATGCACAGGAATATGTTTCAGTCTGTTATAATGTATTTTTAATGCAAAGTGAACATTAGGCTCAATTAGGAAAGAATAGATTAGGGAAAGAGAAGTAGTGGAATGTGTGGTGCTTTCTGGGCTGGGAGGATTTTTGTGGCTTTGGACCTTGTCAGAGCACAATTCCTACACAGTTTTTCCTGGTAATCTTTGTTCCTGGAGAGGGAAATTGGTGGTTCTCTCAGTTCTGGAGCTCTTAGGTGGCCTGAATTTCTCTGTGCTGTGGCAGCTCTGTGTGGGCACTGCACAGATCAGGAGTCTGAGCCTGACCTGGTGTTCTGTGACAGTTGCAGGCTGGTGGGGATCACAGTTTTTATGTGGTTTTGTTTTCATAGTAGACTTTGTCCCAATGTTTGTGTCTGTGACCCAGATCTGTTCTGGTACTGATGGATCTGAAGGTCACCAAGGCTGTTTCAGGAGGTTGAACACACCCACAGCTGGAATTAAAATACAGCTGTGCTGTAATGTCACCATGGTGTGGAGGCTGAGACATTTCTGGGGAGGAGATGCCCCAGAATCCCAAAATCATTTGGGTCAGGAAATCCCTCCAAGACCATTGAGTCCAGCCTGTGCCCAGAGCACTGAGTGCCACATCCAGGAATTCCTTGGATTCCTCCAGGGATGGGGACTCCAAACCTCCCTGGGCAGCCCTTTCCAAGGCCTGACCACGCTTTTTGGGAGGAAATTCCTCCTGATGTTCAACCTGACCCTCCCCTGGTACATCTTGGGGCTGTTTCCTCCTCCTGTCCCTGTTCCCTGGCAGCAGAGCCTGATTCCCAGTGTCCTGGCAGGGAGGTGCAGAGAGCAGGACATGACCTGCCCCTCTGGCCATGGCTTCTTGCTTTTATCTGAGTTCACCAAGCAAGAAAAATCAGGAGAGACATCTTGGAGTGACTGAGATTGGAGACCTTTAAGTGCCCTAAGCAGGGACAGACCTGCAGACTTTGCAGAGCACCATCCCACATTCCCAGAGCTTTTTCTGCCCGGGAAAGGAGCCTGTGTCTGTGCAGATGTCACTGCTGCTTTGTTTGTCAGGATTCTGTATTTATACACAGCACGTTTCAGGAGGATTTGGAAACAGCTTGATATTTTTGTTCTCTAATTTGCTATTTTGCCTACTAGAAAGAGGCTACATCAGCGTTTTGGACCACATTCAGGCCTGCTGTAAATAGATGCAGCTTCCTTTCAATCAGTGACATTGTGAACACTTGTATTGGGGCTAAACATGGCTATTTTTAGCTCTGCTCTCTCACCTAGTCACTCCTGTTTGCTTTAATAAGATTTTTATTTACTCCTGTTAAAAGGTTACTTGAATCAGATGCTCATAAAATTCCAGTTAGAATTAGATAAGTAGTTTCCTCCAAGTGTTTTATGATGGACTTCCTCGTTGTTGTTCTATTTTATTTTATTTATTATTCCGTGCTCTCAGCTAATTGACAGGGATGAAGAGGTGGTGATGTGGCTGCAGATGACCTTTAGACTGCTGGAGGAGGCAGAGCCCAGTGCTGGCCCCTGTGGTTGCTGTCCTGGGGGAATGTTGGCAGAGCAGGAAAATGCCATGGAAGTGGAAAATGAGAAGGTGGCTTTAATCCTGATGAGTGGTCCTAGAGGGGCCACATCTGGGCTGTGGTGTTCAGTTCAAGAAAGGCAAGGAGCTCCTGGAGAGGGTCCAGTGGAGCCCACAAACATGATGAGGGGTCTGGAGTGTGTGGCTGGTCACCAGCAGCATTTGTGTTCTTTGATTGTGGGAAGGGGCTGAATTTTGGAGGCAAAATCCCGGGGGGAGGATGCCATTCATTAGAGTCAGGATTTCATGCAAAATTGCTGTGGTCATGCTAGAAAAACATAATTATCTGAAATAAATACTGCAGCAAACATTCATGTTCTGTTTTAAAGAGATGGGTTAACCTAATTCCCCTCCTTGTGCCCTCCAAGCTTGTGACAGGGACCTTGTCCAGCTGGGGATGAGCTCTGGGAATACCTGGTTTGGGGTGAGTCTGCTCTCCCCACCACTCCATCCCTGTTTGTGAGCTTGTGGTGAACACTGCAAACCTCAAGGGTGGCTTTCATCCCTCCTTGAAAGACATTTTCCTTGGTAATTAGAGTCAGAGCAATTAATGGCAAATTTGTCTTAGGATTGTCCATACAAAGGTTGTCCAGAGACTGGGAAGAAGGAGGCTGGGAGCCCAGAGGAGCTGGGTGCTGCCTCACACTCTGTGTGTATATTATTGATATCATCCATCACTTTGGTGTTACCAGAAGAAGCTCTTAAAAATATATTTTTCCTTTCCCTTAACAACCAGTGATCTGCAGAAATTATATAGTTATAGCAGAAGAAATCTTTAAAGCCAAAGCTGTCAGCATCTTTATTTCATAAATAATTGCTGGTTCTTTTTAGCTGTTACTTAACGCTATCATTTTATTAATTCCTGCTTTCTGTTCCTGGGCTTATTTTTCTGTGTGCTGTTAACTGTGCTTATTGTGCTCCTCGTCAGCTCTCCCTGAACTTCTTAAAACTCCTGTCACTTACTGAGTGCTGCATCTGTCACTTCGTTGTGCCATTATGTGAGAGCTGCAGTTTCTGGCTGATCATTTTTCACTCAATCCAAGAGCAGCAGTAAAGGAGGAGATTTCCTTTGTGCTGCAGGGGAAGTGCAGGGTCTGTTGATAGAATGGGAGGTCGGAACAGAAACAATTCCAGTCTGGAATTAGGCTCTAATTGGATTTGTCTGAGTCATAGAATCACAAAATGGTTTGGGTTGGAGGGGACCTTAAAGATCATCCAGTCCCATGGGTGGGAGCACCTTCTACTATCCCAGGTTGCTCCAAACTCTGTCCAACCTAGCCTTGGACACTTACAGGGGTGGAACAGCCACAGCTTCCTTGGGCAACCTGTGCCAGGGCCTCAGCATCCTCACAGGGAATGATTTCTTCCATTTATCTCACCTAAATTTCCCTTGTCCTGCCACTTGTTCCTGATGCAAAATCCCTCTGCAACTTCCTTGTAGCCCCTTCAGGTCCTGGAAGGTGCTGTGAGGATTCCACACAACCTTCTGTTCCCCATGCTGAATAGCCCCAGCTCTCAGTCTGTATATTTTGGGTATATCTGGGTATATTTTGTATATTTTGGGTATATCTGGGTTTTTGCAGTGCAGTGCCAAGGGGCCTCAGGGAGGAGCAGCCCATGTCCTGTGGCTGCATAAGCCTCTGATTGTTCCCTGTGTCATGGGCCTGGGAACCTCTTCTTTCTCTGCCATAATTAAATTTAAAAAGTTTGGAAAATACTAAGCAGGGCTGGAATGTTTGGCGTGGCCTTGCTGGAAATGTGTGTTGGTATATTTTCACACTCCTCCCACAGTTGTCTTTGTGGTTTATTGTTGTGTTTTTTTGTTGTTTGTGGGTTTTTTTGGGCCCCAGCCAGGAGCTGGGACCAAGCCAGGGATTTTTCTTTCACTGCATTCAGTGCTGTTTGTGCCACTCTTCAGTCTCTTAATTACCCAATCTTTGGTTCATTGTCCTAAAAAAGTTCAGTCCATTCAGCAGGATTCTGCTCCGTGCTGCTGCTGGTTCCGTCATGTGGGAAATAAGGAATTCGAGTCAGCTCCCAAAATTTCACTTTTTGTCCTCAAAAAGCCAGGCTGGCAAGGAGAGGTGGAGGTGCACAGGCTGGCTGAGGAGATGGGGGACTTTGGATGGGTTTGGCAGTGATGGGGACATTTGTGACACAGATTCCTGTTTGAAATTCCAGGGTAGCAGGTGCCAGCTCAGAGGCAGGGAAAGACAGTGCTTCCATGGGATGTGGCTTGTGACAGTGCATTAAAATTCTCCTAATGGAAGATTCTCATCTGCAGCCTGCCGGGGTCATGCTCTAAATTACTTGCAAAGGAACTGTAAAGACCCTGATGTAATTTATTGAGCAATAAAACCCATTAGAGGTAACATGAACCGGTAATTCTGAAATGGGAGTGCAGAAGAGGTTGTGCTTCATCAGTGAAATGTAGGTAAATGTCTTACAAAAAAAAACCCAAAATGTGAATAGTGTCTATTTTTTACTGGGGGGAAAGAAGGGAAGAAAATGTGGTCTGAAGAGGAACAGGGTATTTTGGTGCATTATGGAAAGGCCTCATAAAATCCTCAGCAGGTGGAAGCAGTAATGGGCTTAATACACCTGTGGGAGGTGAGGCAGGCTTGGGATCCTTTTGTGGTGGAAATGAGGAGCTGGATGGGAATCAGAATCCTAAACCTTGGCAATTGAGGATGCTCACACAGGTTAATACAGCCTGTGGTGGAACTCGAGTGTTTCATGAGCCTTTTTACAAATCACCAGCGTAATGAGACAAACTTTTCTGATTTTTCTGTTTTTCTTTCCAGGATTTTTGCTCTTCAAAGACTATTGCATGAATGAGATCGATGAAGCTGTGCCTCAGCTGAAGTTCTATGAAGAGGTGAGTGCTGGTGATGGAGGTTTTGGGGATATGCAGGGGGGAGGCTGAGGGAGGCTCTCCTGCTCCATCAGGGAATGCTGAGAGGGAAGGAGAGGATCCATGATGTGAAGCAGCGTGTACTTGTAGAAAAGGATCTAGGATGAAGTTCCAGAAACCCTTTCCCCAGCAGGAAAGAGAGCAGGGTAGAGCTGGGGGGGTTGTGGAAGGATGTGGTGTGGGAGCTGCTCAGATGTTTCAGGAGCTGCTGTGGCAGGGCTGCAGAGGGGACACGAGAGGTGGCTTTGGATGGATGAGTTGTGTCCCTTGTCAGGAGATAGCCAGTGAAGGAGCTGACAGGCACTGAGCAGGGCATGTCCCAAAGGACCAGTAATTCCAGGGGATGCCCTGGCCCTCTCCAGCTTCTGCTGCTGCACAGTCTGAGCTCCCTGGCTCCATTCATTCATTCCCTGCTACATTTGTGACACTGAACAAAACCAAAGCCCCAGTGAATCCTCTCCCAAGTGCTGATTTCAGGGCAGACATGCCCATGCCTGATGCTCAGGGTTCATTAGAGCTGGGATAGCCTTGGCTGCCTCACTCTTGAGCTGAGTATTTAACTCTTTTCTTGCTATCAGCACAAACAACTGGTACCAATTTGGAGATCAGTCCTCAGCAAGACTCCATCTCCCCCAGATCAGATACCTGCTGTCAATAAAAAATCTTTTTCTATCATTTTCATCTCTTTATACACTGAAGATATCACTGTCATAAGTAATCCGAAAGGGCCTGTTGTACCAGATTATTTAGCAAGATATTTTTGGCTGCCTCTTTATCTCTGAAACAATTCAAAATTGTATTTTTAGGTTATTAGCAAAGTGTTGCCTCAAAAGAATTTCAGTGCTTTGTCATGTACTTCTGGAAAAATCCCATTAAAGATATTTAAAGAGAGGTTCATTGTGTTTTCCTCTGTGACATACCGGATCCAGGAGCTTTTCCCTTTTTTTACATATTTGATTTACTTGCTGCATTTATTACACATAGAATAATCTGAGTACATTGCTACATTAAAAAGTGCTTGATGTAGAAGAGCTCTGTACTCCAGGGATTTCATATCACTGCAGCTGGAGTCACGATCAGGCATTTAACAGGATGAGTGATTCATCCCGATTGGTTTCAGAAGGAAAAGAAAAGAAATTAAAAAGAAAAAAGGGAAAAAAAGGCAAAAAAAGGCTTCTAAACACTTGAAAACAAATGCATTCTGATCCCAGTTTTTGAGGAGATTCTTTTGATCTCTGGGGAGCTCTGCTGAGATCCCTCAACAGTGGCTGGGGAGTTGGGTCCTTTAACAACCAAACATTGTAGGATAGGAGGTTGTGCTCAAATAAGACAATCAGATATCCATCAGTCTGCGTCCTGTACTGCTAATTATTTTGTGTCATTGCATTAATTAAAAATGTTTCTTGGGCAAAGACATTTTGAGTCATTTTAATTATAAATTGGTATCAAGGGGGAAGCAGCACAGATGGCAGATCGGGGTGGGACTGGTGCCTTTATCATGTCAGCAAACAAGAGGAGTACAGCTAGAAAGATACTGAGTTTAATTAATGTTCCACCTCCAGAGGTAAGTTGATTCCAGTTTGTCTCTTGACAATTGAACTCAATGATCTTGGAGGGTTTTTCCCAACCTAAGCAGTCCTGGGATTCAGTGGCACAGAGCAGATCTGCTCACTGCCAGGTATCTGGATCCAAGCACTTCACAGGCTGATGCTGGGAAGGTTCAGGAAGTCAGAGCTGAGTCTTTCCCCTAAAGATCTTGTATTTATTTATTTATTTATTTATTTATTTATTTATTTTACAATTTGCCACTCCTGGAACAACTCTTTCCCTAAATATGCTCCAGAGGACCCTTGGTCTTGGTAAATTTTTTGTTCTGGTTGTCAGGTTTTGTTGTGTAAATGAACTTTCTGGAGTTGCTGGAACACGCTGATGTCCTACAGCACACCTGAAGAAACTTGATGTATTTTGTAAAACTGTCTTTCAGCCACCTTTAGGGTACAAATCCACAGTGTAGCTGAGCTATGTGAATGTTTTGAAATGTGCTTTCTATTCTTTCTTGGACATCTGTACATGATGTGCTGTGGTCAGGGAATCTGGGAATTTTTGGGTTGGAAGAGCCCTCTCAGCCCATTGAGTCCCACTGTTCACTCAGCATTGCCAAGGCCACCACTGTGCACGTCCCCAAGTGCCACAACCTTTTAAAACCCCTGCAGGGATAGGGACTCCACCAGTGCCCTGGGCAGCTGTGCCGGGGCTGAAAAATTCCAGTATTAAAGGGGAATCCCAGCTGTAAATGTGCTGGTGCAGGAGATTTTTCATCAATAAAGAAAACAATAAAAGAGCACTTCAGCCAAAGTCTTGTTTTGACCCAATGAGTGAGAAAGCACAAGAAGATGTGTGGTGTGTGCTTGCCCTTGTGTGCAGATCAAGGAGTACGAGAAGCTGGACTCGGAGGAGGAGCGGCTGTCGCGGAGCCGCCAGATCTATGACACCTACATCATGAAGGAGCTGCTCTCCTGTTCCCACGTGGGTATCCTGCCCTTTTCCACCTGCCTGGCAGCAGGAAAATCTGCTGTTCCATCCACTGGATTCCCTTTGAAATCTAGGATCTGGGTTTGGGTTGCTTTTTTTTTTTAAATTTTTTTTTTTTTTGAGGTGTAAGCGTTGGTAGCGTGCTGCAATTTTTATTAAACTTAATGGCACTCAAAGGAATTATCAGAAGGTTTTTCTGGTTTATGTTTCTTTAGACTTAACATTTGTTTTTAAAAGGATGAAATAAATGTGTGTATAGAGATGTGGCCTAAGTCACTGAAAGGACACATTTCCTCCAGCTGAAGTTTGGGCCCATTGATCTGTTCTTAACAGTTTCACATGTTCTCATTTGAAAGAGGGATTTGCAGGGTGTTGTACCCTAGGTGGAGGATTTTATGTTTTCTTTTTTCTCCCAAAATGCATTATTTTATTAGTGGAAAGTCCATGTCTGCTTCTGGCTCTGGAGGTGTGCTTGTAAATGGGATTTTTCATGGGTTTCTTAAAGGAGGATCATCACCCCCTTTGATTTTTACCTTCCTCCTCCTCCTCATCTTCCCTCTCCTGCCTTTCTGCTTTGGAATAATCCTGTTACTGGATCTTTCTGCACGTTTCACACAATATTCACTCTAATATACCTGTGGGAGGCCCTATTGATTTCCCTTGGGGTTGGTGTTTCCATGTGGGGAAAAGAACAGCAATGCTGTGACCTGAAATGAAACTCCTGACAGTTCCAACTGTTTAAAATCTTCCTTTTTCTTTTTCAAAAGCCTTTCTCAAAACAAGCTGTAGATCATGTACAAACACATTTAGCCAAGAAACAAGTGCCAGCCAGCCTTTTCCAGGTGAGCTTTCACAGTCTGAACATTCAGCTTCTCTGACAGAAAGTGACTTTTTAGATGTTATTTAAAGAGACAGAATAAATGGGACTGGTGCATATTCTGTGGTGTAAGTGGGATTGAAATGCTTTTCCAAGTCAAAATTACAATTTACTCTTCTTATCTATAATATTTTCAAGCACATTTAGAAAAGCAAACTATACCTTGGTGTGTGAACAGAAGAGTTTTTATAGTTGTGTAATTTTAAGCCATTAAATGATTTAGAGTAAATCACTTTCCATCAGGAAGATGCTCATCCTGTCAGGGTGAGCTGAGCTGCAATAGTGGAGAAATTGTCTTATCCATCGTGGGGGTGTTTGTAAGCCTAAGTGTCTTTTATCTAAATCTGATGTATTTTTATATGCTGAAAAAATGTGGAGGTTGCCCTTGCCTGGTGTCTCTTGTGCTCCTGAGCTGTTCTGGCTATTGCCATGAGCTGGGAAGTGGTGATTGCAGTGCTGGGTGGGGCCATCACACACCCAGGGAGGGATTTCCCTGGAAAAAGTCTCCTGTGATTTCAAGGTGCTGATCTCTCAGCAAGGACAGAGAGGAAAGAAGCACCACAAAGATGAGGGAGCAGCTCTGGGAAATTTGGATTCCACAGGAGTGACAATTTATTGTTTAAATACATTTGAAAGAAGAACCTTTTTGCCCTACAGCCCTTAAGGTTTTCTAGCTCATGAAAATATTTTGTGTTTGACTTCAGGTACCTGCTCAGATTCCAAAAGCCAAATAAAGCTAAAATGAGGTTTCTTAAGGACAACCCAGGAGCTGTGTGGGGCCAGTGAGAGTTTTGTGTAATGGATGGGATTGAAAAAAGCAGTTTATTGTCTGCTTAAATACTAATTGTGTTTCCTCACCCTTTTTAGCCATATATAGAAGAAATTTGTGATAGTCTCCGAGGAAAAATATTTCAAAAATTTATGGAAAGGTATGAACATGGATTATTACCTGAATTACCTGCCTAATGTAGTGGGAAGCCAGGTCCTTTCAGTACTGCTGTAAATAAGGCTAAAAATATGTATTAATGCATGATTAATCAAATGGAGTTTACCAGCAAGCTTTGTAAATACCCAGCTGTGTGGGATATCCTGATCAGTGTCAGCATGTGGGAGTGGAACAGCTGGAAAGCTGAGGGATTTCTCAGTCACAGCAGGGAGAGGTTGGAGTTTGGGCTGTGAAAAGGCAGAATTGGGATTTTGGGGAATATTCTGTGGGTGCCCATCTCTGGTGTGGGACTGGGAAACCCAGTCCTGGTGGTTTGGGGCTGGGCCCCTCGAAATGAAGGTGCAATAAAGAATTGAAGGTACAAGTCTGGCTCAGCAGAGCAGCCCTTTCCTCCTCTGGAAAGCTCACCCAGGAACACCCAAATCCATTTTCTAAGCTGGTTTGGTGCCATTCTGTGATAATTATAAAAATGCCTCCATAAAGCTATTATTTCTTACTTTAAAAATAAATACTTAATTATTCATGTAGGAATAAGCAACTATTTTATTATTTTTTTCCCAAAGCCTGTGGTATTGCTGATGTCTTCCCTATTTTAAGATAAAATGAGTTTAAAATGTTCCTTGGAGTATATGGAGGTTCATTAACATAAATCAAGCTGCCTGTGTTTTCTTATAATTATCTTTCTCTTGATGTAATTTAAATGTTTGTTAGTTCCAAATGTAGTTGTTTAAAAATTGAAAACCAGATTTGAATGGTTGTAAACCATGCAGGAGAGATGTGGGGACACACTGAGCACTTCCAGGGATAAGGTTATCTGCTCTCTCTCTCCCCCCCAAGGATGTAGAACAAGGAGTGTGCTCTGCCTAGGAATTGTTTTTCTTGGTGGGGGTAAGATTACAGTTGGTGAAAGGAAGGCTGTCATTTATTAAATACCACCCCACGCCCTAGCTCAGACTAGATTTTAAATATCAGAGTCTTGACATTTCCTGTAATACTCTACACAATAGTCTCAGACAACTTTTTTTTTTTTTTTTTTCTTTTGCAGTGACAAGTTTACTAGATTTTGTCAATGGAAAAATGTAGAGCTAAATATTCATGTAAGTACTTACAAGTATATTTATCTTGTCAGAGGCTGATACAGGAAAGAGAATGTTCAGTTTTGAATCCTGCTCTGCAAAGGCCTCATTAAGGAGGGTGGTGGATGTCATTGCTCTGCTATTCTTAGGCACAGCCCTGATGATTCCTGTCTGGACGTCCCCTCTGCCTTCCTCAGTTAATAGAATTTTGATTTTTTTAATGGCTGAAGAGCTGAACTGCCAGAATTGCTGCTGTTTATCAACCCCAATCCCTGTCCATCTCCCTTTCCCACTCCAGTCCTGCTGTGATCCCAGCACCCTCTGAGCCCCTTCCCTTGGCCTCTGCTTTTGTCCCTCTGCACTTCTGTGTGACAACTTGGGCTGCAAAAATACCCCTGAATGAGACTGGCACTTTTTGGGAACAACAGCCTCATTCCCCTTGTTGCTACTTCTCACTGTTGTGCTTCCAAGTACATGGAAATATCAACAATAAGGGGCTCCTTTTCCAACAAATGAATTACAGTTGAGGATCTCTACACATTCATGGATCATTTAGATGTTTTCACAGTAAGTTTTTTTTAATGCTGGAAAAATGAAGGTTTTGTTTTGTTGTTTCTGTTCCCATTTGCAGCTGACCATGAATGATTTTAGTGTACATAGAATAATAGGAAGAGGGGGATTTGGTGAAGTGTACGGCTGCAGAAAAGCAGACACTGGAAAAATGTGAGTATCACACACTCTATGGCAGAGGTGATTGTAAACTCTGGACTAGTGAGGAAATCCTTCCAATCATTTCTTAGGAAATCACTGTCACATTGCTGTAAAGTTCTTTGTAATGAAGTTTTATCCCCAGAGGTTCTGATTCCTGGCTCACTGCAGGCTCAGTTTGCTCTTGGATCCTGTTCCATGCCATGCAGGGGCTCAGTCTCACACAGCTCCTGGGCACATGGAAATGTCCTGTCAAAACCAGTGCAAAATGCACCTTTGTTAAAATCAGGTGTGCTCCAGTTCCCAATATCAGAGGCTGCCAGGGCAGAGGGATGTCCCTGTGGAGCCCATGGTGGCTGCTCAGGTGTCACCTGCTCCAGGTGGAGCTGGAGGTGCTGCAGGAGCCTGTCCCCAGTGCTGGGCAGTCAAGGCTGTGCCAGAGCCCATTCCCAGCCTGCTGTTCCCAGTCTGGGGAGTTGCATCAGTGCCTGCTGCCTGTGTGGTGAAAGCAGTGATCCCTGCTGCCATTTGGAAGAGGGTATCCCACTTGTGCTTCCCAGAGCTCTCTGTGGGGTCAGCCCTGGGTGGTTTTTTATTCTTTTTGTGATCTTAGCATTCACACACCTCCCTTGATCATCAGATCTCCATTTCTAGGCATCACTGTCCCATTGTGCTCTGATCTGAACACCTGGACATGGATTTAACCAGTTGTTCTCAATATCAATCCATTTCTTTATTTACACCCCACCCTTTCATCTTGCTTTTTTCCTAACAATTTTAGTCCACAGCCAATCCTTAAAACATTTCCCTCCCAAGTGAGCAGGGCATGTGTGAGGTGCCCTGTGTCTGGTTCCTGCTGGCTCCTCTGGCACCTGTGTGTGCCTGACATCCTTGATAATAATAAACTTCTGACTCTTAACAAGTGGAAGTCATCTTAATTTTACTATTATTATATTCAGTATTTCTGCAGTGACTTCAAGTATTTATATTAATACTCTTACTAACAACACTGGCTTTATTCTTGCTTTGGTACTTTTTGTCCATGTACAATTCATTCATTTGTCCATGTACAAAAATAAACATTTTATTTAGCTTGAGGCACGCTCAGCAGGCAGTTCTCAGAGTCCCAGCCATCTCCATGTCTGAGTAGAGCTCTGGCAGGAGATGGATAAACCCTTGGGAAGTGAGAAGGACAGGGAAAAGCAAAGCAGAGAGGACAGGTTTTTATCAGATATAAATAGAGCAAAGGGAAGCAAAACACGGGAAAACCAACCTTCTTTTTCAAATTTGAAGCAAAACTGAAGGTGAGGTTCAGCTTCTGGGTAGAGGTTTGGTTTAGCTCTTTCTTGATCCAAAGCTGTGTGCCCATCCCTAAGGCAGATCCCATCCCCTCTAGAGGCTGCCTGTGCTGCACTAAGAGCCTCAAGGAGCGTGGGAAGCCTCCCCTCCCTGCCAGGTAACAGCAGCAGTGTTCACTGAGCACTCACACACCTGAGCCTGCTGCCAACCACCCCTGCAAGCACCTCTAGAGAGGGGCCAGAAACTGCATGCAGCATTCCAGGGAGAGGGACAGGCTTTTGGGATAGGTTCCCAGAGGAGCTGGGCCTGCCCCTGGATCCCTGGAAATGTCCAACATTTACAGGTTGGACAGGGCTTGGAGCAACCTGGGATAGTGGAAGGTGTCCCTGCCCATAAATTTAAGATCCCTTCCCACCCAAACCATTCTGTGATTTCCATCAGCCTTGAACATCCCCAGTTCCATTCTGCAGTCAGGGCAGGGTCAGGGGTTATTTTTACTCACCTTTCACAGACTCCTCAGCAGGAGCACATGAATATGTTCCCAGTCTGGAAAGTTAAAATTCCCCCTCACTCCCCCGCTCCCAACACATTGCTGTCAGGAATGACGTGGCTGCTTTGGGGAGCTGGAGCCAAGGTGAGGCCCCAGGGCTGGATGGGGATTGGCATTGAAGCACTGCTGTAATGTGGTGATTTCCTAAAAATCCATAGGTGCCCCTGTCTAGGAGTGTTCTGTGGAGGAACACACATGTCCTTCTCACTGATGTCTATTAATGAACTCACCCAATGTCTTGGAAAAATATCCAGCCTGTATCATATCCTCCTGTGGTTGGTGGTTGTTAGGGTAACATCCTTTGTGAGCAAAATTTTATTAATTTGTGTAGCACAGATGGTAGAAGACTAAAAAAGCTTTCTTGTGTGTATCTGACTTTTTTTCTGAGTAGAAAGAAAATTAAGGAAAAAAAAAAAACATGTAAAACTCAGCTTGTGTTCAAGGTATTACTTTCTTAGTAGAGCTGAAACTGTTGGAATTAAATGGAACCATAGCAGAGTTTCTGTTATTTAATTCCTGTGGCAGATCCTTGCTTGTAGATCTGAGAAAATGAATATATGTTGTGTAATTCCTATCTCACTGTGATGGTTTGGACATGGAATTATTTGTTAAAGCACATTTCTCTATCAAGAGGCTTCTGCTGGAGATCTGTTAATTCTGGGAGATTTTTGGAGGTTTTGTGTTTAGGATGAAATGATGTTTTTAGTCCTGGGTTTAAGTCTTTCAAGAGCTTGCTTACAGCTCCTGTAAATGTGCATGGCCTGACTGCCAGTGAATAGTCCTAGAAGAGATAAAAGAGATTTTGGGTACTTTTTCTGAATGGTTGTTTTTTTTTTTTTCCAGGTATGCAATGAAGTGTTTAGATAAGAAAAGAATCAAGATGAAGCAAGGAGAAACATTAGCCTTAAATGAAAGAATTATGCTGTCTCTTGTCAGTACAGGAGTAAGTATCACTATGTTATTCTTTCTTCTATATAATGTAAAAGCTGTTACATATAATGCATATTCCATCAATTCCCTTGTGTGACATGCAAAAATTAACCCCCACTGGAGCCTCCCCCTGATTCTTGCAACGTGTCTGAAATGAGAAGGGAAAACCAAACTTGTTTGATCAGTTTGGGTCCTACAGAATGAGCATCTTTGCTGCAGAGGCTTGAGGGGGTGCCCATTTCTGAGGTAATTCATCCTCCCACTTTCCTGACTTTTTAAATATCCTTTTTAAACTATTTTTGTTTGAAACTTTTCCAAAACATGATTCTGTCTTGTAAAAAAAAGATTCCTTTTTTTGCTATGGTTAAATAGTAGTTCTGTGGAATCTGAAGTGCTCCTGCAGACAAAACTCCAGTTCATCCCCCCTTTCCTTTTACTTGAATATTCAGTTTTTCCCTTTTTGTTTTTGATGTACTTCAGCTGATTCAAGATGTACCAAGCCAGTCTGCCCATTTATTCTATTTCTAAATTGGATTAAAATTAGATTAACCAAAATCTGAAGTTGAAACCCTCACTGGTGTGCAAAAAGCCAGCACCTGCCTGGTGTTGGCTCCCCAGCCCTGGGGCTGCTGGATGGTGGCTCAGGTGTGTTGGGCTCAGAGAAATTCCAGGATTGGAGATTGGAGGTGGCTGTGCCTTTTTTTTTTTTTTTTTTCTTCAGTAGCACCATGGTTACCATGGCTACAGGTGATGCTGGCAGGAAGGTTTACTTCCCTCACCTTGTGGTGCATGAATTAAACACTGGGTGTGGGAACACAGCCCCTGTTCCCAGCAGACACAGCAGGGGTGAGGAGGATGAGGAGGATGAGGAGGGATGAGGAGGATGAGGAGGAATCCTGTGTGGTTTAGTTCCAGGCTCACAGCAGGATTCCCTGCAGGGCACAGAGCAAACAGTGAGCTTTGTCCTGAGGCACCAGGGCTGTGTCCCCAGAGATCAGAGGATCTTTTCTGTGGGACAGACCTTGAAGATCCTCGGGTCCAGGCATTACCCAGCACTGCCACAGCTCCAGGGAGAGCTGAGAGCCCCTCCCAGTGCCTAAAGGGGCTCCAGGAGAGCTGGAGAACTTGGGATAAGAGGGATTGATCCCACTGCCAGAGGGCTGGGTTAGATGGGATATTAGGAAGGAATTCTTCCCTGTGGAGATGGGAGGACTCTGGCATGGGGCTGTCCCATCTCTGCAAGTGTCCAAGGCCAGGCTGGACAGGGCTTGGGGCAGTCTGGGACAATGGAAGGTGTCTCTGCCCATGGCAAGGGATGGAACTGGATGAACTTGAAGGTCCCTTCCAAGCCAAACCATTCTGGGATCTGTGATTTATCCCTTCAGACTTTTTAATCAAGTTATCTGTTTTCACCAGAGAGAAGTTGTGGTTTGTCCATGTGTGTCAGGATTCCTGAAAACCAGTGGGGAGTAGGTCTGTAATAGAGAATAGACAAGAAATCAAGGAAAATGAGTAATAATTTTCCCATTAACTTTAATGTGTGATTCTGTGGCTCCAGCACTGAACGTGAGTTTGCATGTCTAGAGATTCAATGAGAAAATAGTTCAGGAGCTCCTGGTGGAGGCAGTTCTCTCATAGGCCAGCACACAGTGAGGCTTTGAGCAGGGGGAGCATCAGGAGGAACCATTTGTTTCTTTTGTTAAGGATTATCAGCTCATTAGAGTGACATTTCTTTCAGATTCTCAGAAATCTGAAGAACTTTGAAGAGAGGTTTTGTACAAAGTGCTGCTCATTCAGGTCAGGTTCACCTGGGCAGGAGAGGCTGGAGCACTTGGAATATGCAGAATGAGATAGGTTTGAAGGTGGTGGAATAAGAGAATTCCTTCCATCCCTGAATAGAAGCTGGGAGGCTGCAGTGGCATGTGCTGTGCCCAGGGACAAAATGGAACTGGGAAGTCCATCACAGTGCAATTAGTCATTTAATTGGGAATCCAGATGTCTCTGCAAAATGCA
Source organism: Muscicapa striata striata (assembly GCA_030060385.1). Lineage (NCBI taxonomy): Eukaryota > Metazoa > Chordata > Aves > Passeriformes > Muscicapidae > Muscicapa > Muscicapa striata. The sequence continues at coordinate 2,502,127 of JAREIS010000163.1, forward strand.
TAATAACAGCTGTGCAGATGACACAGCTGGTTGTGTAATCAGTCCTGTTAATCCACCTCGAGCTCTGGCATCCCTGGAGCAGGGAGCTCCCATGCTGGACTCGGTCCTGGCTGCCTGATGGGAGCAGCTTTCCACATTTCCAGGGGGTTTTAGGAGTACAACAGGCATCTCTGCAGAGCATCTGGAGCCTCTTGGATGGGCCTGGTGCCTCCAAACTGGGCTCTGCAGGGCTCAGTCCCCGTTGGTGTCTTTGCTGTGTCACTGTGGTGTAACGGGGACAAACCGTCACTGAGCTTTGGGTTTCCTCTTCTGCAAGACACAGGCCCCATCTTCCCCTCCCACAGAGACCTTCAGGCTGGAAAGGCATTGTGAAATCTTTGGGAGGTCACAGAGTAGGGAAAAGATTTAATTTCTGTTAAAAGAAAAATATGTTTAATTTCTGTAGTAGCAATATTGATTTCTGTTCAAAAACTGGAACGTGGAAATCACCAAGGCAGTTTCATAAAACCAGACAGTTCCAAGGTGCCAGGGTACTTATGGAAGGAAGTGGTTATTTTATGAATCTTTTGGATCATTCCATCTGTCTGCTGCAGGACCAAGGGCTATGCAGGGCTGTGGCTCCTCTCTGTTGTGGCTCCCAGTTTTTTTCTTTCTAAAAAAAAAACCCTCAGCAGTTCAGCCTCCTTACCCAAATCTTCTTGAGATAATTTTACTGATGGCTGGGTTCAAGATTTCCTCCAAGGGATGATAAATATAATCCCAGAATATCCCAGGACACCCCAGGAGTCCCACCATGAGGGGGGAGCAGTAACCCTCTGAGATCAATAATCTGTTTTTTTTTGGAGCAGAGCAGGTATACTTGGTTGGTTTTCACGAGTTTCAATCACTGACTGACACATCTTTGAGTGACATGGCAGGACAGAGCTGCCCTCCAGTTAAAATGGGACACAGCTCTCTGTGCTCTGAACACCTTTGTCCCCTGTTTGCTGTCATTTTGTGCCCCAAAGCTGAGTGCTTGGCTTTCAGTGAAGAGTCAGAACCAAAGATTTCCTCCTAGAGCACTTTTTAATGTGCCAGTGTCTTTAAAATATCACATTTCTACTGTTTTTTTATGGTTGCTCTATTTTTTTTTTTTTCCTTCCACATGATTTATTGCCACAAATTTGACTTCAGCAGCTCTCTGGACTCAATCCAAGATTGTTTGGATGTAAGGAACTCCTTCCAAACTGGTCTTAATTCACACATTAATGTCATAATGTTGCTTATTTTCATCAGAGCAGAAACTTGACTGCAATGAAGAATTGCTCTCCTGGGAAATTGGTTTTATTGCTTTATGTGTCCTTTAAAAAATAACTGTAGGGTGTTTTGGGTTTTTTTTTATGCTGTAGAATACTCTTTTGCTGTGTTTTTTGTGTCAGGAAAATACTGCAGTACAGCTTTTCTCTCTGTTAAGCAGAGAGAGGGTAGTGATGAAATTAGGAATGCTTGCACAAAAATGAGTTATGCATCACATTTACACTTCCAGATAACTTTTATTTTTAAAATCCATAAAAATATAAGCAAGCTCTGTTCTGGTGTAGAGAAACCTTTTTATTTGTCTATGTGTGGTGTTTAAATTCTACCACTAAATCCTTCTGGGTAATTAGATTGCTCTGAAATTTTAGGAGCCCTGCTTGGGGACACTTCTGAATTACCCAGTCGATGCAGGAAATTAAGTTAATAATTCTGCTAAAGCTGCTGTTGTGAAGTTAAGTGGCAGCTACAATAGTCCCCAACACAGAGTTCATAACCAGAGGTGGTATCTTGTATTAGACACCACATCAGGCTCCTTATTTTTAGGGCCATTTAGGAATTTGGATTTTTTTTCCTGGGTGCTGTTCATGTGTTTCACACCCATCCCTGCCCTTTGCAGGGAGCCTTTGGGGTGAGCAAAACATAAAAGTGCAGTTGAGTTAGAGCAGGGCAGGGTTGGTTTGGGATCCCTGGGGTTACAGCCAGCTCTAGAAACCTTTTTTATATTCCAACCTCATGGAAGGATGAAGGGGCTCTGAAGTGTCCCTGTCCCTCCCTTTCCTCTCTCCCTTGCTGCCCAAGGCCACTGTGTTTTGCTGTTTCTAAATTGGGAAGGGAGCAAGTTCCTGTCAGAGATTCCCAGAGCTTTCCCTTGTCCATCCTGCAGCGCCAGGCACGATGTTGGAGTCACTCAGCTTCCTGCAGGGTGTCCTGGGCTCTTCTGGGATCATCTCCCTGCCATCAGGTGTGGAATGGGGCAGCCCAGCCTGGCCTGGAGCACAGCCATTCCCAAAGGGATCACTGCACACTCACACACAGCCCTGCTTTTGTACCACAGCCTCCCACCAAGGTGTCCCTGCCTGTGGCAGGGGCTTGGAGCTAGATGAACTTTAAGGTCCCTCCCAACCCAAACCATTCCATGATTCCATCCCATATGGAAGTTGATGAGGTGACAGCCACCCCCCAAGAGCCTCCTGGCTTGCATCAGCAGGAATGTGGCCAGCAGGACCAAAAAAGGTTTATTCTTCATGGAGAGGATTCTCCAGCCCTGGCACAGCTGCACAGGCCATTGGTGGAGTCACATCCCAGGAAGGATTTAACAAATGTGTAGATGTGGCACTCGGGGACTTGGGTTAGTGGTGGCCTTGGCAGTGCTGGGGGATGGACTCAGTGATCTCAGAGGGCTTCTCCAAACACAGCAATTCCATAATTATGAATTAGCCCTTGCATCCAGCACAGGCCCAGTGCAGAGGAAGGTCTGCCAGCTGCTGCCATGGGGTTTGGGATGTGTGTCATGGAGGTACCAGTGCATGAGCAGACCTTGGGGACAAAGATGTGTTATTCCAGTGGCTGCTTTGTCTTAAACATTGAGGTTCTGGTGGGGTGTAACCCATCCCTGCCCTGGCTGTTCTGCTCTGACTTCCTAAACCTGCTCCCTCAGCCCTTGTGTTGTGGGTTTTGCAACATCTGGATGTTGCTGTAGCTGCTTCCTGAACATCCAGAATCCCAACTCCTGCCTGGAGTGTTCACATTCCTTTAATCCTCTGTTGAAATGCTGCTGGAGGGCCAAACACCTTCACCAAACACTGTCACCTGGGCAGGGCCCTTACAGGGGGACAGTGGCTACCAGTGTAGCTGCATTTCAGGAGTGAGGAGAGAACTTGGGAATACTGGCAAACAGCACAGGAAAAATACCAGATGTATTTTTAGGTTTCCTAAGTCACACTTTGCTTTTTGCCCGAGGTGAACCTCTTTGCTCTTCCCTTGCAGGACTGTCCTTTTATAGTCTGTATGACCTATGCCTTCCACACCCCTGACAAGCTCTGCTTCATTCTGGACCTCATGAATGGTAAGCAAGACTTGTTCAGATGATGGTGATGTTACAGAAATTCTGGCAGCAGGATTGCTGAGATGGTTGGTTCCTCAAGGCTGGGCTGCTCTGTGAGCTGATTTATTCAGCTCTCCACAAACCAATGTGTGGTACAGCCTTTGCTTGTGTGGAAATCCTTTGCTGGATTAGTCACTGAATGCAAATGTTTATGAAATAAATGCATTTTAAAATGGAGTTTCAGGCTGATCAAATCTCTGTATGAACTTTCTCAGCTCTTTTGTCACCACACAGACTTGCAGAGGGTGAGGCTGTGTGCTCCACAGGTGATAAGAACCTACAAAAGCTGTACTGTTCCCCCACAGTGTCACCCTCTCTGCCTGCAGGGTAAGATTTTGCTTAATTACATCTCAATTCTCATTTCAGGAGGAGATTTGCACTACCACCTCTCCCAGCACGGAGTGTTTTCTGAAAAAGAAATGAGGTTTTATGCTACTGAAATCATCCTGGGGCTAGAGCACATGCACAATCGCTTCGTGGTGTACAGAGACCTGAAGGTAATGGTTGGTGGGTGCCTGCATCCACACAGACTCTCAGATAACTTCCATGGATTACCTTTCCTGAAACCTCTCTTTGGCAGGATTATTTCTTTATCTGCCTGATTTTTGTAATGAGTTTTCAAAGTCGTTCTAATCTGTGCCATTATCCAGTTTAACCAGCCTGGGAGAGGCTTCCTGGGGGTCACAGTAAATCCTGTGAAGTGTTGCTTATCTCCCTGCTGGGAGTAATTTAGAGGATATTCTGTATTTCTGGAAGAGGACTTTGTGTGTGTGGGATGGGGGACAGCAGCACAAGAGATGCTGGGGGGTTTCACTGACAGTTGGGAAATGGAGGACAGCTCCCAGAGAAGAGTCCTGGACCAAGTGATAGCACAAGAGGATGAAAGTCTGCCCAGAGACTGAGAATGAAAGGTGTAAGAGCCACACACAGACCCTGCTGTGAAGAAATCAAAAGCAACTTGAGGCCAGAATGGATTATTCATTATTACCTGCTTTGTGTTTTAAACCTTGCCTTGCCCTTCTATTATTCAGTATTTCATAACCTGTGGAGTTGATGGTAGTGCTCTCTGAGAACATAGATTTTTATCTGGAAAGTGCCTGGTATATTGATGTTAAATAAAAGTAGGCAGTTACCAATTACCAGAGAGTATTGATATTTGAGTTGCTGTGCTGTGAGAATTTGCAGATATCAGCTGGGGAATACCAAACTCACCTCCCTGTGTTGGTTTCCAGCCTGCAAATATCCTGCTGGATGAACATGGGCACGTGAGGATATCAGACCTTGGGCTGGCTTGTGACTTTTCCAAAAAGAAGCCACATGCCAGTGTGTAAGTATAATATCTGGGAGCTTTGCTGCACATACAGGTACTGCTAAATGCATCCTGAATTTGTCTGTATAACTTCACTTTGCCTGAAGGGGAGGAATGACACTTCTGTGGCCCAGGCTTGCTGAGCTGGAGGCTCTAATGAGGTTTTTTGGGCTCCTCTCCCTGTTTTCCTGCACAGTTGTAGCAGCTGATGTGTAGGCATGGCTGGGAGATGACACATTATTTTGGGATGATTCACTGCTCAGAGAAGAACCTGACTGAGTTAAAGTACCAGATTGCTTTAATTGTCCCAACCTGGTAATTAAATATTCCCAAACGGACTAAAATCCTGGATTTATTGTGTCTTTCTCTTTCTGGATCTTCATGGAACTAGAGGCAAATTATGTTCCTTTCTGCCTCTTGCCATCAGGGTTTAACTAGGATCTGAATTCCTGGAGTTGTGTGTGGATTCCCATCTTACTTGGCATGTTTTTTTCTTAGGTCCTCAATTGCCCTGATTTAGTCTCAGAATTTATTCAAAAATGGAAACTCCAGCCTGTCACACCTTAAGCAATTTCCAGTTCAGTAGCTCCTTGAAAAAAGTCCATATTTTGAGTATGTCAAGGGTAAAAGCAATACCTGGTGGCTTCTAGAGGTGCCCAGGGTGAGTTCAGGAGTGTCCTGTGCTCACACAGGTGACACGTGAAACAAAATTAAATAGTTAAAATTAATTCTTTCCAATCTGGGCTATCTTATTGAGAGAGTATTGATTTTTAGTGATTTTTTTCCTAGTGATAATGTTGAATGTAATGAGTGTTTTGTGCTGTTGTGCTCTGCAGAGGAACCCATGGGTACATGGCCCCCGAGGTGCTGCAGAAGGGCACAGCCTATGACAGCAGTGCTGACTGGTTCTCCCTGGGCTGCATGCTCTTCAAGCTGCTGAGGGGGTGAGTGGGGCTCCTGCCTTGCCTTTGGGAGCCTGGGGGCCTCTGTGGGTGTCCCTTGGAATAGCAGGACATGGTGTGTCACAGATTGAAGTGATCCCTCAGTGCTGACCCGTGTCCCCATGTGTGACAAACCCAGCCTGTTTCTTTCAAACCAAACCAAACCTAAGCCCTGCATCCTGGACTAGCTACAGGTGTGGGACATGAGGAAGGCAGGTCCTCTATGTGCTCTTTGAACTGCTGCTGACAGCAGTTTGCTCCTCTCTTGGCAGCTGGTAGTGTTTTAAATGCTGTGATTTGCTCCTTGGAGTGCTTTAAGCAGCTCTTTTAAATAGTGGAATTCGTGTTAGGCTGAGACCTGGTGGTGTGGAGAAGCTCTTGGCTGCCCTGGTCCCTTTTTGTGTTCTCAGCCTTCCCTCCTGCAGGGTTTGGGCCAGGTACAAAGTGTGGATCCTTCCATTTGCAGAATCTGGCCTGTTACCTTATCAGTGTCCAAAGGTACATGATAATTACAGCTCTGTCAGCAATGACCTGCTCATTAAACTAACGTGTCTCGAATTGATTAATGCCATGGGATTTATCTGAGCAGTCAACAAGCCCTGATGGGCAAGTGCTTGTTGAAAATGGCATCCTCACTGTTAATGGCAAACCAGAAGGAATCTGAGGCTTTTCACAGTGCTTCTCTTGTAAAGATTGATCATTAGGTCATCCTGTGTCCTCACACATAATTAATTATGAGCTTTTATCTCCATCCAGACACTGTACAAAGGAAGGTCAGTGTGTGACTTGTGAATTGAACTCCAGAGCTGTATCAATTTAACATTAATTGTGCACAAAGCAGACTGTGTAAGGGTGCAAATAAAGAAATAAGTGGTGTTTAAATTGCCAGTCTTTTTGCCGTGATTCTGCCTGGCAGAGATGTTCAGGGTGGTATCAGTGCTCAGCCAGAAGCCAGAGCATTATTCACAGTGAACTCTCGTTCCTCATCTGTTCTGAAGCCAATTAAACACATCCCAAAACAAGGGCTGGGCACATGGTGCCATTTCTTGGTATTTGGTAAATTTAGTCTGGCACAGAATCTGCCCGTAAGTCGCCAGTGAATCATTTTCTTCCCTGATCTACTCAGAGCCTCCTTGTCAGAGTACATGAGGCTGTGTGGGAACCATTTATTTACCTGTCATGCTAAAAAGAAAAAAAATGAAGTCCTGGTCCATCCATTGCATCCATCAGTCAGAACATTTTTGAGAATAAAAGGAAAATAACTTGGGAGTAGCAGGTCTCCAGTTGAAACATGCTGGTACACTCTGCCATGTGGTAAGCCAGAATGCTTTAGAAAAGCTAATTAATGGAATTGATAAGTGAATAACATTTTGATTGTGAAAAACATCATCCCCTCAAGGTTTTAAAGAAAACAAGCAGGGAATATATCCTAAATGTAATCAAAATATCTCTTACTACAATGCTGCTTCTTTCTTTCATGAAGGACTATGTGATAAATCTCTAATGTGCCACAGTCTTCTATAGTTTAGAGGAAAATTCTAATTCAAACCAGATTGTAAAGTAGGAAAGGGATGAAGCTGATAATTTACAAAATACCATCAGATATCTTCCCAGTGGCTGATGCTGTGGGATCTGTGATCTCTTATCTCCCTGCTGTCCATGATGGGGAGTGGTGAGTTCAGTGTGTCATGCTCACCCTCCCTCTAGAAATCCTTGGGTTTAAATCCCTCTGGGTGATGGCTGCTTGGGCTTTCCTTGTCAGCTGCAAACTGTTCAGGTTTTTGGGAGACAGATGTCATTGATGAGGCATTTGAAGCACATCTTTAAGGCCAGATCACTGTTTAAGAATTACCCAACTTCCTACTCACCTTCCTTTGGATCAGATTGTTCTGCGGGACAGGGTTGATGAGGGGGAAGGATGGGACTAACAGGATGCTCCACACTTTCCTAGCATTACCACAGCTGAAAATACCCTGATAGGCTGTGCCTTTACATTTATTAGCATTCTTTTTTTCTTCTCTCCACAGGCACAGCCCTTTCAGGCAGCACAAAACCAAAGATAAGCACGAGATCGACCGGATGACGCTCACCGTGGTAAGGGCTGGCCCCAGTGACATCCCTGTGTTCCCTGAGCTCCCATTTCCCCTAAAACTGGAGCTGCACCCCCTGCTCTCCCAGAGAGAACATGGGAGAGCTGTTTCCAAACACCATCAGAGACAAGAGAGCAGAACACAGCGCTTCCATCACGGAATGTCTCTCTGTGTTTCCCTCCTCTGCAGAACGTGGAGCTCCCGGATTCCTTCTCTCCCGAGCTGAAGTCCTTGCTGGAAGGGCTCCTGCAGCGGGATGTGAGCAAGAGGCTTGGATGCCAAGGAAGAAGGTAGGTGTTGTCTTCTCCTTGGACCTCTGCCTTGAAAAATTTCCACTTCTCTTGTCAATGAGTGAATTCATTTCAAGTAAAAATCTGCTTCCTGTTGTGAGGATTTTAATTTTGGAAAGAGAACATTAAGAAGTGCTGCTGCATGGAATTACATTTCAGCTTCCATCGGTTTGGACATGTTTTTTTGGACAATTTCTGTCCTTAAAGCCTTCCCCTGAGTTCCCTGCAGTCATGCTTGCATTGGGTGGTGTTCCTGCTTCTCATCCCTTGGTTGTTTTTCTGGTTTTGCTTGATCTGTTTTGGCATGAAATCATATGACTTGACTCAGACATACTGATAGGGAAAATTTATTGCTTATATTGTATCTGTAATGATTGGAGCATATTACATACAAAAAAAAATTACAAACAACAATCTCAAAATCACCAAGCAAAAAGCTGTGAGTATTGCTGGTGCTGCCTGTGTCACTTGATTATTCTAAGGAAAGGAGCTTTTGTTCTGTTTCTGGACTACAAAACACTCCTTGCTTCTGCCAAGCTCACCTTGCTTGTAGCTGTTTGTGAAATTGTTATCTCCTGCTTAAAAAGCCAGTGTGAGACTGAGAAAAGGAGAGGAGTAAACAAGTGTTGAGAAACCATTGGGATGTGTGATAACAGGTAGCTGATGGTCACACCTGAGCCTGGGGCTGGCTCCAATTCCAGTGGGAGATTCAGAGGAATCTCCAAGTTTTTGTCTTGGAGCCCTCTTTGATAATGATCTGAGACTGCTTTTTCCTGGGGCATAACAAGAGTAGTTGATTATTTGCCCATAAAATTTGTATAATTTGAAATGATGTGGAGTAATCTGGTGATTTATAAGCAGTGATTGGTGAATCTGCCAAAGGATTAGTGTTTGGGATCTGACCCAGAGCATTTTTGGGATCTGACCCAGAGTAGTGTTGGGATCTGACAACAGAGGAACATTTTTTACTGTTGGAAATGATGAAGTGCCATCAGGAATTCTTCCCTGCCAGCCCTAGAGCACTGTTCCAAATGTTTCCACATGAAAATCTTCTCTCCTGTTGTTTACTGAGGAATTCTTACGTTTTTCTTGCAAAAAAGAACGTTTCCCCGATGTTCTCAAGTGATAGAAATGTGGCCTTTGAAGGCTTTGTATTCCTTGAATACACTTGCAAAGCCCCTTCATTTGTTGACTTCAGTCACTTCTGTTTTGCAGCGCACAAGAAGTAAAGGAACATCCTTTCTTCAAAGGCATTGATTGGCAGCAAGTCTATTTGCAGAAGGTAAACGATGAAGACAGTAATTTTAGCTGACTTGGTAAAGCAGTAAAAGGAAAATAAACCCAAACAGGTACTGAACAGAAAACTTGAGGGTCATAGTGCCCAGCACAAGTGCTCAATCACACAAATGCAGGGAGGGTTGTTGATGAATATTCATTACTACAGATCATCCTGATTGTTAGGAGTGAGTTACTGAATTTCCAGGGTCAAATGACTGCGTGGTTTCCTTTCCTTTGCTATGTCTAGACCGGGGAGTTTTATCCCCAGATTTTTGAAGGATCTCTGGTTAAAATAAACACCAACAATTTTGCACTGAAGTTCCAAGGGGGACACTCTGGCACAGTCAGGTGTGATCTGTGCAGAAAATACAAACGTTGTGCATGACTACAGAATGTATTAAATAATGCTCATTAATTTGTCTTTAATGATGCTGATTTTAATTTCTAGTATCCTCCCCCCTTGATTCCTCCCCGGGGAGAAGTCAATGCAGCAGATGCTTTTGATATTGGCTCCTTTGATGAAGAGGACACTAAAGGCATTAAGGTACCCAACTCTCAGTGGTGGAGGGTGGCACTGGGACTGCTGTGCTTGGCTTTTCATGTGTGTGTGGCATTCCTTTGCTTCAGGGCTCTGGATGTGCAAGGAATTCCTTCAGGCTGAGAAAATCAATCCATGCTGGTACCTTGTTTGTTGTTTCTTGCTAAGTCCTTATGTTTTCAGATTAACTGAAATCTACTTTCTTACCAAAATTTTATGTGATAAAGGAAATGTTTCAAATGGTCAGGAAACAATTGAGAAAGCCTCAGATTTTCAAGGATACCTTATGGTTTGTGTGTTTAAAAGTTGGAATTTATTTCTTGTAGCTTGGAGAAATGGAGCTAAACCTTATTTTAATAGTTGAGTGGTCAGAGAGTGCCAGGGAAAACTCTTAAAAATTACAAACTGTGTTAATAAGTTAGAAAAGTGGTAAAAAAAATTCAGGTTCTGATATTATCCAAAATGTAATGAAAATAATATAAATTATATAAAAAATGAGAAAAGTTACAGCTGCTGGTCCCTTTGGGACTCATGTGAAGGGGATGACCCCCCTGTGAATTCCTCCACTCTCTGAAGTTTCCCTGGGACTTTGAGACACCAGGGCTTGGGTCAGTGCCCTTCATTGTTTTCATTACCCATTTCTGCAGTAGAACAGGCCTCATTCTTGTTCTTACAGAAGTGAGTCAGGAGGGAAACTAATTGTTCTAAACTTTATAAGCAAAAAGCCCCATTAAGTACTCACTGAGCTTAAAAGGGAGCTCGTCTGTCAGTGTCACCTGCTGTGGTGACAGAAGTTGGCACAGGAAAGTGCAGAGAGCCCAGGATGTTCTTTATCCCAGAAAATTCCACATCTTCAGCATCAATGTTAGCCTGGCAGGATTCCAGTCTCCTGTAATTCTGCAGTGCCAGAACTCAGAGGAACATTTTGCGAGGAGGAACCAGGCGATGCTTTTATTTCTCGAGGGGATCAGATATTGTCAATAACATGATTTAGTGAGAAATGCTGTCATGGAGTGTGAATCCCCAGCAGGTCAGTGCTGTCTCATCTGCAGTTTGATCTCAGAATCTCATAGCTCAGGCTGCCCATGGGATAAATTTACCCTTGAGGGTGAGTCAGGGAGGGGTAGCACAGCTCCCCTGGGTGTCACAGGTGTCCAGAGGGGACAGGAGGTGCCAGGGGCCCTCTCTGCCCTGAGCACCACCCTTGCTCTCCTCCCTGGTCCCTGGGATTGTATTTACCCTGCAGAGTGGCCCCAAGAAGGGCATGTTTGGGGTTAGGAGGGGGAAGCCAGCAGGGAATGCCTGTGGCTGTTCCCCCTTGCTCACAGGGAGTCTCTGCAATTGCAGAGAGACTTTCTGGGTGTGTATTTTCCTGCTGGGACATGGCATGGATCTCTGAAAAGGAGGAGAATATCTATTCCAGGAGTGTCTGGCCTGACTGCAGGAGGAGAATTAAGCTGCTCCTGCAGCTCCACACAGCTTTAAACCCCTCCAGGGATGGGCACTCCACCACTGCCCTGCTCAGTGCTGGACAACCCTTTTGGTGAAGGAATTGGTTCCTAATTGTCTTCAGTGCAATTCAATTTAAGTACTCAAAGGATTAGTGGAGAAAAGAATCCTTATACCAGTAAAATTGAGATCTGCAGCACATGCTGATGAATTCTGAAGATTAATTATTAAGAATATAAAGCTAAGCTGTGGAAGCATGGAAGGCATTGCTGTGGAAAAGGTATCTTCTCATGCAGTTTTTGTGCTGAGGAAATTTTTGTGCAACAAAGTTAAGAATACTGCTGCTTACATTGGAGTAGCTATTTCAATGTCTAGAGAGCATTATGGGGCAGTGTTGAGTGAGGATTTTGGAGCTATCAAACCAAACAAGTTTTGAGCAGGTGGCCTGTTCTCTGCACATAAATTAATATTTTTGCTGAAGTCAGTGTCTGTGCTTCTCTTGCTTGCATCTGCTTGTTTTGTGAAGGTTTGAGTTCAATCCATCTTGTAAAATAATACTGTTGCATGGGTAACTATTAACTGGGGGATAAGAATAGTGAAAGTTATTAAAATGTTGGGTTTTTTGTTGTTTTTCTCTTGCAAGTTGCTTGATAGTGACCAGGAGTTATATAAGAACTTCCCTCTGGTAATATCGGAGCGTTGGCAGCAAGAAGTAGCAGAAACTGTTTATGATGCAGTAAATGCAGACACAGATAAAATTGAGGCCAGAAAAAGGGCTAAAAATAAGCAGCTTGGCCACGAGGAAGGTAATCTGTCCTTACACTTCTCTCATCTTTTGCTGCTAGGTAGTAATTCCTGGGTTTGGAGTTCCACAGACTCCCACTGCCATCATTCCCGGGAATCGTTAGGATTTGTTTAATTGCTGACATGTTGCTTAAGATGTTTCTTAATGTTTTGAAATGCTGAGTGATGACATCAGGATTTGGAAAGAGATTCATGGAATCACAGAATCCTGGAATGGTTTGGGTGGCAAGGGACATGAAAAATCATCCAGTTTCACCCCTTGCCATGGGCAGGGACACCTTCCACTATCCCAGGTTCCTCCAAGCCCTGTCCAGCCTGGTCTTCCAGGATCACTTCCAGGGATCCAGGGGCAGCCTGTGCCAGGGCCTGCCCACCTTCCCACTTTGGGGTTTGATTTCCTGCCCAGGAGCTGGGAAGGGCCCCAGGAGGTTTTGCACAGAAAACTGCAGCTTGTCACGGGGGTGTTGCATCAAACCCCCAAACTTTGGAGAGCAACATCCAGTACTTTTAATAACCTCCTGCAGTGAGATACTTCTTTAAGAGCCAACTCCTGTCCTTGTTCCCTGCACTGCAGCCACAGCAGCTGTGTAGTTATTGCAGAACTGGGGCTCTGTGTGTGACCTGAACCTGCCCAGGGCACGGTGGCTCCAGGGCTCCATCCCCTGGGCACAGAGCTCGCTCAGAATGCTTTTAGCTGCACCTCCTGTCTCTTTGCTAACATCTCCTCTTGGTTTAGATTATGCCCTGGGGAAGGACTGTATCATGCATGGCTACATGCTCAAGCTGGGGAACCCCTTCCTGACTCAGTGGCAGCGGCGTTACTTTTACCTCTTCCCCAACCGGCTGGAGTGGCGAGGAGAAGGAGAGTCCCGGGTGAGTGAGGGGCTTGGGGAGCTCTGGTGGAAGGCAGGTGGAGGTGGGACACACCTGGAGTGCCCAGGAGTTCTCCTGGGGTAGGACTTTTCTCTGAGTAAAAGCCCAGTGGATTTGAGTCACTTCTGAGTCTCACTGTAGTTAATGGGTAGCTTACACTGCACAGAGGAGACATAAAAGTTGACTTGAGAAACCTGTTTGCTCTGTTTTGTTGTGTTTTTAAAGGATTTTGGTAGTTGATGGTGTTGTTTTTCATTTAGGACCTCTGGACTATTTATACAAAAAAACACAAACTGGTAAGGTGATAAATGCTATAGCATTTTATTTCCAAGAAAATGCTATAGTGGCTGTAGTGTAGCCCAGCTGTGCTCACGTGCAGGGCAGATAATTTGTATATTTAAGTTAAAGAAGCATTTGGAATTTAAGACATTATGTCCTCTGCAGTCCATAGGGAGAGTTTCCCTGCACACTGCTGTGTATGTTCTCTTTGTAAGTATTCAGTGCTGAAATATTCCCTTTCAGCTCTTTGAAATAGTGAAATTGGCTTTTTTTTTTTTTTTTTTTTTTTTTTTTGGTAATAACAGTAATGCTTGAAAAATGTATCAAATTATATGCAACTCTTGAGGGAAAATAGTGAATATTCTGTTTGCAGACACACCTATTTGTAGATTCTTATTTCATGCTGTCATTACTGGCTTTTAGAGCTGGTATTTCGTTGTGACTATTGAAGCAACCAAGCCCCTTGTAAATCTCTCTCTTACCTTACTATCTATCTTTAGTTCATGATGACCCAGCTTTCAGAAATAAATGTTTGTGTAATGATTCTTAATATTCATCATTTAATTCATGTGCATAGTCCAGGAAAATGAGATAGTGGCTTTATTTGATGGGCGACAACGTTTTTTTCCAATTAATTCTCTGCTCTTTTGAAAATGCTGCAGCAAAACCTGCTGACAATGGAACAAATAGTATCTGTTGAAGAAACACAAATTAAAGATAAGAAATGCATCTTACTGAGAATTAAAGGAGGAAAACAGTTTGTTCTACAGTGTGAGGTAAGACTTGGTTTTTGATAATTTGATCAGATTGTTTTACGTATTTAGGTTTTTCAGGTCATGCTGTTGCATGTTAATTAAGACACTTGGTGAAGCAGAGCTGAAGTGTTTATCACACTCGAGTTTTGAAGGCAGGAAACCTGCAGCTGTGTCAGTTCCTGTCATGGATTTCAGTGGTGTTGGGACAAAACGAGTTTGGTTTATTAAATAGCTAAAAGCTCCTGAACTTCTCAAGCTCTGTGTGCTCCAAGGGTCTCGTTGGCTTGAGTCTCACTGTGGGGAGCTGCTGGAGCTCATGTGCGGAAGGGGGAAGTGCTCAAGTCCTCAAAACATCCATTGGGGTGATGGAGAAGCTAAGGGCTGCACAGGAGCAATACCAAAGTTCCTCATTCCTTCGGAAAATTAAAATAATTTCACTAAGGTGCTGTCTGAGAGAGAGGACGCTGTTGACTGCATAGGACCAAGTGCCAAACTGCTTCTGTGTCTCTTGCAGAGCGACCCCGAGTTTGTCCAGTGGAAGAAGGAGCTGACAGAGGCTTTCACCGAGGCCCAGAGGTTGCTGCGCCGGGCTCCAAAGTTCCTCAACAAATCGCGCTCCACAGTCGTAGAGCTCTCGAAGCCCCCGCTCAGCCACAGGAACAGCAACGGGCTGTAGGAGACACCCACCACGTTCCCGCAGGGAGAGCTGCTTGGTGAACCTGCAGAGCGTCCCAGAACCCTTGTGCAGAATGACTTTGTGCGGTCCTGGCCGCGGGATGTGCCCGGCAGAGAGGAGGAATCCGATGTTTACAGCGTGGGGTCACGTCAGGACTCTGTGGAAGGGTGGCAGAGGGGGGACACCCTGCCCCTGGCAGCGCTGGAGGTCCCCGAGCCGAGAGGCTGCTCCTTGCTCCCACGCGTCCCCACCCCGGCGGGGCCCGGCTGAGCTCCGTCCCTCTGGAACTACTGATGGAAGGAAGAGGTTTTTTTTTCTTCTCCCCCCCTGCCGTGCCCTCTCTCGGTGGCGCCGGGGGTGGCACGGGTGCTGCTGGCTGGGTGACACTCCCGTGGGGACACCGACGGAGCCGTGGTGGGTGCCCCTCACTCTGTCGTGTTGCCGTGTCCTTCCCGACCATTACTGCTGACTCTCTGATAACCTTTGCTCCATACTGCTGATGATCAACAGTGTGACTCTGATGCACTTCAAAGTACTGAATTCTAACTGTCCTGTGGTTTAAATGTTATTGCTACTTCATGGGAGCGTTGAACTCGAATTATTCCCTGGGTTTGTTGTACTCACTAATAGTAGCTACCACCGTTTTGCTTCTTCTACGTATATGCAGTACTATAACTGACACAATAGAGTAATAATTGGTGAAGAGGAATTTATGGTAGCTTCATCTAGTGCTCTGTTGTATAAATTGACTATTTTAGCACAGTTTTTAAAGAGCAGATTCCTTTTGACAAGTTTACAGTGAACATAAAAGACAGTTCTTTTCCATTTCAGGTCAACTGCACTTTTTAAAAAATTAAAAAGAAATGATTCAAATCCGGTGCATACTAGAGCATGTGCTGGGTTCGGGTGTGTGTGGGTACCTCGGTACGTATCCCGGATCACTCCTCAGTCCTGGGGCTTGGGATCCTCCTCTGCTGTACACAGGTGTGTTCCCATAGCATAGAAATCCCCAGAAATCCCCAGAAATCCCCAGTTCCCCCTGGAGCCCGGCCCAGGAGGTTCGTACACATATCACAGCTCGGCTTGGGAAAGGATCTCTCATTTTCTGTTGTGAAGAGTTCAAACAGTGAAGGTAGTGTGAGAAAACTTGAGTGTGGAACTGAGAGAACGAGCTGATCAAACGCCAGGTTTGTGTTAATTCTACCTGAGGCATCAGTGTGTTTGGTGCAAAGTCTGGCTGTGAAGGAAAGATCTAATCCTGAGCTGTCCCAACAGCTTCAAGCTGGGCCTTGCATTGTGCTGGTTTGTAACAGAGAGGTCAGGGCTGAACTTAAGCTTTTTTTCCAATTCAGTGAACAGCTTAGAGAAGATTTTTCTTCCCAGCTGCAGAGGTACAACTCTACCAGTCCCTGAAGACGGTGGAGTTGTGCCTGTGTAAGTGGGAGCAGAATTTGTGCGTGGTTTGTCGAGCGTGTGTGGCTGTCAGATCACCACAGAGTTCCTTGGAGAAAAGTAGTAAAAGTGTCTCTGCTTCTGCATGGGAGCTGGGTTTGCTGCAGAGCTTGTGCAAACCCTGGCTCAGCACCTGGGGCTGCACCAAAGGAAAAATGCATTCTGGAAATTACCCCCTCTGAATCAGTGGCTCCTTTCAATGGTTTCCTCCCCCCCATTTATTTTCCAAATTATTCTGTGTAAACAGTACCAGCCTCTCTGTCATTCCTGTTGAGCATCTCAGTTCCTCTGCAAGGAGCAGTGTCAGAGGTGATGGTCAAAGGTTGGACTTGATGATCTTGGAGGTCTTTTCCAACCTAAATGAATCCATGATTTTTTGTGTGGTACTTAAAAAGTATTTGGGATAGAAAATATCTCATCCCACTGGCTGTGGTTCAGCTTTCCCTCTGATACCATGCAATGCTCGTATTTTTCTCCTTAATTTATAAAAAAGCCCTCAGATGGTGTTAAAACCTTCTCACAGTTCTTGAGTAACTTGTTTTTACTTTCTTAGTCCCTGCTCAGTTTCATTCTTCTCCTTCAGTTATTTTCCATGGCTGGATCTCACTCTCACTCCTTGTCAGCAGATTCCGGTGCCGATGTCAGTGAGGGAGGAGCAGATCATCAGCTGGGAAATTGTGCCTCAAACCCAGAGATTTTATATGAAATGTAGGCTGTGTATTGACTTAGGGAAATACATCTATTTTGGAATGTGATGGACTTGGGATGGCCCTGGAATATTCTCATTATTGTGGTCCTTGCTGCCCCATCCAACCTCCAGTGCAAAAGATTTGGATTTCTTTAGCCAGCTGGTTTATTGACAGTTGAAAATCTGATTTATTGACAAAATGAAAATAGCTTTGTTTTTGTGACTTGTATCTAATTGTGCAGATAGGAGAGGAGAGGTTATCACAGTGACAAACTCCTGAATCAAAGTGGGATCCCAGTAAGAAATGGGGCTCTGTGTGGAAGTGACTGGATGTGCTGGTGTGGAGGGAGAGTTGGAATTGCACCCTCCAAACCAAAAAATCCTGGATACTGCCCCAGACTGCTCCTTCCTGGTGTAGGAGCCAGAATCTCTGAAGTTTTTGTTTTGGACAAAGATTCCTGGTGGTTTTAATTTGCAGGAGGGTCTTTGGCTGTGTGTTTAGGATCCCTCGTTTATTTGCTAATTAATTTGCAAATTCAAGGAGCATTCATTGTGGGGTGTTTTTTGTGTTGTTTTTTTTTTTTCAGTCCTTCATCCAAGTGTTGGCCATCCACTACTCCAAGTGTAAATCTTCTTCCTCTTAGCTGTGTTTGAGCTTTGTGTGTTCTTGTCCCTGGTCCAGCAGAGCCTCGGCTGCAGGCTCACGGGTTCTTCCCAAAGTGCTGCTGTGAGAGAAGCTGGAGTAGTGCTGGAGTGGATCCAGCTGGGATTGACATTCCTGGTATGTTCCCCCACCCCCCAGCAGGCTTCAGAAAATCTTGGAGCAGGCTAATAATAGCTGGAAGTGTGTCTGAGAAGGGAAGCCTGGCAGGTAGAGAGGGAGGGAGCAGCTTCAGGGGTAGACCTTGGCTTAGTCACATTTGAGTTTTCCTTAATTTCTTGGGGCTGCCCAGAGCTGGACTGTGATGATCCTTGTGGGTCCCTTCCAGTTCAGGATATTCCATGACTCTGATTCAGCACTTCCCTTTTAGAAACCCTGTGGAAGATTTTCCTCTCCCACTTCTATCAAGGGGAGAAAACACAGAGATAAATCAGCTTGGAGATAAATCAGCTGTTTGCAGCCCAGTGTGGAGGTGGTGGAAACACTGGTTTGTGCTAAAAGTCTTGTTTTGGTTGTGATCCTGGCCACTGCTGGTGCCTAGAGGAGCTCTGGGGCTGATGTTCCCTGAGCAGGGGTGACTCCATCATCATTCCTCCATTTGCAGTGATCAGCTCATGAGGAGTGAAATCCCTGGAGCTCTGAGTTGCTCTTTCCCTGGCAGCTGGTGAGCTTTAGGAGCAGGTTCCTTGAGTCCATGTCCATATCCGTGTCCCACAGCCGTTGGCACGGCAGTGTCACCTCCCAGCACGTGGCAGTGACACGGCTCCTCTGCCTCTGAGGTGTTTGCACCCAAAATACCCCCAGAGGAAGGACTGTTTGAAGTGTACAGTAGACAATAAATAATTGTAGTTGTGTTGATTAATATAAGGAATGAGTCAGTTCTACAAATTAAAGGAAAAGAAAATCTGAAAAGCGTATTTTGACAAAGCATAGTATTAATTTTAATATTGTAAAAAAAAAAAGGAAAGTATCTAAAGTATACAGAGAAATTATGTATATCCAAATGTCTGAGGAGTTTCAAGATAATCTACTTTTGTTTCCTGTTGGTTTCTATTCCATGGTGTACATATTGTGTGGATGGAACATTGGCTGTTTTAATACTATTGTTAAATTGTATTTTTATTTTGTGTTAAACTAATCATCACAGACTCAGCTTTATTTTGTTTATGTAAAGGTTGCTATGCTCTGTAGGTATAAACCCGAGAATTCTATTTTAACAGAAAAAGCATTTTATATTATTTATTAAATACATGTTTCTCCAACTTCTGACATTCCACAGAATTTCTGCTCCGTATGTGTATGGAAGTGGCAGCTCCTTTCAAGCAGGATCAGCCAGCTTTATTCTGTTTTTCATGACAAAGGAATGATAGATTCCCTGAGGCTGTGCAGCCCTTCTCTCCCAGCACAGGGACTCCAGGCTCTGTCAGGACTGTCCCAGGTGACTCAGAAACACCTGGAAAACTCCTGCAAATCCACCCCTCAATGGGATATTTCCACATTTCTCCTTTATCCCTCAGCATTCCCAAAGCAAGTGTTTATTTACAGGAGTCTGTGCTGAGTTAAAAAGAATTATGACCCAAACTGGGGCAAGGAGTCAGCATGGTGTTTGATCCAGCTCAGCCATCAGGGATTGCAGAGCTCTGTCATTCCCAGGGGAAGGAGCAGGATCCAAAATGTCCTTACTGGAGATGGGTTTGGTGTTTGAGGGGGATCCTTTGATTCTTGGAAACAGGATCCTGAGGCAGCAGCAGTGCCTGGGCAGGAGCCTGCTTGGTGTCACATCCCAGGAGGAGTGTGCCCCCCCCAGGACCTGCAGGGACTGTCCCTTGGGGTGTGGGGAGGGTGGGTGACCCCCAGGCTGGACCCCCCTGTGGTGCCATCACTCCAGGAGCTGCCTCTGCTGGGCACAGCTGCAGAGCCACCCCCAGCACCTCCATCCCCAGTGAGATACAGAAATAGCCCTGAATTTATCAGGTCGCTCAGTTCCTAAAAATAATTCCAGTTGTGAGCGTGGCCTGTGCAGTTTGAGGAATGCCTGAGGTATAACATTGTGTGCTCTCAGTTTGCACAGTGGTGGGGCTGGAGGTCTGTGCTGGTCAGGGCTGATCCCCGTGGCATTTCCAGGGTGAAATGGGGCATTTTCCTGCTGCTGAAGTTCCCTCCTTGCTGAGGGGCTGCCTGGGGTGGGAGGGATCCCTGCTGTGCTCCCTGCAGCAGTCTCTGCCTTCTTTCCCATTTCCCTCTCTCATCCCATTGGATTTTGGGGTGAGCTGTAGCCCGAGCTGTTCCTGGAGGGAGGGGGAAGGTGCTGGTGGGTGAGACTGTGCTGGTGGCCTTGTGGCTTCTTAGTGCCACCCCTGGAAATGTGCTGTGGTGGGGACAGTGCTGAGCCTGGTGTTGCTGGCCTGGGGTGTGTCCAGACAGGGATTTGGCAGAGAACCTGGGGACAACTGCAGGAAGGTGGCTTTGTCCAGGGCCAGCTTGGTCTGGGTTTGTGTGACACACTGGAAAAGGAGATGGGCTGGGAAGAGGCTTTCCTGTTGGTAGCAAGCATCTCCTCAGGGAAAGGGAGAGAACAGTGGGTGAGATGGCACAAATAATGTGTGTGAAAAACAGAATAAAGCAGGAGCATCCTCAGAGAGGAGATTTGTGAGCAGTGCCTCACTAGGTCCTTTAAAACAAAAAGGAGCAGATTCACACGAACAGCTACTCGCGATGAAGGAAATGATCGAAAGAGAACCTGTCCAAAATGTGTAATTAATGGTAAGCAAAGCCAGGATCTGTAAATAACTTTAGATATTGTATCGATGAGATCATTCCTTGTTTTATGTACTTGGCTCTTTCCATATTTATTGTGGGGAGGAGGGTCCCGGTGCCTGTGAGCTGTGGCCTCGCTCCTCACGGCCTGTCCCGGAGTTTACAGCCCCGTCGTGGCGGGTGTGCCACACTCGGTTCTTGCCGCCAGTATTTTTTTAACGGATTATTTTGGCACAGCTAAGCTGCTTCTGTGTGTTGGTCAGTACAACTGCTCTCCTACGACCAGACCCCAATAAAAACCGTCCTTTGCGTGTGTGCTGGTGTCTTGTTCTTTGCGTGTCACCTGTCCCTTCCCCAGGCTGTACTGGGATGTGCTGGGATGTACTGGGATGAGCAGCAGGGCACAGCTGGATGGACCACACACCCTCTGCCCCATGCACAGGTAAGTCCCTTCCCTCTCCCCAGCCCTGTGCATGGTGTTTGTCCTGGTTTTTCTGAGGGACACATCAGCTGTGTCCTACAGGTGGGACAGTGCTGTAGTGCCAGGAGGCACTGGGAGGTGTGAGATAGGTGACCAAGGGTGGCTTGCCACCAATAACCTGGGAAGGATCATGGAAACCATGTGTCCTGTGCTGTTCCCAGGTGGGGTTTGGGTTGGAGAGATGCTCAGCCAACCCTCAGTCTCCTGCCAGGGGACTCCAGACTGACAATCCTCTTTCCTTTCTTCCTACCAGAGCCGTTCTGGCTGTGGGTGCCGATGCCCTGGGTGTGTCCATGGAGCTTTTGGAGTGGAGTGGCCGAGTCAGGACATTGTCCCTCTGCTGCTGGGCTTGGCCTGAGCTGGTGCCCTGTGCCCTGCCTGGCTGTTGGGTGCTGGGGCATGTGGCACTCAGGTCCTGCTCTGGGGGTCACCCTTTTCCCCATGTGGTCACCACGTGTCCGCTCCACTGCTCCCCTCCCACCGGCCCTGGCCGGGTGCTGACCACGCTGCTGTTGGTGCCAGGGGCTATTTTCAGCTCTGCTCCCAGGTCCTGCTCCAGCTCGGCCCCGTCTCAGGGCTGGGGCTGGCGGGGGTTCCTGGGGTGCTCTGGGGAGCGCCGCGCTGGGCTCCCAGCCCGGGGTGTCCCCCTCGGGCAGCACCAGCGTGCTCTGGGTGCGCTCACACCCATCCGGAGCGGTTCCCCCATTTCTTTGGGGTGCAGAGGTGTGCCCCAAGGAGGGCACGGGTGACACACGTGTGCCAGCCGCTGCAGAGGCCGAGGAACAGGAGGGGGCCCCGCGGTGCCACCGCCTCTCTCTCCCCAGGCGAGGCCCCGGTGCCACCGCCGCGGGTATTTTTAGCAGTGACATGTGTCACCTCAGCTGCCACCGCGGCGGGGGCGGGGGGAGGCGGCTCTGACCCTCGGGGCGCTCCCCGCGCTGCCGCTGCCGCCGCCGCGCTCGGCTCGCCGGGGTCCCGCGGAGCCCGGTGCTGCTGTGGGACACCAGAAAACATCCCGCACCAGGTACAGGCGCTTGGGGGGTCCCGGAGTGGGGGTCGGGCTCTGTGGGTGCCCCCATCGGCCGGGAGGGTTATTTTTAGTTGGGAATGGATGGCGATAGCGGCAGCCCCGGCTCTGGAGGCGGCTTCCAGGCGCGGGGCTGTGCTGGAGAGGAACGCGGCGGGGCAGCGATGGGAACGGGAATAGGGACGGGGGACACTGGCTGGGGACCCCCGATGGCCTCGGCTCGTGGCACGCACCAGGAGCGGGTCTAAATAAGGGACAGACCCGAACGGCACGGCCCGGCTGGGGCTGCATCCTGAGCGGAGGGAGCGCGGTGCTGGTCCGGTGGTCCGGTGGTCCCGCAGGTGCCACCCTGGGTGCTTGGCCAAGGCACGTCCCCTCTGTGTTTCCCCGTGTGCGGGGCAGGACGGAGGGCCCCTCTCCGGCCAGGGGGTGACCATGTGACAATGCCCTGTCGCTCGCCCCCTCCGCGCTCTGCGGTGCCATCGGGGCCGGTTCTGAGTCCGGCTGGGGGCGCAGCGCCGGTCCCCGGGGGCACGTGGCGCTGGGGGCAGCCTCCCGGGAAAGGCAAGTGACATTCCCAGCCCGCTCCTGGCCGCTCCTGCCCTTTACTGTACAAGGAGAGGCACGGCAGGGCCGGGCGAGCCCCGACGCGCTCGGTGCATGAATGATCCCGACAGGTGAAGCCGGGGTCAGCCCCAAGTGGGGCACGGACCGGCTCCTGCGGCCACCCAGCCCGGAGCCGGGGGTGCCACCATCACCCCCGTGCCACCACCCCTCTGTGCCACCACCTCCCCACGCTGCCCTGGTGGCTGCTGGTGGCCTCGCCCTCCCCAGCGCTGCCGCCCTGCCGCGCTCCAGCTGGTGCCCCGAGCTCAGGTGGGCAATGCCCGGCAAGGTCACGGTGCTGCCGGCCCGGCACGGCTCTGGGGCCAGCAGCAGCCCGTGGCTAACTCTCTCCTCTCTCTCTGCCCGTCGTGTCTCCGCACAGCACCGTCCTGCCTCGCCGCCACCATGGCCATCTCCTCTCGCCTGGCGCTCTGGGAGCAGAAGGAAAGTCTCGGTCCAGGCTGGCACTGGCGCTGTTTTGGGGCTGGGAGCTCAGTGTTTGGGGGGTGTCACTGCAGCAGCCCCTGGGGTCGCATCCCCACAGCTCCATGTGCACTTCTTTGTGCTGTGTCCAACCCCCTGGCTCTGGGCTCCAGAGTCACAGCCTGAGTGTTTGAGTGATTTTTGCCTGCCTGGGTGAGCCTGAGTGATTCTTGCCTGCCTGGGTTATCCTGGCAGGAGGCTGCGGGGTTCACAGCTGGTGCTGTTGGTGGAAAAGCTGTGGGAAATGGGGCTGGTTTTGCCCTGAGCCTGGCATGGAGGGACCTGCAGGGCTGCATGTGGCTGTGGTGATGCTGGAGCTGCTTCTTGCCTGGCTGCAGCCAGGATGGTTCCTCCTGTGGCCAGGCCAGGGCTGCTGGCACAGAGCAGAGCTGGCAGCGCACGAGGGCTCCTGCTGTGCCAGCCCTCGGGGGCTGCACCAACCTGGGCGCTTCTCTCTGGGCTTTTCTCAGTGCTTCTGCTCCCACAGCATCCCTGACCCAGCCTGGTGCCCCTGGGTGCTCCGTGCTCTCACCAGGAGCCTGAGCAGTGTGCTGGTGCTCAGCACTAACAGGCTGTGCTGGCTCCTGTCCCCATGCCTGCCCTGTGACCCAGCTCTGCTCCCAAACCCAGATCCGTGACGAGGACCGAGGGCCGCCCCCGTCTGCGCCCCCCCTGCTGCTGTCGGTCATCCCGGGGGGGTTCATCAAGCAGCTCGTGCGGGAAACTGAGCAGGAGGCCAGGGCAGCACGGCGGAGGAAGGAGAGCAGGGTGGGCACCAAGGAGGAGGTGAGCACTGAGGGACCCCACACAGCACCCACCAGGGAGCTGGATGTCCCCAGGTGTCCCCATGTCCTGGTTTGGAGGACGGGTGTCTGTCAATAAAGGCAGAAGCTTGTCTTTTAAGTGGAGAATGTAAACCCCCTTCCTCCAAATTATTATTATAATTTTGAAATTAAGGGGGTCTCAGGCAAAGATATGGGAATTAGGAATAACAGTTCTTTACTAGGAAAATTAAAATAGAAATGCAGTATTACAAAGAACAATCCCAAAACGACTGCCAGAGTCAGAATACAACCTGACACCCTGTCAGTCAGTCAGGGTGTTGGTAGCAGTCCCATTAAATGGTGGCTACAGTCCCCCTGCAGTGGCAGATGTGGTTCAGCTGAAGCAGTGCTCCTGTAGAAGGTGCAGTTTTCCTCTGAAGGTCCAGGGATGATGTGGAAAGGTCCAATTTTCCTCTGGAATCCAGTGGAAAGAAGGTATCTTGCTGTCCAAAATCTCAGTTTTTATCCAGGTAGGAAAGGCTTGGCTCCTCCCCCTGGCTGGAGCATCTCCCAGTGGGATGATGGAATTTTATCAGCCATGCCCTGGGACTCACTGGCCATGAACAGGAGATCTCTCCTGGAGGAAGGATGGGCTGTGGGAAAGATAAAGATGATTGCCCCAGCTGGTTTGTAACAGCTGCCCATTAACAGGTGATATCCCCAAGGAGATAAGAATGGCTGCCACACCCAGTTTTAAACAAACAATGATATCCCCATTAACAGGTAACAATGGCCCAGCCCCAAGGAGATAAGAATGGCTGCCACACCCAGTTTTTAACAATGGCCCATTAACAGGAGATCTCTCCTGGAGGGAGGATGGGCTGTGGGAAAGATAAAGATGATTGCCCCAGCTGGTTTAAAGCTGGCCCATGAGCAGATAATGTGTGCCATGGAGATAAGGGTCACTGCCCCACCCAGCTCCAACAGATGGTGACAGAATCCACATTTCTGGCCACATCCACCCAACACAGCCCAGGTGTCACAGCAGGCTCCTCTCCTTTGCTTGGCAGCCCTCGGGGAAGGACGGCGAGGCCCGAGGAGAGGGCGAGGGGCCACTGAGGAACGGGCTGAAGGCAGAGGGGCAGGGGGCCAAGGGGGTCACAGCCCCTCCCCACAAGGAGCTGCCCCCTGAGAAGGGTGTGCTGGGGACTGTCCCCAGCAAAACCCCGGCCCCTGCACCTGGCCCAGAAGAGACACCCCCCAAAAAGGCAGAAACATCTCCCAAAACGGCAGCACCTGCTCCCAAACCAGCAGAGACACCCCCCAAAAAGGCAGAAACATCTCCCAAGACAGCAGCATCTGCCCCCAAACCGGCGGAGACACCTCCAAAAAGAGCAGAGACCCCCTGCAAGCCAGCAGAGACATCCTCAAAACCAGCAGAGACATCCTCCAAAACAGCAGAGGCTTCTTCCAAACCATCAGAGACCAACCCCAAACCAGCAGACACCCCTCGCCCAGGGGGTACCAAGGTGGGAAAGCCATTGTGGCTGGGGAAGAGCCCCAAGGACTCCTTCCTGGGCAGCAGCCCCCCAGCTCCAGCCCCTGCACCCAGCCAGGGCCCCCAGCGTGGCAGCAGAGTCCCAGTGAAGGAAGGGGGGACAACGAAAGAACCAAGGAGGGGAATTCCCTGAAAGAATCAAGGAAAAGGGGACTGCCCTTGAGAGCACCAAGGAAAAGGGGAAGAGGGACAGGGACTGCCCTTGAGAGCACCAAGGAGAAGGGGACAACCCTGAGAGCATCAAGGAAAAGGGGACTGCCCCTGAGAGCACCAAGAAGGAGAAGGGGACAGCCCCTGAGAGCACCAGGAAGGAGAAGGGGACAGCCCCTGAGAGCACCAAGAAGGAGAAGGGGACACCCCTGAGGCAAGAGGAGTCCCCAGCCAAGACAAAAGCCCAAAGGGAGCTGCTCTCAGCCAGGAAAGAGCCAGAGAAGATGAAGAAAGATGTTGGAGGTGGCAAGAAGGAGGCAAGGGAGATCAAAAAGCCTGAAAAAACCACAAACAAGTCAGAGGGTCTCAAGGGGGAGCTGGGAGGAATCCAAGAGAAGTCCACAGATGTGGGAAAAGAGGTGGGGAAGGTGAAGGAAGAGCTGGGAAAGGGTAAAGGGATGCTGAAAGAGAGCAAAGGCATTGGCAAGAGCACAGACAAGGACCAGGCTGAAGAAACATTGGGAAGGAGCAAAGAGATGAGCAAGAGCATGGAAAAGGACCAGGATAAAGAGGCATTGGGCGAGAGCACGGACAAGGACCAGGTAAAGTGTCAGGTTGGAGGCACTGGTGCATTTTTCTGGTTTCATGTAGCTCCTCCTGTTCCCATGGGCTGGGCCTGGATGGCAGGGGAGGGGCAAAGGTGGGAATGACCCTGTGTGCAGCTGCAGCTGTTTTCCTCCTGCTCCTGCCCAATCCCCCTCTCTCCTCCCTGCAGGCTCCAAGGGATGTTTGGTACGAAGCAGAGAAGGTCTGGCTGATCCAGCAGGATGGGTTCACACTCGGTAACTCTCCCTCCTCTGCTCTGGATGAGGTGTGGTGGGAGCAGAGCAGCCTCTGGGTGCTTTGGGGTTGGGTTTGGCCCTTTGGCATCTCTCCAGGCCACAGCTGGCTGTGCCCAGGGCTGCCTCACGCTGGGGACACTCACCAGCCTCTCGTTCAGCCACACAGCTGAAACCAGACGTGGGGACCCCGGAGCTGCCAGCAGGGAGGGTCAGGGTGCGCCGGGACCAGGACGGCACCGTCACCGAGGTGGACGAGGACAGCGTGCAGAGGGTGAGTGCTGGTCCTTGGGATATTTTTTTCCCTTACATTTACATATGTATGTACACAAACAATGGGACAGGACTGCTGGAGCAGCTGCCTTGAAGCCTTAATTCCATCACAATCATTTTACAGAGCTAAGCACAGGACATGAAAACGGCTTCAGTCACTTACCACAGCACACAAAGTTCTCTTTGTTACAAAGTCTTTTAACAACTTTCTAGCTAAAAGCACAATATTGAAAGCTGACAAGTGTTTGCTTAGACCAATTAATAAAGCTGCATGTAGATCTTGCTTTAAACAATGCTTTAAAGCAATGGATAAATCTTCATTATTAAGCTTACACATTTCTACTGTCTTGCTTAACCCATTTTCCTGAGCCCTATTGTTTCTTGTCCTTGCATCTTCAGCATTGTTGCATTTCTCCACCTTGAGATTTGCTTTCACACAGCTTTCTGAGGGTTTTATTTCTCACAGGTGAGCCCTTGCCCAGCCTGTTCTGGTGCAGGGATGCAGCCCTGCTGCAGGGCAGTGCCCAGGCACGATGATGCTTCTCTGTGCTGGCTGTGCCCGGGGTGCCAGCGGCTCTGGCACAGCCCTGCCGTGCCAGCAGAGCTCGAGGGGTCTCTGTCTCTCTCTGTCCCCGCAGACCAACCCTCCCAGCCTGGACCAGGCTGAGGATCTGGCCGCTCTCATCAGCCTCAACGAGTGCAGCGTCCTGCACACGCTGCGGCAGCGCTTCCGTGCCCGCCTGCCCTGCACCTACGCGGGGCCCAGCCTGGTGGCCATCGGCACCAGCCCCGCGCCCGACAAGGTGAGAGGAGGGAGCTGGGCCAGCGGCACCGCCCGTGGGGTGCGGGGGAACCCTCCTGGGGACAGCGGCGGAGGGCGCCGGGCGCGGCGGGGCCGGCAGGTGGCACCGTGGGACCGTCACTGCGCGGGGACAGGCGGGATGCTCGGGGACATCTGGGACCGGGGATGCTCAGGGGGCATTTGGGACTGGGGATGCTCGGGGGGCATTTGGGACTGGGGATGTTCGGGGGGCATTTGGGACTGGGGATGTTCAGGGGACATTTGGGACTAGGGATGTTCAGGGGATGTTTGGGACCAGGGATGCTCAGGGGACATTTGGGATTGAGGATGCTCGGGGGACATTTGGGACTGGGGATGTTCAGGGGAACATTTGGGATTGAGGATGCTCGGGGGACATTTGGGATTGAGGATGTTCAGGGGGCATTTGGGACTGGGGATGTTCAGGGGGCATTTGGGATTGGGGATGTTCAGGGGATGTTTGGGATTCAGGATGCTCGGGGGACGTTTGGGATTGAGGATGTTCAGGGGCCATTTGGGAGTGGGGATGCTCGGGGGACCTTTCGGAATGGGGATGCTTAGGGCACATTTTGGACTGAGGATGCTTAGGGAATATTTGGGATTAGGGATGTTCTGGGGATCTTTGGGATTGAGGATGCTTAGGGGACATTTGGGACCGGGGATGCTCAGGGGACATTTAGGATTAAGGATGCTTAGGGGGCACTTGGGATTGGGAATGCTCAGGGGACATTTCAGAATAGGGATGCTCAGGGGGCATTTAGGGCTGGGGATGTTCAGGGCACATTTGGGATTGAGGCTGTTCAGGGGACGTTTGGGACTGGGAATGTTCAGTGGACATTTTGGACCAGGGATGCTCAGGGGACGTTTGGGACATTTTGGGAGGGGGATGCTCTGAAGATACTGATGGCCAGGAATGCTCTGGGAGTGCTTGGTCTGGGGGTGCTCTGAGGATTCAGTCCGGGGAGGTTCTGCACTCTGGGGAGCAATCCTCTCCCTGAGTGTGAATATCTTGAGGATTTTCTCTATGAGAAGCCTGTTTGGGACGTGCTCTGCCACTCTCTCCGTGCCCGCAGGTTCCCAGGGGGAGGCGGGACAACCTTCCCCCACACATCTGCTCGCTGGCACACAGAGCCTACAGGAACCTGCTGCTGCAGCGCCACGACCAGGCCATTGTCCCCCTGGGGCACAGCGGGGCCGGCAGGACCCGGTGCTGCCAGAGTGCCCTGGAGTACCTGGTGGGCACGGCGGGCAGCCTGGACGGCAGGGTCTCAGGTATGGGCAGGGCTCAGGTGTGGGAAGGGCTCAGGTGTGGGAAGGGTCTCAGGTGTGGGAAGGGCTCAGGTGTGGGAAGGGTCTCAGGTGTGGGCAGGGCTCAGGTGTGGGAAGGGCTCAGGTGTGGGAAGGGCTCAGGTGTGGGAAGGGCTCAGGTGTGGGCAGGGCTCAGGTGTGGGAAGGGCTCAGGTGTGGGCAGGGTCTCAGGTATGGGAAGGGTCTCAGGTGTGGGCAGGGCTCAGGTGTGGGCAGGGTCTCAGGTGTGGGCAGGGTCTCAGGTATGGGAAGGGTCTCAGGTATGGGCAGGGCTCAGGTGTGGGCAGGGGCTCAGGTATGGGAAGGGTCTCAGGTGTGGGAAGGGCTCAGGTGTGGGAAGGGTCTCAGGTGTGGGCAGGGCTCAGGTGTGGGAAGGGTCTCAGGTATGGGCAGGGTGCAGGTGTGGGAAGGGCTCAGGTGTGGGAAGGGTCTCAGGTATGGGCAGGGCTCAGGTGTGGGCAGGGCTCAGGTGTGGGAAGGGCTCAGGTGTGGGAAGAGTTCAGGTGTGGGCAGGGTCTCAGGTGTGGGCAGGGTCTCAGGTATGGGTGGGGTTCAGGTGTTGCCAGGATCTCAGGTGTGAGAGAAGTCTCAGGTGTTGCCAGGGTCTCAGCTGTGGGCAGGGATGGCTCTGCATGCTCGGTGCTGAGCAGGGGCAGCACACAGAGCCCACAGGCTGGGGACACACAGACACACAAATTCTGGCCTGATTTGTGCCCTGTTGGGTGGCTCCTAATCAGCTGGTGTGGCCGTGAGTGCCACTGTCCCTGTCCCAGCCTGAACAGATTTGCTGTGAGATAAACACGGGTGTGAGCAGTGAGGGAGTGAATGACTCGAGTGACCCCTTGCTGTCCCCCTGCTCGGGTTACTGGTGACGCGGGAGGAAGCGGCTGCAGGGAGGATCCCGAGGGCAGGGTTGGATTTCGGAGCTCTCTTGGGTACACTGTGCTCTTGCACAGGGCTGAGGGACAGCCTGGAATGGGAATCTGGCACATCCTGTTCCCATCAGTGTGGGGTGCTGACCCCATGCCTGGACAGTTCCCCAGGGCTGGGACAGAGCCCAGGAGGAGCAGGTGGAGGTGAAGCAGGAGGAGACACCTCCTCCAGAGCTGCAGGGTGGCTCAGGGGGCTCTGGTGGTTTGTTTTACAGTGGAGAAGATCCAGGCGATGTTCACAGTGCTGGGAGCCTTTGGCTCAGTCACCACCAGCCACAGCAGCAGCTCCACACGCTTCTCCATGGTCCTGTCACTGGATTTCAGTGCCACTGGCCAGGTCACTGCTGCTCACCTCCAGGTACCTGTCACCTGCTGAGATGGGAGGGCTGTGGCTGAAAATGGGGGTCCTTGGGGTGGGGATGAGCCCAATTCCCCTGTGCTGCACTCCCCAGCCAGGCTGGGCACCAGGAGTGGTGCTCCTCTCCCTGCTCCTCTCCCTGCTCCGCTCCCTGCTCCGCTCCCTGCTCCGCTCCCTGCTCCGCTCCCTGCTCCGCTCCCTGCTCTGCTCCCTGCTCCTCCTAAACCAGAGGGGCCCAAATGGCCCCTGAGCAGAAGCTCTGTCAGCAGCGTGGCAGGGTCCCCCAGCCTGTCCCTGTCCCTGGCAGGCAGCTGGGAGCAGTGCTGGGATGAAATGTTGATGAGGAAATGTATAATTCAGCATTTCATTAGCAGCACCTCGCTGCAGCCTGGAGCTGAGTCTCAGAGGGCTTTTATCACCGTCAGGGCTCTTATCAAAGCTCTTTAATCAGAGCTGCCCGTGCCCCTGGGCCTTGTCTGAGGTGGGAGAGGGCTGGAGCCCTGTCTGCTCCTGGGGAGCACCAGGGCTTCCCACTGCTGCTCCTGCTGTGCCCTGGGCTCCCTCGGGGGGCTGGTGGCCCGGTGGAGCTGTGCTTGTACAGGAGTATTGTCCCCATTGTACCACCAGAACCATCCTGGCACATCTGTGGGACAATGGCACGGGAACCCCCCAGCTCTGCAGACTCACTGCTGGCTCCAGTGCTGGTACTGAACACTTTGGCAAGGCTAGAGCTGAGCTGGGCTTGTCTTGAGCCCAGGCAATGACTTATCCCAACCCTGCAGCATCTTTCCTGGGGCCATGGCACTGCCCAGACCCCTGGGAGCTCAGAGGGACTGTGGGTGTTGCTTTCATGCACTCAAGTGTTGCCTGGATCATGATTCAGCTCTTGCTGGCACAGCCCTGGGTGGGAGGAGCAGCCCCCAAACCCGAGGAGAAATCCAGCCCCTCCCTGGCAGCTCCCAGAGCATCTCCCCATCTCCCTGTTCCCTTTTCCCTCCCCAGACCTTGCTGCTGGAGAGGGCTCGTGTTGCCCAGCAGCCCGAAGGAGAGAGCAGCTTCAACATCTTCCCACTGCTGCTGGCAGGGCTGGATGTGGCAGAGAGGTGGGTGTGAGGCTCCAAAACCTCAGGCTGTCCAGGGATTCCCCATCCTTTATACCCAAATTCCCCCCATCAGTGGGGTTTTGAGACCCCCTGATAAGAGATTGTGAGATTAATTGCATTAATGGGGCTGCAGGGATCTTTCAGCACATACAGAGATTTTCTATGGAATGAGAGCATTTCCTGGTGCTTTTTTGCCCCTCCACTAAAGCTGAAATTGGGGTGAGAAATGAGACAGAGCTCCCTTTCCCTCTCACCTCTGGTTCCCCCCAGGCTGTGTCCCCAGGAGAAGGCTCCTGGTGCACCAGCTCATGTCCCTGTGTGGGGCAGTGCTGTGGTGGCCTGTCCCATCCAGGTCCCTCAGATGGTGCTGTAAAGGTGGCTGGGCGTGCTGAGGGCAGGCAAGGAGGGAGCTTGACTCTTTTTTTTTTTTTTTTTTTTTGTGACTAATCCCAGGACAATGCTGCACCTGCACCAGGTGGCTGAGTGCAATTCCTTTGGGATCAAACCATTCACAAAGGTAGGGAGAGGGAAATGTTGGAGTCTGGAATGCTGCAGGACACCCCCTTTGTCACCACCAGTTTGAATAACTTGGACTCCCTGGTTCCTGGGTGACTTGTGATGATGCCACTGTCCTGGGAGCTTGGAGGGGAGGGAGGGAATGTTGGGATGTGAGGGAGGGTCTGCTCAAACAGCCCCCAGCACCCCTCTGACAGCCACTGGGGAGCTGCTGGGACTGGGGCTGCCCTGCCTGGGGTGTCTGCTTGGGCTTTGCACATCCACACCCCCCTGGCACCAGATCCTGCTGCTCCAGGGGCACCCACCTCCATGCTCCCCTGCAGCAGCAACTCCCAGGGGCAAGAGCCTCCTTTGGGCAGCCCAGAATGGGAATTTTAGGGGTTACAGTTGCACAGCTGATTCCCATCTCCAGCCCCTCATTAGTGTGAGCTGTCTGCAGAGCCCCAGCAGATTTGTCCACGAGCCAAAGTGCCGGGATGAATCGCAGCAATTTGCAGTTACATCATCTACTGATGAATCCAATATTCCATCTTCATTAGGGAGCTCCTGCTCCACTTCAGCAGCCAAAGGAATTGGCTGCTGGAGCAGCAGCTCCAGGGAGGGCACAGCAAGGTCCTCACCCTGCTGAGGCATCAGAATTGGGTTCAGAGATGGGGTTTTGCCTCCTTCCACAGCTCTGATTTCTGGGGATTTGCCATGCCAGCATGGGGAGTTTGCCCTGGTCCCTGCCAAGGTGGGGTGCTGGTGGCTCCTGGCCCCACAGAGCAGTCCCAGCTCAGGGCCTGCAGGAGGGGGTTGGGGGTGACAGGTGAGGTCCTGCTCAGCTCTGGGCAGGTGTGTTTGGTGAGGAGTGAGGGGACAGGGCTGCATGGGTGTCATGCCATGGCAGGGACCTGGAAGGAGATGAGCTCTAAGGTCCCTTCCAACCCAAACCACTCAGTGATTCCTTGATATAAAACATCCATCTCCAGCTGCTGCTCTGCAGACACTCACAAAATGGGAATTCCATGGCAAGGTGATGTTCAGCTTGCTCCTAACACCAGGCACCCCAGGAACCCAGGCTTCTCCATTTGGTCCAAATTTTCTGCGGGTCCTTTGCTGTGTTTCTGATGGTTCCACTGTCCCTTCTGTGGGGCATGGTGCCCAGCAGAGGCAGTGACATGCCCTGGCTTTGTCCCCCTGCAGCCTGAGGACAAGCAGAGAGCCTCGGTGGCCTTCTCCCAGCTGCGGGCTGCCATGGGCACGCTGGGCATCACCCCCGAGGAGCAGGCGGCCCTGTGGCGCATCCTGGCTGGAATCTATCACCTGGGAGCTGCTGGAGCCTGCAGAGGTGAGGGGAACCCTGCTCTGCTTCCCTCACACCTTGTCTGCCACCGGCGGGTCAGACGTGACACGCACGCGCTTGAGCAGAATAACAACGGCGTCCTCCTCTGGTTTGTGTGTTCTCTGTGGTTATATAGAAATGGAGTTTATACATTTAGAAGTGTATATATAGATGTCCTGGGTTGAAGGACAGGTGTCTGCCAATAAAGGCAGGAGCTTCTCTTTGAAATGGAGAATGTAAACCCCATTCCCTCCAAATTATTTTGAAATTAAAGGGGCTCTCAGGTAAAGATATGGGAATTAGGAATAACAGTTATTTACTAGGAAAATTAAAATAGAAATACAGTATTGCAAAGAACAAACCCAAACCACTGCCAGAGTCAGAATAAACCTGACACCCTGTCAGTCAGTCAGGGTGTTGGTAGCAGTCCCATTAAATGGTGGCTACAGTCCCCCTGCAGTGACAGATGTGGTTCAGTTGAAGCAGTGCTCCTGCAGAAGGTGCAGTTTACCTCTGAAGGTCCAGGGATGATGTGGAAAGGTCAAATTTTCCTCTGGAATCCAGTGGAAAGAAGGTATCTTGCTGTCCAAAATCTCAGTTTTTATCCAGGTAGCAAAGGCTTGGCTCCTCCCCTGGCTGGAGCATCTCCCAGTGGGATGATGGAATTTTATCAGCCATGCCCTGGGACTCAATGGCCATGAACAGGAGATATCTCCTGGAGGGAGGATGGGCTGTGGGAAAGATAAAGATGATTGCCCCAGCTGGTTTAAAGCTGGCCCATGAGCAGATAATGTGTGCCATGGAGATAAGGGTCACTGCCCCACCCAGCTGCAACAGACAGGGACAGAATACACATTTCTGGCCACATCCTGTATTCTATATATATTTCTATATTTATATAGAGAGAAATATAATTTATATAGGGTATATATATTCTTAACAAAGTGTGATCTTAAGTCATCGACTACATCACAATAACTTATTACATTCATTGGTGCAAAGCAATTAGCATCAATATATTGGGCAAAAGTTTTGCAAAAAGTTCATAAGGCACCTATACATGTTTACCTATGCATGTAGATTAACTAGAAAAATTTTTAATTTTTTAATCAGTTTTCATGCTAACGGTTTGTCTTCTTCTTTGCTACGGATACACTCGGGATGCCTCAATTTCTGGTTCTTTTACTAACTCAGTTTGGTTGCAGGCCAGCTGTCAAGCCTCTCTATGCTTGTCTGTGCTTGGAGCAGGGAGGGATCCTGGCAGGGATCAGGGTTTGGGGTGTGCAGGGATGATGCTCATCCCAATGCTGCTCTGTTTGTGCTGCCTCCAAGTTGCTCCTTGCCATTCCTCC
The DNA here is from genome assembly GCA_030060385.1 of Muscicapa striata striata. NCBI lineage: Eukaryota > Metazoa > Chordata > Aves > Passeriformes > Muscicapidae > Muscicapa > Muscicapa striata. The sequence goes on from JAREIS010000163.1 coordinate 2,536,261, forward strand.
ATGGTGAGGTGTGGGAAGGAGTGGGGTGGGTGACTCCTTTGTTGGCACGTTGTCCCTAATGACACCAGGAAGGGACAGCCTCAGGTATCACCAATTTCATCACCTTTTTAGTGTCTACCACTGTAACTGAATTATAACAGGCTGAGTCTGGATGAAGATTGTATTTATAGAGACTTTGTTAATACGGGCGAGCAGAAATTGCCTTATCCCTTACAAATTATTTTAGGACCTGCTCTAACCCATTTTAAAGGCAGCCACATTGATTTACACACTTCAATTTATAAGGGCTGCACAAAGGCTGCCATAAACTAAGCCACAGACATTTATAAATGTCTCTGCAACATGTCATAACACATCTTATGGTAATTTATGCCATTAATCATTTATTAATTATTTTAAAAGGATAGATGCTGTCATGACTTACAGTGAGTTCTCTTTTCTCTTTCTTTTTGGTGTTCTCTTTCCTCATCTCCATTACCTTAATGCCCTTCCAGCTTTTATAGATGACCCTGTGCTCTCAGGCTGATGAATGTCAGAAGGCTCTTGGCCAAAAAATTTGAAAGTCCTTCTGCCCTGTGAGTTTTCTGGAGGGCAGATTTTGGAGATGTGTCTCATTTTGGGAATGCCCAGCTCAAGGGCAGCTGGAGGGATGTCACGGGGAGTTCTGCTTTGCTCAGACTTCCTGCACATTCAGCCCTCTGTAAATCAGTCTGGGAGGGAATTGAATGCTGTATCCAGCAAATGCTGCTCCATTCTTTAAACAGGAGCAGGAATGGGAGTAGCAGATCCAGGCAGCTCTGAGCACACTCTGGTGTGGGATTAACACGCAGAGCATGTCTCAGTGTCGCTCACTCTGGTATTGATTCCCCCTCTGTGTGTCAACAAAAGGGGAGAAATGAAAGGAAATATGGATAAAAAATGGATCAAAGCTGGGTGGAGCAAAAGTCTCAGTGGGGGTGATGACTCTTTTAATATGGTTAAACTTGTCTCCTGATAGCCATCTCTCTTCCCTTCCCCTCTCATGCCCTTTGATGTCGTGCATTCCAAATCCTCTCCTTGAAATCTCACCAAAGGGAGCCTCGGCACTGGTTTTTCCAGGGCATTTTCAGGAGCTCAGCCCTGTGCCTCCTCCATCCCCATCCACAGCCACGTGTTAAACGAGCCCCAGTGTGGGTTAAAGGCTTCTTTCCCTTCTCTCCTCACCCGTTCAGCTTGTGCAGGAATAAACCAGGAGGGATCAGCACCACCTCTCCCTGGCTGGGGGTGGAAAATGCATTTGCAGCCACAAAAACGCTGAGAAGAAAAGGTTGAATTTCAAAAGCTCGTTCTGCTCTATCCCAGCGTCAGCCCTTCCCGCTGCCTTTGAAATGTATTAGAGCAGCCCTTTTATTAGGAAAGCAGCCTGGCAGCTGGAGGCCAGCAGGGCACCCCGGGCACCATTCACCTGAGTGCTCCAGTCCCTTTGTGGGCTGCAGAAAATCCCCTGGTTTAATTTATTTGCTGCCCCTGTAAGCGGAAGGGAGGTTTGGGGTGCAGCAGGGGGGTTGTTCAGCCTGCTCTCACACTGTCCTTTTGCTGGCTGATATCAGAATAAATCTCCCTGTGGGTTTCCCACCTTGCTCCTGTAATGGAGGTGGCTGCCATTCCACCCTCCAGGTGTGTCAGGAGTCACCCCAAAGCCCCTGGCACAGCGAGGCTGCTGCAAATCCAGCCTCCTGAACTCCTTTAAAAGGAGAAAAACCACAGGGCAGGAGGGTGGAACCTGCTGCTCAGTGGAGGACACTGAGCTGCCCCAAGCCCCCCAGAGGTCAGGGGTACCATGGCAGCAGGAGGGACAGGAGCACCCAGACAGCCAGGGGGGAGTTTTGGGGTCAGCAGCAATAGTCCAGGATGAGTTCTTGAGCTGCTGTGGCCCAGGGGGTCCTGCACAGACCCAGCCCTGTGGCATCATGTCCTGGAAGCCCAGGAAATTGGGCATTGAGGAGTTTGGAAATGGGCTGGGGCTGTAGCAAGACAGGCTGAGCTCTCCCTGTGAGTGCTGACCCTGTGTTTTCCTTCTGCTCCCCTTAAATATTACCTGGGCCAAAATAATTCCCTTCAGGTGTTAAAGTCAGTGAATTTTCCATGGTCATATCACACTCAGGAGAGCCATGTGGAGCTGCTGCTGGTTATAGTTTATGGAGGGTAAAATGATGCCTGGGGATGCCAGGGTTGAGTGGACCTTCTTGTTTGTCCCAGAGATGATGGAGAGGGCAGTGTGGGATGCTGGAGCACTGTGGGATGCTGGAATGGGCAGTGTGGGATGCTGGAGCACTGTGGGATGCTGGAATGGGCAGTGTGAGATGTTGGAGTGGGCAGTGTGGGATGCTGGAGCAGAATGGGATGCTGGAATGGCAGTGTAGGATGCTGGGATGGGCAGTGTGGGGATGCTGGAGCACTGTGGGATGCTGGAATGGGCAGTGTGGGATGCTGGAGCAGTATGAGATGCTGGAATGGGCAGTGAGGGATGCTGGAGTGGGCAGTGAGGGATTCCAGCCAGTTCTGTGCAGCCCTGGCCCCCCCAGCCCCTCCAACTCCCTGGCAGGCAGAGCTTTTGTGTCTGGCAGGAACCAGCGTCTGTCCAGCCAGCTCAGACAAGAACAAGTGAAAACAGAATAAATCAAAGCCTGGAGTGCTGAGGCAATTCCCTTGCCTGCTCCAGCACAGCCCTTGATGTTGGAGTCCTTCAGTCAGCATAGAAAATCCTGGGAAAGGATCAAAGGGGAAGGGAGAAGGGGCTGACTGTGATGGGTGTGAGAGCCCTCGAGCCCTGCTTTGTGCATCCCCTTGGCTGGGAGTGGGTCCCCCATGGAGCTTCCCAGGATGTGGGCACCTCTCACTCTCCATCCCACACCCTCTTCCCTGCCACCAGCTCTGTTTTAATTTTAGCTGTGAGCCCCTGAGCCATCCACCACCCCAAAGTGCCACTCTGAGGTCTCTGGGTGACTTTGGCTGCTCCCATTTGTGTTCCTGGCTGCCTCCACGGAACCTTTCTGCCCTGGATTTGTAAAAGGATTAATCCTGAGGATTACTTCCCTATTGATTTTAATCATTAAGCTGGGATCATTATCACGGGATATGAGTGCTGTCTGCTGCTGGCTGTAGGGACAGCAAACACTGCTGGCACCCTGAAAGGTGATCCTGGATTTCGAGGGATTGCTTGGTAATCCCATCAGCTCCCAGCAGCACATCTGCGCCTCTGCTCCGCTCAAACCCTTGAAACGCTGCTGCCCTGTGATCCCTGGTGTTCTTTGGACCATTTTGGCTTTGGGGGTGCATGAGGGAGGGCGTGGGGCTGTTTTGGGGTGCTGAGGCAGAGCTGAGCCCCCCGTGCCCCTGTGCAGTTGGCAGGAAGCAGTTCCTGAGGTTCGAGAGCGCCAGCCGCGCTGCCGAGGTGCTGGGCTGTGACGTGGAGGAGCTGGGCACTGCTGTCTTCAAACACCACCTGAGGCACATCCTGGCACAGGTGACAGCACGGGGACAGCCCCAAGGAGAGGAGAGCATGCCAGGTAATGGGATATCCCGTCCCTTTTCTCTTCATTTCTGTGGGAGAGGGGATGGTGAGGCAATTTGTCCTGTTCTTCTTAGGCTGTGATGCCCAGTTAGGTCTGTAAATATTAATAAAATCATTAGCTGTGCTGTGTCACGTTGCTGCCCTCAGCTCTCCAGCTGGCCCTGCCTGACCCCTCTTAGGGACACATGAAATCAGGTGAATTCAGTTAAGTGATGTGGCTTAAATGCTGTGAGAGCTTTGCCTAGAAAAACGGGGGAAATTCCCCAAAATCCACAAATGGAGCTGTGCTGGTGTTGTGCTCTGAGCTCCTGTGTCCTGCAAGGAGATCTGGATCAGGGATTGTGCTGCTGAGCCACCATAAACCTTAAATTATTGTATGGATCTAATTGATGGGGGCAGAGCCAGCATGTGCAAGGTGGGAGGGTGAGATATTGCCTGGATTTCAGGTCAGCCTTCCCACACTCCTTAAAGGTTGGACTCCATGATCTTGGAGGTCTTTTCCAACCTTGATGATTCCGTGATGCTCAGCAGCAGAATTCCAGCTGGGCCCTGCAAGTTCTCCTTGGTGATAAAAATGATAAAAGCAAGGACTTGGGGAAGTGGCCTTTGACATGGCAATAATTGCATTCCTTAAATCCATGTGAGGCAGGAGAGGAGCTGAAGGCAGGCGAGGGGATGTGCAGGGGTGATGCTGTGGAGCTGTGTGGGAATCCAGGGAATCCTCAGCTCTGTGCAGGATGAACTTGGCTGGAAATAAACGTGTTCCTGCTCTTCCCTTCACTGTGCCAGGGCCAAAGCTGACAGGAGTGGAGTGTGTGCAGGGAATGGCCTCGGGGCTCTACGAGGAGCTCTTTGCTGCCGTGGTCTCGCTCATCAACAGGTACCAAGGATCTGCTGGGCACTGGGGCTGGGGGTGGCTGTCCCTTCTCCAGGGGCATGGAGCCTGATTCCTGCTGCAGAAACAGGCAGCTGTGTGAAAATGTGATTGTGGGAATGGTGCTGGCACTTGGGACTCCCGTGTCTGTGCTCCTGTGGCACAGGCACGGCCAGGGTCTGGCTGGCACCACTCTGCTCCTAGCTGTGGGTAAATCCTGGTGCTGTGTGTGCCTCTGCCCAGGTCCTTCTCCTCCCAGCACCTCTCCATGGCCTCCATCTCCGTGGTGGACACCCCTGGCTTCCAGAGCCTGTGGCAGCAGCGGAGCGCGCGCGCGGCCACCTTCGAGGAGCTGTGCCACAACTACGTCCAGGAGAGGCTGCAGGGGCTCTTCTATGAGAAAACCTTCCTGTGGGAGATTGAGAGGTACAAAGAGGTGAGGAGCAGGGGCTGGGGGCTGCTCCCAGCAGCTGGGAGTGAGGCTGCCTTTGTCCCTGTGTTCCCTGTGGTGTGAGTAACTCAGAGCTGGGGGAGTTCTGCATGGAGCAAAACCTCTCTCCAGCCCCTGCCTCAGTTCTGAATCCTCTTGGCTATTTCTGATGCTCTCTTGGCATCTTTGTGGAAGCTGCCACAAAGCTGGTGGTGGGGGTTGGAAGGAGATGATTTTAAGGTCCCTCCCAACACAAACCACTCAGGAATTCTATTATGTACTTGCTCCAGCTCAGGGGACTTTGTGCCCTTCTGTTGGCACAGCTGACTTTTTCCTCAGGTGATGAATAATAGAGAATAGAAAGGAAAATGATAAATTATTGCAGAAATAAGCTGCTGAGAAACCTACAGGCAGAGATGAACTTATTATAGGCTTGAAGGAGTTACCATAATGCCTCTAGCCCTGGGAAAATAACTGAATTCCTATGGTTTAGCACACACATCATTGAGTAAGGATAGATGTGCCCTTCCCTAGTGATGCTGACTTCCAGATGCCATCCCTCGACTGAAACAAGCTTTTAAATGATGTTTTCCAGGAAAATGTTGAGGTGTCTTTTGATCTTCCAGAGCGCTCTCCACTGGCCACGCTGTCCATCATCGACCTGAGCTGCTCCCAGGTACCCTGTCCCCTCTGCATCCTGCTGCTCCAAGCAGTGGCAGAGTGGGACCCTGTGGAGCATCCCAGAGCAACCTGAGGTGTTGCAGGGAGAGGCGGGGGGAACAGCATCCACAGGATCTTTTTTGATTTTTAAAATATAAGAACCTTCCCTGACCAAGCTGTGCACTCCATCACCCCTTCCAGCCTGGGCTGATGGGCTCCTCTGGGACACTGTCACTGCTGAGGGTGATGTCTGGACATCAGGGTGATGCCCAGAGCTGGATCAGGTCAGGAGGGGTGGGAGTCACAGCTGGGCAGTGGGAGCAGAGCAGGATGGAAGGGGCAGAGCAGGATGGAGGGAGCAGAGCAGGATGGAGGGAGCAGAGCAGGATGGAAGGGGCAGAGGAGGATGGAAGGGACAGAGCAGGATGGAAGGAGCAGAGCAGGATGGAAGGAGCAGGGCAGGATGGAAGGAGCAGAGCAGGATGGAGGGAGCAGAGCAGGATGGAGGGAGCAGAGCAGGATGGAAGGAGCAGAGCAGGATGGAGGGAGCAGAGCAGGATGGAAGGGGCAGAGCGGGATGGAAGGGGCAGAGCAGGATGGAGGGAGCAGAGCAGGATGGAGGGAGCAGAGCAGGATGGAGGGAGCAGAGCAGGGTGGAAGGAGCAGAGCAGGATGGAAGGGGCAGAGCAGGATGGAGGGAGCAGAGCAGGATGGAAGGAGCAG